>CM034387.1:11932500-12382500 GCA_019925095.2 Dendrolimus kikuchii | reverse complement strand
CTCAGCTTTACTGTGGCATATTTGGGTAGGTATTATTTATTACATAAAAGAATACCCGAGATAATGTTTGAAAGGCATTGCCAAAGGCGTCGCTAGCTTCTGACATGTACGAGGGCGACATAGCCACCTTGGCGTCCTCAGACGGTTCCTTCATGACGCTTCTGGTATCAGTTTCGGTAGCAGATTCCGCTTCCATACACTCCTGTTTTGCCCTCTTCATTAGGTCAGTATAGCTGTAGAAAAAACAATTATTTGATTTTTCCCATTTGGCTATGAAACCCTAAATACAATATTTTAACTTTGTAATAATTAAATATAACCAAGTTATAGCCGCGACTGTTTTTAACCGCGACTTTGATGTTTCAGTTTAATCTAACATTTTAGCTGATTTTCTGTAACTTTGATCTTAGTTGTAGTAGTTCAGTCTAGGATCTAGATCATGGAAAAAGAAGTCTAGTTCGTTTTTCAATCGAAGCTCTTTAGTGAAGTTAAACGACTTCACTAGAATACGCTTATTGTGCGTGCGGAATCCGCAGGTAAAAAAACCCCGGATATTCCGTACACACGAAGCCGCTGAAAATAATAGTAGAATTTTGTTGCCTTCAGTTGTTGTGTAAATGTTTATCGAATAACAATAAATAAATAGAATAGACTATTATTATATAGACTCACCCAAAACCCCGACGACTAAAATCGTCCACCTTGCCTTCTGAGGTAGATATCACATATACACGAAAACTGAAACCACCTCCACCAATCATTCAAACCATAGTAATATAATTTTTCAGGGCGGCCTCCATTTAGTTTGTTTTTATTATTTTTAATGTTTATAAATTTTTATTATTTCTTACATGTCTGTCTTTTTAACACCACAAACGACAACCTACGCGCACTACCATCGCATTGCATTACACGCACACTCCACAATGAAAACCAAGACACACAAAGAGCCTAAAAATTAATAACCCAGGCACAGAAAAGAAAAAAACAACACACATGGCACTAGATACGACTATATATAAGTATAGATATAAGGCCAACACTGCACATGCACTTCCTTACAACACCAGTATGTAACAATTACACTCTACATTAGTATAAGTTTAGTATTAAAATTAGAATAAATTAATATAATAAGTTATTCTTAAGGTACACCAAAACAGAAAAATTACTACATATAATGTCACATACACTAACAAAAATAAACAATAAGCGTGTATGGAGTCTCAAATTTTTCATAGAAATTAAGTAGTAAAAAAGGGTACGGAACTCGAGTCCGTAGAGATATTAATAATAATAATTAAAAAAAAAACACCACAAACGAATCCGAAGACAAAACGCGTCACCGTTTTGTCTTCGGATTCGTTTGTCTTCCAAGTTGTAAGGGCAAATTTGAGGACAGAAACAGATAAACATACAAACATACTATGGTACAAAAAGGGAAGGAATATGTATGTATCAAGAATGTGTATTGTGGCTTAAATAAGAGATGGCGGTACCATAACTTGTTAACATAGTTTAACATTAAATAATAAACATTGTCCCGCCCGAGAAAGGTTAAAGCCTTATCAACCGAAATAATAAGCAAGTATAAAATATCCCTTGACGAGATCAAAGAATCCTATAATGAAAAGCATTAAATCAAAACAAAAAAAAAACTATCCTTAACTACTATATTTAAAAACTACAAAAATAGTTTTATTAATTTTAATCAATAGAAAGTCGACAAATTTTAATAACAGGCCGTATGAAAGAACCTGATCATGTCTTTAAAGTTACTACACGAATTACACCATCTTTTCCAGGCAGTAAACGAGAAATGCTACCTCGTAGCCATTTAATGATCAAATTGATCGTGTACTAGCAGAAGGTGATGTCAGGAGCCTTAAGAACAGATGAGCGTGCATGACAAGAGCTATGAATGTCAAAGAAGCAAGTGAGGTATGTAAGAATAAGCCTGAATGGCGCTCTGTTGCTCGTGTCTACCCCTCAAGGGAACTGGCGTGAAGTTATGTATGTATGTATGTAGCCATTTAAGTGGAAGTATATTATTCTCTTTGCTAAGAACCAAGTATCCAATCTTGGGTGGTTCCATTGTTAAGGTCCATTTATTACACATTTAAAAAACCAGCTGCCAGACCTCAAGACACTGTGAGCTCTTTCTGCGTACAACGGAACACAAACCAACTTGACTGATAATTACTTTTATTTTTCCTTCCACCCATTTTAATATTATATAAAATTATTAGAGCTAGGCATGTTTGCTGAAGAGTTTCTTGCGCCGCTTCTTCTCTTCAAGCCATAACATGTTGCGAAGCGGTAGTAAATTAGATTAGACTCCCATAGAGTAAATAATAACCAAAAACAAAATTAAAATTAAATAATTAAAATTAACAAGTTGGTGGTAGGCTAAATAAAACTTTAAAAATACTCGTTGACACTTGACATCTTTGTCTTCCGTGATCACGACCACTGAAAAGTGGCCGAAACGTCGGAAAAACCAAAATCAAATAAAATTACCGCGCTTAAAACCGTTAAAACGTAGTTTTATTATGTATACAAGTCGCGAAAACTTAAGAAAATATTAAAATTTAAAACAGCTTCGGTACGCGTGAAAACTGTTATAATTGCTTCAAACCTTAAAATTTGATCCCCAATAACACGTTTCATTTAAGTCTTTGCAGTTTTCATTTCACAATCCACCAAAATGAGACACAGATTGTGGATTAAAGATCTACGTAACCCCTTGTTCAGAAACTTTACCACAAATTGAATGTCGTGTTTCTCGAGATGTTAAGAACTTCTGTACTGCTATAATATTTAACAGCAGTACAAACTATATAACAATACTTATTGCTACCTACATAGTTTGTACCACAATCCGACTTAATCAAACCTATAGTTTGATTAGGTCGGATTGAACTATTTCAATATTAAATAATAAACACTTAATTATATTTCATTGAAAAATCGTTTGCCTTAATAAAGTACCAATTCTTATAGACCAGGACACTTGCAGTATATCACAAGATTTCTGTTTATTAAAATGATCAAACGTACATTAATATACATAAATCAAAATTTAGTTGCATAATGCTTACACGTCTAAGCATCTTGGGGCATGAATATAATTTAGTGCCTTGAAGTGTTTACGAGATGTTATCCCCCTATAGTATAGAATATTAAGTATGTCTATTTAATAGATGAAATGTCTGCATATATAACGCATATCTGCATATATAATGTATTTATTTCTAAAATGTAAGTAATTGTACTATATATCATGTATACCACCATCGCCATTATGATATCTAATCAGTCCTGAGGTTTTCTGAACGAGATCGTTTTTAGCAATAAGACTGCCCTTTGTGGATAATTAGATATAGTTCTAGTCTGTAAGTGCTTTTTTGTATTGTGTACAATAAAGAGTTGTCTATCTAATATAGACGACAGATAGTTAATACTCTATAGCTTTATTATGTAAGTATATTTATCTAAACCAGACAGGAAAATTAGTTTATTAATAAGTACTTTCACTTTAATGTGAAAGTACTTATTAATATGAAATACATCTATAAATATTTAGTACTGTAGCTGATATTGTACTATTAGGAATATGATTAATTTTATTTAACGACAAAGCCGGATAAAATTAAATAATAAGGTACCAGGAAATAACAAAAATGGTCCAAATTATTCAATTCTTAAGACATCAGTAATGATTTTATAGTTTTTATAAGTATTTTTTATTGAAACAAATAAAATATTGCAATTTGCTAGAGCTCAATATGCTTAACACCAAACATACAAAGGGGGTAACTTCCTTTAGAATAGCTAGTGTATTATATTTGTAAGTATATACAAATGTTCTTTATAAGTGCCCTAACAAACACTTAGGTTGATTTTATTAAATACTAACTTTTAAGGGTTTTCATATGTTTAATGTGATTTTTGCTGTTATGGTGAAAATTTAATTATGTAAACAGAACTACTGATAAGGTCAGAACAAAAGTGAAAAATCAAAATAGTTCTGTGCCCAACATAATTATGAGTAACATTTGAAAATCTATTTAGAAAAATGTAAAAGTGAATTACTGTAGTTTTTTTATATTCATTTATTCCCCACAAAAAACAAAAGAAATGGAATATAAAATTAGAGAAACTTATCTAAAGGGACAAATAAGAGACCACTGGTTACAACCTGTGTGACGGTACCCCTGACACCCGCCTCCCTATTATTACAAAAACCACCATCATTAAACATTACATTAAAATTAAATAAAAGAACTTTGTGTGTAATTACAATTCGATATTTGTCTGCCGGTGAGAGCATCAGTGTATGTTTATAAGTGTGTGTAGTAGTGTCTGTGTAACTAAAAACTACTGTTATTCTTTAATTTATATCAGGTTCTCAGTAGTTCTGAGACTTGAAATATTTTTATAAAATTGTTTGTTTTCTCTTGACGACCTTATTCGATATTTACTATTTGTCATAAATTTGGTATTTGGATATCACATTAAATTGTAGATAGTTTCACTGGCCATATAATCAAATCTTTTTAAAATTTCAACTTTATCAGATCACACATGAGGAACTGTTTTGTCCTGTCATGGGAAGTAAAATATGATTTCAAAATTTTGATTTGAGATATATTTATTCTTTATAGATCTATACTACAAGAAGAATTTTTATCCCAAAAATATCTCTAGCAAAGACATTTGCATTAAGCATATATTTATGATTTCTAGTTAATAAAAAAATTGTACATATTACATACCTAACAACACGATGCATGCACACTACAAACTCTGGTTTGGAATTCCATTGATGATATGTTATGTAAAAACGGGTTTGCAACCATATCCACTGTTGACCCTTCGTCAGAAACCGGTAATAGCACGACGTCATTTCCCCTTTCTGCATCACTGTAAAAATATATAAGAACACAATGTTACTGAAAAAAATGTGTACATACAATTGCATATTATAAAATCAATTTCAATTCAATCATATTATATAAATATATGGCACATACGTTACTCAAAGATTTTCGCGAAAATAAAAATAAAATGTTCTACAGATAAATATTTTTTTTATTAAATCTTTTCAAAGTACTCTCCATCAGCCTCTATACAAAGTTTCATGTATCTGAACCAGTTTTCGAAACACTTTTTACAGTCTGCTGCAGACTCCTCGTTTACAGCTTGCTCGAACGTTGACAGCGCATCTTCCGGCGACGAAAATTGTATCTCTTTGAGCTGATTTTTTATTTTCGGGAATAAAAAGAAGTCACACGGTGCTAAGCCAGGGCAGTAAGAAGGGTGACCCAGGAGTTTGACTGGCGTGCTGTCCACGAAGTCCCTCGTTTTGAGCGCGGTAAGGGTGGGCGTATTGTCGTGGTGGAGCAGTAGCCCGCGGAGCTCTGTGTTTGGTCGCTTGTTGCTCACAACAGAGAAAAATTGTGCCAAGCATTTGGTAGTATTCCATTAGATAAGCTTTTTTAAAAAGGTTTTTAAATACAAGCTTTTGAGATCCTGGATATCATGTAGCTGCAGAGTGCTAGCCAAGACAAGTATAACGAGCCCAAACACGACGGGTCTATTTTGTTCAGTACAGGAGTTTCTTCAGATCAGATCAGCTCCATGGTACATACATACATACATACATACATAACTTCACGCCAGTTCCCTTGCGGGGTAGGCACGAACAACAGAGCGCCATTTAGGCTTATTCTTACATACCTCACTTGCTTCTTTGACATTCATAACTCTTGTCATGCACGCTCGTCTGTTCTTAAGGCTCCTGACATCACCTTCTGATAGTATACGATCAATTTGATCATGGAAGGTGTGTCGTGGCCTTCCACGACTTCTGCTTGTACTTCCATGGTACAATATTATTTAATTGTCACGCGATATAAATATGCGTGCAAAATTTCAGCTCAATCAGAAACCGGGAAGTTGGTCAAATTTAACTTGCAAGATTCCACCCGAACTTACATACATACTTATATATACATAGGTACATTCATTGCCAGTTAAATAAAAGCTTGTAAAAATTAGAGCTGTATCATCAGCGTAAGAAATAATCTTGCAGTTTCCGAGTTTTACGTCACAAAGGTTATTAATGTAAATTAAGAATAGGGTAGGGCCCAATATGCTGCCTTGAGGCACGCCGTATATGATTGGAGTATTAGAGCTAAATTTACCATCAATAGTAGCTCTTTGTATTTGTTTAGTATGATTATCTTCAAATAATTTAAGTAATACCCCTCTTATACAAAGTTTTTCCATTTTATCTAACAAAATAGGAATAGTAACTGTGTCAAAACCAAAGAGTCAAAGACTAGCTCGGCCTCAGGCACGGGAGTCTTCTCAGAAGACCTAAATATTAACATATCCGAGCCCCTGGGTAAGTTTAATACAGTATATCAAGCAGAGAGCACGGGAATCCTGCTTGCAGCTAAAGCAATCGTAGCTAGAGATGGCAATGATCACAGTATCAGAATACTCTGATAGCAGATCGGTACTACAAGCCCTTAGTAGCAGGGTTATTTATTCAAATTTAATATATGAATGCCACTCGGCTCTAAATGAGGCGGCAGGTAAGACCAATACCTTGACCCGTCAATAGATCAAGGGACACAGTAGTGCCCGAGGTAATGATGCGGCAGATCAACTGGCAAGGAGAGGTTCCGAAACCCAACCGGTTGGACCGGAACCTTTCCTGCCTTTGCTAAACAGTTGGTTTAGAAATTACATAAATCAAAGGACAAGAGCACTACATCAACAACTTTGGGACAACCTGGAGGATTGCAGGCACGCTAAGCTGGCAATGCCTCGAGTAAACCTGCGTTTTTCCAGGAATATCTTAAAGATTAGTCGGTCCCGGCTGAGACTAGTGCCAGCCACTGGACATGGCAATTTTAACAGGCAATTTGAAAAGAAATTTCAATATAAGTGTCACCGACACCCCCCTATGCAGACCATGCCTGCAGGCAGAAGAAACAGCCTCCCATGTCCTGCTTGAATGCGGAGAGGTGGCCCAATACAGGGCGAAGTATCTGGACGCCCCAGGCAGCCTCCGAGAAGTCTTCAGCAACGTCAAGAAGCTGGTGGACTTCCTGGAGGAGCTGGGCTGGATGGAGTAAACCCTCATTCACCCTCGCACGCAAAACAGGCGCTTTGTCGTCGAGTTGCGGAAACCGCCCGCTCGCAGAAGAAGAAGTGTCAAAACCAGGTAAAAAAAACACCTATGCATTTATTTTTATCATCTATATGAGTAGCTATATATTCAGTAACTTCCGATACTGCATTACCCGTTGATTTGCTCTATCTAAAACCAAATTGGTTATTAGAAAGTGGTTGTTCGTCTTCTAAATAGGATAAGAGTCGTTTATTTTAATACTTTCGAAAGTGCTGGCAGTACAGAAATTGGGCGAGTTTCTGCCATATTCTCTATCTCCTGATTTGTGAATAGGATGAATAATAGAATTTATCAAAAGGTTGGGAAACACTAATGTTTCTATGCGTTTATTAGCTATGTGGGTTGGGGGTGGAATTATTATTTCTTTCGCCATCTATATATATAAAAATCAATTGCTGTTCGTTAATCTCGCTAAAACTCGAGAACGGCTGGACTGACTTGATTAATTTTGGTTTTGAATTATTTGTGGAAGTCCAGGGAAGGTTTAAAAGGTGAGTAAATATGAAAAAAATGCTTGGAATATAGTAAAAACCACAATTTCGCTTTCCCTTAGAAACTATTCCTACCTGTCAATCATTTGATGTTCGTCCCGTCGTTTAGAAATCAATTAAATTTAAAAGACGTTCAGAAATAAAATTAAATTTAAAAGTGAAGTGCTTTTTCATTTTTTTGGTTTTGAATGTCAAACGTTTGATGTTCGTCCCGTCGTTCAGAAATCAACGTTTTTTATTGATTGATTCTGAGGCGATACCGAAGTTTGCCGGGTCAGATAGTCTTTAATATTTTTGTTGGAATTCCATCCCAACCTATTGCACTGTTCGACTTTAAATTCATTATTGTTATTATAGCCATGGACTTAGGTGGACATAGGTGACTGAATTAGTTCATTGTGAAATGTAGTATCATAACTGTTTTGTATTTTGTCAACTAATTCTTTTGCAATGTTACTAAAGTAGAAACTTACTTTTTCAAGGATTCTTAAGATGTTCTATGTAAATTTAATAATTCTAATGCTGTTTTTTTAGGTTTGTTATTTCTATTGGTTACTTTATCAATTACTTTCCATTATATTTTGGGACTTTTGGCATAAGTCTTTTACAAAATGTTATTTAAGCCGTTAGTAAATCATTGCAAATTTGTTTAAGTATACCGATTATAAGTTAAGTTTAAAATTGTATTTGTTGGATTCCTTTTACATTTTAAAAGCATTCTATCTCTGTTTTTCAGACAACGGACTAGATCAGGAGTAATCCATCGCTTTAAGCAACGAATTCGATTTGTTGTAAGAATAACCTGCGAGTTTTTGGTAATAGAATGTATTATATGATTAACTAAATGTTCTATGCACCAGTTAGGATCGTCTAATTTTAATATAATATTGAAATTTTTCCTATTAAGATCTGTAACAATAGCATCATAGTTTAATTTCAGGGTTTTGATATGTTTGTCATATAATATTTTCTTATGTTTTCGCTACTATACTATTTCCATTTCTTTATTTTCTCGATGACAGATATTGATAGTTGATCTAAATTGATAGTTGTAGTGTTGCGACCAAATAAGTAATGATATCGATAGCATATATTTATTATGTTTTGAACAAAGACAAATACAATAAAAACATTCAAATATATTTTTTCAAGCTGGGAACACTCAATGGCCCACCGCCATTTTGTGTTTGTTTTAATCTGTCACTGTGTCACGCGTGTTGCGGCCGCATTAAGAATTAGTGGACCTACTGTTTCAAAAATTACTACCGAAGCTTACGGTACAAGCGGCATGCAGGAAAATAAGCTTCGTACGCCGAAGAAAAAACGCCAACCACGTCGTGTGACATCGGTTGACAACTTCGACGCCGACGCTATTCGCCGTCATATATATGACTATTACTTGCGCAAAGAAATTCCAACACTTAAAAAACTTGTTGTTTCTTTACGTGAATGTGGTTTGTTCCATGGCCAAAAATCGTCATTAAGCTTGGCTTTAAAAGAAATTGGATTTTCTTATAAAAAATCGGACAAACGTAAAATATTGATGGAGCGTCATGACGTTGCTATGGCTCGCTGCGAATTTTTGATCGAACCCAAAAAGATATCAGATTGGTCAAATGTTATTTTCACTGACGAGACTTGATTAAATGAAAACCACACAGTATCTAAGAACTGGACTGACGACACCGCCGCTTCCACTAGTTCAGCGCCAATGGGAAAAGTTGAACGCCTTATCATATGCCCATGCACAGAGTCTACGAAAGGATTCGTGTCAGATGCTTTACTGGCCTTTAAATCCAAGAAAACAGTGGACTACAACGAAAAAATGAACGCGGAGTATTACGAAGGATGGTTTAAAGAAATGGTGCAATCTCTGGAAGAACCGTCGATAATTATTATGGACAACGCTACATATAACAGACAAATTGATAAAATGCCGACGTAGGCCAATAAAAAACAAGAGATAATTGACTGGCTCCAACGTCATGGCAAAAATGTGGATAATACTGTATTAAAAGTACAATTAGTGAATACTTTAAAATCGAAAAAAGCCTCCCTAAAAGATATATTACCGACGAAATAGCTGCCGAATGTGGTAATTGGGTTCTTCGACTTCCACTGTATCATTGCCAGTACAATGCTATAGAACTAATATGGGCACAAATCAAAGGACACGCCGCTCGAAACCATACCCATCCCCCTTTTACGGCAAACAAGATGTTAGATTTATTAAAAAATGTACTGGGAAAAAATTGTGAGACGAACCCAAAACATTATAGCGTCGGATTGGGAAATTCATGTGGCATTCGATAATATAGAAGTACAGGAACTTATAATAAATGTTGGGGAGAGCTCATCGAGTGACAGCGACGATTCATCAGATTTTGATTAAAATAAATAAATAAAGAATCAACATAATATAATTACATCTTGTAATGAAATGTAATAGTAGTTAATAAATTTGTACAAAATTATCCGGCAATAGTTTAGTTTCTTACACTTTGTAAAAAAATATCGGCTCTGTTATCGCGTTACGTTTATCGATAGCTCCATCCCTATCAGTTTCTCCGACTCTGCTATGACCTTGTACGTGCGTAAGCGTCATATTTTTATCAAATAATGTATACATAATGTAAAAAAGACGCTCGTTCAAGTTTCCACAGAGGCTGTCATCGGGATAATAAAGAAATGGAAATAGTATAGTATACGTAATTAAATTACGCTTTAATGGTTTTAAGCGCGGTAATTTGTTTGATTTTTATTCCGACGTTTCAAATAATGCGTCACGCTATTGAAATAAAAAAACACCCAAATTTCAATAGAGAAAATGGTTGGCAAGTACCAACTGTTTGCGATCCGATCGTCAAAACTATTAAGACCCAAACCCAGCAAAAAAGAGCTGCCAGACCTCAAGACACTGTGAACTCTTTCAGCGTGCACCGGAACACAAACCAACTTGATTGATAATTTCTTTTTATTTTACCTCCCACCCATTTTAATATTATATAAAATATAATAAAGAGGTAAAGTTTGTGAGTTAGTGACGTTGTAGGGGGGTAATCTCTGGATCTACTAAACCGATTTTTAAAATTATTTTACTGTTAGAAAGCTACGTTAACAGGGAGTGTCATAGGCTATATAACATGACGCTATATACCACGGGAGCGGGACAGAGCGCGGGTGAAACCGCGCCGGGCCGCTAGTATTATAAAAAGTTATTAGAGCTAGGCATGTTTGCTGAAGAGTTTCTTGCGTCGCTTCTTCTCTTCAAGCCATAACATGTTACGAAGTGCTGGTAAATTAGATTAGGTTCCCATAGAGTAAATAATAACCATAAACAAAATAAAAACTAATTGAATAAAATGAACAAGTTGCCGGTAGGCTAAATAAACTTTAACCATACTCACTGACACTTAACATCTTTGTCTTCCGTGATCATGGTTACTGAAAAGTGGCCGAAACATCGAAACAATTAAAATCAAATAAATTACCGCGCCTGAAACCGTTAAAAGGTAGTTTTATTATGATGTCATAGTTATTTACATTATTTTGTACATTAATAGCAGTAATGACTGCACAGTTGTCAGTCAGTGGAGCTTTCCTGTCGTTACAGTAGGCTTGTGAAACTTAATGATAGAAAGGTCTAAACAGGTTTTAGCTCAAGTCGGTAATTCATGGCCTGGTAAAAGACCATGACTAGAAAGTAGCTTAAGATAGTAATTTCAATCAGTATTGTCACTATTTAAGTTTATAACAATATTTAAGTCACCTATCAAGACAATAGTTTTGAATTTTTTTAAGTTAATCTCAATTACAAGACATGTAGCGTCAGTAACAGATACTTCTTTCACCTCGCATTTGAGGTCTTGTCGAACATATGCTATATTACCGTCATTTTGGTTGGTATTATTTTTAGTGCGACGAGTGTCATAATTAATTAATGTAGCAAAATTCAGAACTTTACTATTCCAAGTTACTTCTATAAGTAAATATATATCAAATGGCGTGTTTAATCTAGTTAATAATAGTGCTTCAAATTCACGTTTTTTTTGTTGACACTTCTTATACTCTGTGTAAGAATTTTTAAGCTATTATCAAATACTTGTTTTGTTAAAAGGAATCTATATAATTCAGGTGCACAACAAAGTAAGTTCCAGACTTTATGGAATCTAGACTGTTTAGTATATTATTGTTGTTAATTAAATTGAATTTTAGTTATTAACATGGGCTATTTCGGTCATTTCAGTAATTTCGTTCATTTTAATCATTTTTGTCACTTCATATTTTCAGATAGATAGACAGGGGATAGATAAAGAAAACAAGAATGGGTTGAAAAAGAGGATGAAAATTTGTATGGGAGACCCAATAATTTGTCAAGTTTATACTTAGTCTGGCCATATTTTTTTATTTTTATTGCAGGAGTTCAGCAGACAGGCAGACGGCCCACTTGATGGAAAGCGGTTACCATCGCCTAGGACATTTGCAACACCAAAGGAGCTACAAATGCGCTGCTGCTCTCTTAAGGGAGACTGGAACCTGGTCACTAGTGCCGGAACACAACTCAAGGTCGTTATGGCGACATACTTTAGACCAGGGGTGGGAGCCATCCAGTCGGGCAAATGCCCTACCACCTGGCTGTGGGATGTTTTGTCGCCTCTTACGACAGGCCGCCCGGCCGCAGGAAATTGTATTATTTCTTCGTTCCTGCACGGATAGATATAAATACTGTTACAATTAAAAAGAAACAAAATATTACATTTGAATTTGGAATCTGTCAGTTTTATATTATTGTTCATTGTGTTTTCTCATTTTGGCACCAATGCATTGTACAACATTTTGCGATATTAAAATGAAGTGGGGCGATAAAGAGAACCGAATCGCTCTGATTGCATTACACAAAGTAGTTATGGAGCCAAATGCAATTTTTAAAACTCTCCATACGCTTGGTATTAGTCAAATCTTTGCGTACCGGGCTTTTAATAGGTGCAATAAGAGCTCCTCTGTTTGTGACAGAAAAAGATCTGGCCTTCCACGTAGTGTTCGTACGAAAAAGGTGACCAAAGCAGTAAGGGAAAGAATTCGAAGAAATCCTGTCCGAAAGCAAAAGATAATCTCGGGAGATGAAGATATCACCTAAAACCATGTCGCGTATTTTAAAAGATGACTTAGGACTTGCAGCCTATAAGAGACGCACTGGTCATTTCTTAACTCATAATTTAAAAAAAAATAGGGTGGTAAAATCGAAACAACAGTCAAAGAATCGAAACAGAAGTCACAGAAAAATTTTGTTTACGGATGAGAACATTTTTACAATTGAGCAACATTTTAATAAACAAAATGAACGTATTTATACTCAAAGCTCTAAGGAAGCTTCTCAATTAGTCGACAGAGTGCAACGTGGGCATTATCCGTCTTCAGTGATGGTTTGATGGGGTGTTAGCTATGAAGGAGTGACTGAGCCATATCTTTGTGAAAAAGGTATCAAAACATCGGCACAAGTGTATCAAGATACCATTCTTGAGAAGGTAGTTAAGCCCCTTAACAACACCATGTTCAATAACCAAGAATGGTCCTTCCAGAAAGACTCGGCGCGGGGTCATAAAGCTCGGTCCACGCAGTCTTGGCTGGAAAAAAACGTTTCAGAGCTGAAGACTGGCCGTCGTCTAGTCCCAATCTTAATCCGCTGGATTATGATTTATGGTCAGTTTTAGAGAGTACGGCTTGCGCTAAACGCCATGATAATTTGGAGTCCCTAAAACAATCCATACGATTGGCAGTGAAGAATTTTCCCATGGAAAGAGTGCGTGCTTCTATTGATAACTGGCCTCAACGTTTAAAGGACTGTATTGCAGCCAATGGAGACCACTTCGAATAAGCTTTTTATATTTTAAATTGTTTTATATTTATGTATTAAACTAACACACTGTAAAACTTATAAATGTTATTTGCAATAGAAAAAAAAAATTTCATTGTTACAATATTTATGGCAAGACGTACATATAAACAGGTTAAAATGATAAAATCATCATCTATAAAAAATGCTATATATAGTAACTCGATCTGTCTATCTGTTAACCTTTAACGGAAAAATTACTGCAGTATTGGTATTATATTAGATCGATTTTGCTGTATGCAAATTAGTTTAAATGTAGTTATAATAGAGAAAATGGACATAAATACATCTCATGCCGTGAGATGGGATAGTTTGCGATATAAAATGAAGTGAATCTTCCGGGGTACATAGCATTAACATTAAAATGTAGTACAATGAAACCTGTACTAGCGCCTGCTTTTTAAACAAGAGGCACGCACTAGAGTTTGAACCGCCGCAGCCGCGGGGTGAACTCTAGTACAATAGTATATTATGGTACTAGTGTGTAACATTGGTGATTACCGCCGAGGCGCCATTGAGACTCGAGCCGTAGGCGAGGGTCTTGAGAGCCGAGGACGGTAATCATCAATACACACGTGTATCATACGACGTTTTTCAACACACTTGTGAATAAAATAACAACAAAAACTCATTTTATTTAGTAGATAAAAAAAAGTTATATATGAGTGAGTTTTATTTATTAAACACGTACGAGTTAAAATTATCTATTTAAATAAGAAGTTGCATGAAATGAGCAAGCAATAGGAACATTAATTTATTTGTTCTATAGAACACGATCTTTTATTTTGGAAAAAATACTTTTTTAAGAACAAAGCAACTGAACCAATAAAATTTTAAAAAAAATCTATAACTCACTAGTGAGTTATAATGTTTTTTACTCACAGTTTGGTTATGGGTGTCATTCTGTGCCTAATTGCGGTGACCATAGAGCCACTTTATGAGCAAGTGTGTTGAAAAATAAATTATATACTTACAAGCTTCGTGGCAAGTCACAACCTTCTCCAAGTCATCAAAATGGTAGTAATCATACCCAGAAGTGCCTAGCACCTCGAAAGGCAAATAGCCTATGATTGGTGGGGCCCGGTGGTCCAGGAAGAGAAACTTCCACTCAAGACTGTGCCGCGATGTGAATTCATTACGAGTCGAATCGACTAGAGATACGTCACGAATAAGCTGCGGGGTGTACAGCTGCCCCGTGCACACGAACATTAATCTGAAAAGCAATTTATTGTAACGAATTAAATAATATTCATAAACCCACAAGTAAAAAATGACTGGTTGGAAAGCCAACACTCATCAGCATTACATTAGGAATAACCTCAGAAGCCTTTATCGTTATGTATAAAATTCTTCAGTTCTTATGTATGTCACTGAATTCCTTCGAAACTGTTGGACCGGATTTATTTTTTTGTGTGTATTCAAGTGGGTCCTGGTATGGTTTAAATACATAATTGGACCCGGTAGGTGGCGTTGCATTTGGGTTCAAATATTATTTTTTTAGCCAGGATGAAGCCTGCTGGGCCCGCTAGTATCTTAAAATAATATGGATGTTCAAAATTTATTATAGTAATACTTTTTGAGTCAATTGCTAATTAATTATTCAGCAGGTGGTATCTGTTTTAATCATATTTTTTATTACATTCAGTAACATTAGTAAAAAAAAATGATTTTCCCAAATTATTTTATATACTTGTACAACATCCTCCTCATAATAAATGTTTTTAAATTTATTACAGCATTCAATCATTTATGAATAAAATTATAACAGTCACATAAAATTATTTATTTTATTTCTAATATAATATAATATATATTTCTACTTATCAATTTTGTAAAAAAAAACTATATACTTAATAAGCATTTTATTTTAAACAAAATAGCAAACAAAAAGGTTTCAATAATAGTTAAAAACTAAAGAATATATTATAAAATATCCTTAAAATTGGTGGCAAGTAGAATACAAAGAATACTACAATTTTCGGTAGTTTATTTATAGCAGAAACGTATATAATAACTTTATTGTTTTCATAGCATCGACTTCAAGATTTTGTAGAAAATATTTTTAATTCACTTTTTAGTTGGCTTTTTGCTAAACCTTTATTATTTTAAACTTTAAAGTTGTGAATAAGATATCTTCAATAAGGTAGCTTCTCGAATATGAATAGATGAAATTGCTTTTCGTGCTGTGTCATTAAGGAGTTCTGTTATGTCTGTCTAATCCAAATCCAGTCCAATTCAACATAATTTTGATGATAATTAAGTACCTACTCATTTTGGGATTGTCATAAATCTGACAATACTTTAGTCGTTGCAAACTTCTTTTATGATTTGAGGAGTGCTTTATTTATATCTTTCGGAGTTCAAGATCTAATACCCGTGTAATTTATATGGAACCATCTTAAAACTGTACTGAACCCAACACGAAATTAAATCATGATGAATTGAGGAACTTCTCCTTTTCTTAAAGTCGGTTAAAAACAAACACTTAGGACAGTTTAGAGGTATGCAGCTATAGTTATTGTGTTACCTTGACTCATTATCTGGTTGATATCCCAAATCATTACTGTCCACCTGTTCCATATTTTGTTCTGAAAAATAAAAATAAACAGCTAGAATACAGTTTTCTTTGATATGGTAAATCAGAGTTCCCCTTACTAGGACTAAACCAGCAAATTTAATGTAGGCTACACTGCTTTATTTGTTAACAGTCTTCAGTTCCTTTAAACTAACGACAAATTAAAATGGTTTTACTGCAAAAGAGTAACACACTTCTACCGAAAACAAAAAAAATAATGTACTTTTATTAAGAAAGCATTTAAATAAAAGCTTACTTTAAAAATGATTTCTTAGTAAAGATACTATTTTATATATTACTTTGATATACCTCTAATAAAAATTATTTTAAAAGATAAAGTTTTTTTATATTATAACAGAATAAAAGAAAAAAAAATTACTAAACATTATTATGCACATGAATTGGAATCAATCACTTTATGTCAACAACAAAGATGTTACTTTAAGTTATAAAAAATGAAGGTTGTATTGCATTTTATCTTAACATTGTTCTGCTACCACTTGTAAGGATAAAGAACGGGACTGGATAGGGCAGCGCCTTTATTTAACTCTTCTTCGCACAGTATCTACTGCG
The DNA here is from genome assembly GCA_019925095.2 of Dendrolimus kikuchii. Classification (NCBI taxonomy): domain Eukaryota; kingdom Metazoa; phylum Arthropoda; class Insecta; order Lepidoptera; family Lasiocampidae; genus Dendrolimus; species Dendrolimus kikuchii. The sequence continues at coordinate 12,365,761 of CM034387.1, read as the reverse complement.
GTTAAGGATTGTAAAAAAAATATTGCGCAAGAGTTTTTGTTCAATGTAATTTCTCTAATAGTAGAGAAGACAGTGTACATCGATCTTCACCCATCTAACCAGATAACATAACCAGAAGATACTTATTTTTTATCGAATTATATTGATTTCTAAAGAGCTTGCCAATCGAAAAATGTTCATGGCTGTTTTCAATTATATCCATTTCAATCCATTTTTTTCATAACCTTCAATCCATTTTGTCAGTCTTTGGATAACTGAAGAAATTTAGTTTAACATGGAGAATATGCCTTTGCAGGCTTGCGTACTCATTTATGTTCATGGCTATCTGATAAGCAAGAACACGTACGTCAATATAGATATATATAGACGTACGTGTTCTTGCTTACCAACTGCACCGTTCTGTTAACTAATAAAAATAACTGTATATGCTTGCCTGCAATAAACCGTTCATGGAATATTACTGCCATGCTTTGAAGTTTTTAACTTCGATAATAATCATAATATTATTATTGAACAACAACAACAAAAATAAATGGACACCAAGTCACGATTTGATAAGTGGATTCCAGGGAAATCGAGAGTAACTCTTATTAAGGAACACCGAACGTCTAGTCTTCGAAAAAAACTTGTATACGTTTGCCAGTTTACATTTTCTACAGGCGCTTAATGTTTTTATATGCATGTTACGCGATTTTTCCGTCAGTTGTGGGCCAATTTTCCAATTGTTATTTTTATTCAAATCAAACTTACTTTGTTCAAAACATGGTTAAACAGTTGGCATATATGTTATAGTGCACACATGTTTTGCTCGCATAGAAGCATACACATATTTATAATAAATTATATAATGTTAAAAGAAACATGATTTTTTTACTGATAAATGTCAAAAAGTAATAGTAATAATAATAAACTAAGACTCAAGCTCCAGGGGTGGAAGTGATAAATGGCCTAACGTCGGAAGTAGCTTCGGTGAACCTGCAGCCCACCTCTCTACACCCCTTAGCCACTCACACCGATGTTGCCCCTGTCTTCCATGACATGTTTTGGGGTCCATGCAAGGAGTGGCAAGTCACCGTCTGCCCATTTTTTCCATGTTCCCCGAACATTGCGACGGGCGGACGCCATAGTCCCCATATATCCAGACCTCTAGTACCACTAGCAGTTCACCCCAATAGCCCGGTACATTTTGCCCTCATTTCCCACAATAGTCCTACATTGACTGGGGCTTGTTCGTGCATTACTATATAGTGTAGACAGGGATAATCGCAGGTCAGTGTCATAATAATAACATTCATAAGACAAGGAAGGTATTTATTTACAATTAAAGAATTCGTCCACCGAGTAAAACATTTTATTTAAGAGCCATTCTTTTAACTGAATTTTAAATTTATTTATCCTAAACTCTTTTATGTGGATTAGAATTTTATTATAGATTTGAATGCAGATGTTATAACAGTTTCTGGTAAACAGGGTTGATTTTGGTGCCACATTTAATACTAGTCGTTCACTATTTCTAGTATTGTTTGGATAGACGTCTCTAGCCGCCGTAAAAATCGTAAAATTGTTTCTGACAAATGAGGATTACAAATCTCATAAAATCGGATACCTACAAAAGCTCGGATATATATTTTTGAGCTAAAAATACAGTTTATGTCTGTAGAATTACCCCAAATAATTATCCCATACCGTAATACCGAAGCCACATATCCATGATATGCCATTAGTACTGTACTTACGATGACATTTTTCTTAACTTTGCTAGGACATACAGAAAATTACCTACAATTTGTATTTGACCAATATGCATTTTTTACTAATTTGATCAACATGCATTTTCCAATTACAGTACTTATCTATAGTTACACCAAGAAATCTTGTACTGCAAATTGGTCATGTCAAGCCAGTTGATTACATTGTCAATAGTATTATTAATTTCATCGTCAAAATGATTGTTTTGGTTCTTAGTCAATATAATACATACGTCATCTGTAAGCAATGTGCATTTCAAACTAGTTACGTCAGGAAGATCGTTAATGTGTATCAGGAAAAGTAATGGACCTAAAACACTTCCTTGAGGAACAAACACCGCGTGTGTTTTACATGTAAGGAGAAACTTTACTACCAATTAGTTGTTTACTGTCAACACAAGCTATTTCTATACATTGATTACGGTTGCTAAGATAACTTTTGATCCATTCAAGTGCAGGTCCTCTGATGCCATAGTTTTCCAACTTTTCCAGTAATATCTCTCTCATAATATCTCACACGAAATCAAAGATCTTGGACATATCAAAATATAAAGCAATTGTATAAACATTAACATAAATAAAATTTTGTGTAATTTTTTGACAAAATTCTCAAAATGTTATGTACAAGGTGAAAAGATGCGAATGTAGTAGAGTTGCCTTTTTGAAATGCATTCTGTTCCTGTTTAATAACCCTAAACTTGTCAAAAAATTTATTTAACTGTCCATGTATTACCATCTTAAAGATTTTCAAAAATATAGAAATTAAAGTAATCGTTCTATAATTACTTAGTTCTGATTTATCAGTTATAATGTTAAAGAAGCAAGTGAGGTGTGTAAGAATAAGCCTAAATGGTGATCTGTTGTTCGTGTCTACCCCGCAAGGGAACTGGCGTGAAGTTATGTGTGTATGTATGTATGATTTATCACCCTTCTTAAATAAAGGTTTAACTATTGACGTTTTTAATTGTTCTGGAAATACACCATGTTCATATGAAAGGTTTATTAGATATTGTAATACCTAGTCTTGCCATAAATATTGTAACAAAGATTTTTTTTTCTATTGCAAATAACATTTGTAAGTTTTACAGTGTGTTAGTTTAATACATAAATATAAAACAATTTAAAATATAAAAAGCTTATTCTAAGTGGTTTTCATTGGCTGCAATACAGTCCTTTAAACGTTGAGGCTAGTTATCAATAGAAGCACGCACTCTTTACATGGGAAAATTCTTCGCTGCCAATCAATCGTATGGATTGTTTTAGGGACTCCAAATTATCATGGCGTTTAGAGCAAGCCGTACTCTCTAAAACTGACCATAAATCATAATCCAGTGGATTAAGATCGGGACTAGATGACGGCCAGTCTTCAGCTCTGATGAAGTCCGAAACGTTCGTTTCCAACCAAGACTGCGTGGACCGAACTTTATGACCCGACGCTGAGTCTTTCTGGAAGGACCAAGCTTGGTTATTGAACATGGTGTTGTTAAGGGGCTTAACTACCTTCTCAAGAATGTTATCTTGATACACTTGTGCCGATGTTTTGATACCTTTTTCACAAAAATATGGCTGTCACTCCTTCATAGCTAACACCCTACCAACCATCACTGAAGACGGTTAATGCCCACGTTGCACTCTGTTGACTAATTGAGAAGCTTCCTTAGAGCTTTGATCATAAATACGGTCATTTTTTTGTTAAAATGTTGCTCAATTGTAAAAATTTTCTCATCATGACCAGTGCGTCTCTTATATGCTGCAAGTCCTAAGTCATATTTTAAAATACGCGACATGGTTCTAAGTGATATCTTCATCTCCCAAGATAAAATCTTTTGCTTTCGGACAGGATTTCTTCGAATTCTTTCCCTTACTCCTTTGACCACCTTTTTCGTACGAACACTACGTGGACGGCCAGATATTTTTCTGTCACAAACAGAGGAGGTCTCATTGTATCTATTAATAGCCCGCTACACAAACATTTGACTAATACCAAGCGTATGGAGAGTTTTAAAAATTGCATTTGGCTCCATACCTACTTTGTGTAATGCAATCACAGCGATTCGGTTCTCTTTATCGCCCCACTTCATTTTAATATCGCAAAATGTTGTAGAATGTATTGGCGTCAAAATGAGAAAACACAATGAACAATCATATAAAAATGACAGATTCCAAATTCAAATGTAATATTTTGATTCTTTTTAATTGTAACAGTATTTATTGCCAGACTGAGTATAGGCGCTAGTATGTTGACGCAGATCTTAATAACATTTCTAGTAATTCCGTCAAACCCAACCGAATTTTTATTTTTCAAGGACAGTATAATTAATTTTGTGTTGACAACTGATATGGGTTTCAGAAATATACTACTAGAGACACGTGATTGATTTATTTCAATGAAACTTGGTAAAGTGGAACCTGGATAAGTGAGAAACCTCAATACCTGGAACTCATGCTGAGTTTCCAACACTGGCATTGAATTACCCCTATTAGTGGGACGAAGCAAGTCTCTATATCTGGGATTCGTTCTTTCGATTTATCATCATAGTTACCTCTATAACTGAGACAGCGAATGAATTTTATATGCATAGACCTCTGTAACTGAGATAACATCATTTTTGTTTACTTCCTTATTCTTAATCTAGCCGCAAATTCCGCACTTAACTTCGTAAGAAATTTTGAACCTCAATGACCTCCAGTTTTAGTTTCGCTTTACTATCATACGGATGTTTATTTAAAAAACTGAAGTTAATATGCGTTTATGAAAGTGGGAAGACACGCGATGAAGTCATATCTGAGACACTGGGTAACTGGAATACTTCTATAAGTGAAACCATATTGCAGGTCCTTTGATGTCTCACTTAACCAGGTTTCACTGTATATATTTTCGTTATTGTTATTTGGTAAATTCAAATAAATATTTGTTAAAGACTGATGCTATTTCTTGAGGATCATTCACTAGTTTGTTGTTTATATAGTATATATAATTTGTTATACAAAGTCAGGGTTATTATTAGGTATAGTACCGTCGTTGATTACCTTCCATGATGCTTCATATTATTCTTTGAGTATTTAATAAAATTGTTGTTATATAGTTTTTGTGGCCGGTTTCTATATTGCCGCAAGATTTTAGAGTATTTTTGATAAAAAAATGTTTCTTTAGTTTTACGTTGGTAGAATTTAAAACGAAGATTACGCTTTACATAACAACTGCGTCTAAGTCCCTCAGTTATCCATTTAATATTTTGTGTTTTAGTATTTATTTTCTTCTTTACAAAAGAAAAACTTAATTCATAAAATAGACGAAATTCAGCACAAAATAAATTGAAAGAAGTATTAAGATCAGTCGCGTTGTAGACATCGTTAAAAGTCAAACTAGAAATTGCTGGTATAATTTTAAACTCGCTTAATTATAAAATATGAAATTGGAATAAATGTGCTCTTAATTTTCGTGTGTAATAATTGAGCCTTATTATTATCAGACAGACCCAATAGCAATAATTCACCATTAGCGTCACTTAAGATTGCTAATTATGTGATCAATGCAGGATTTAGTTTAGTTAGTGAGTTAATATGTAAATACTACAAGTTGTAATTTTGTAATAAATCTTAAAATGGTTAATTGTGTCTTTTAGTGTATGTATATTTAAGTCATCAACCAGCACAATGTTGATTTTTTTACTATTATCATGAACAATTTGAATAATTAGTTTATTAAAATAAATTAAATAATGGCTTTATTTTTGATTGTGATGTACGGTATATACACAAAATTAATAGTTTTAGGTCAGTTAATTGAATACCACAACATTCAAATGTACTATCGCATGTATATTTCCTAATGTAACTTAATTCCTTGTATTTAATACCCTTCTTAACATATATGCAAACGCCCCCTCTAGATTTTTCCCTGCAATATTGTGATATTAATACATAACCGTTAAGACTAATTTTCCACATATCAACTTTTTTAATAAATGTTATATCATAAAAACATAGCACTTAAGGTTTTATGTTTTTTAATTTTAAATCTTGTAAAGTTTTTTGAATAATATCTCTTTTTGATGATAGTCTAGCAATATTTTGTTGGAATACTTTAAACGTTTGATTTTTTTATTGGCTGAGGTACGAAAAAATGTGTTACTAAAACGCCTTATTTCACTATTAGTCTATTTTGTCAAAGTAGTATGGTATAGTCCCTTTTTTGGTTTGACGTTTGTATTATTGTTTACGTTTAATTTAGACACGGTCACAATATTATTATTTAACTTATGAAAGTAGTATGGAATAGTGCCTTTTTTCGGCTGACTTGTATGAGATAATTATTATTTGTATGTCTTTCAAGATGACGGATATTTGGAGGGCTTGCGTGGGGCCATGGAAAGGCCAACACCTAGAGACTCTTTAACAAATTTCATGTAAATGTGGCGTGACACTGACCGGCGATTATCCCTGTCTACGCCATATAACAATGCACCCAAGGACAAGCCCCGGCCAGTGCAGAACTATTGTGGGAAATGAGGACAAAAGTACCGGGCTATTGGGGTGAACTGCTAGTGGTACTAGGGGTCTGGGAATATGAGGACTATGGCGTCTGCCCGTCGCAATGTTCAAGGAACATGGAAAAATGGGCAGACGGTGACTCGCCACTCCCTGCATGGGCCCCAAAAAATGCCATAAATACAGGGGCAACATGGGTGTGAGTGGCTAAAGGGTGTAGAGAGGTGGGCTGCAGGTTCACTGTAGCTACTTCTAACGTGATGCCATTTATCACTTTCACCCCTGAAGCTTGAGTCTTAGCTCTAACGATTTCCACTCGGTGCTGGCCAGCTAAGGCAATCACAGAGGCGGGAGCTTTGCCTTGGCCCCCGGAGTCAGGTACGAGGTGTCGCTACTCACCTAAGGCTTCGCCACAAAGCCCCCCTGCGGGCTGATATAATTTATTATTAGAGTGTGTTACTCGGTAGCTATTATTATTATTACATACATTAAATGTCAAAAAAATCTTTAGTCATATACAGTAATTAATATCATTGCACATAATAGATTGGGTAAAAAGTCTTTTCGCATATAGTATGTATGAACTTGTAATAAGATTTCTTTGGCTATACCATTTGAATCTGGCTGGTTTTGGTATCATTAAAAAGTTTTAATTTTAAAGAAGACAATTCCAAATTTAAATTAGGAAAATGTGTGATTTTCATTTGTTTTTCTTATTGTTAAAATGAGTGAATCTAAGGAAGAAATTCGATACATTTTAAAATTTTACTACAAAAAAGGTAAAAATGCAACACAAGCCGCGAAAAATTTGTGATGTACGAGGGCGACACTGATAGTTTTTAGAACGGGCCACTTTTAAAGAATATAATAAAAAATAAGTTTAAATTTTGAAAATAGAACTCTTCGCTAATATTATTGAGTACTAATTTCATTCATTTGTCATTTGTTTTACGATTTGGCGGCAAATTGAAATTTGTCTGTGTCACGCCAGTATGAATTTAACGCTAGAAAATTTTCGTACTATGATTTTTTATGACTTTCGATGTCATTTAAGTCAACAAGAATGTTATGACAGAGTTCGATTGGCCTTTCACGATGAAGCCCTTTCTCGGGCCACTGTTTATAACTGGTTTAATGAGTTTAAACGTGGTCGGACCAATCTCAATGATGCTCTGCGTGAGGGACGGCCTTCTACGGCGACGACTGAAGATAACATCAGTGTTGTGCGGTGTATGATAGAGACTAATCCAAGAGTAAGCTATCAGCAAATTCGGACAAGTTTAGGCATCGGTATGACTCAAGTACACAAAATCCTCTACAAACATTTAGCCGTTAGGAAGCTTTGTGCCCGGTGGATACCTCATTATTTGTCTGAGGTCCAAAAACTCCGTCGTGTTGATTGGTGCCGTGAAATGATACAAAGATTTAACGGAGGTGACTCAAAAGCTGTGTTCGACAGATTTACGGGTGACGAAAGCTGGATTTATTGCTATGATCCGGAAACCAAAAGACAATCTGCTCAGTGGGTGTTTCCTTCCGAGTAGTTGCGACTAAATTGAAGAGAGGTCGAAGTGTAGGAAAAAATATGGTGGCCTCATTCTTCGGAAGGACCAGTCATTATGCGACAATTGTTTTAGAAGATCAAAAGTCAGTTACTGCAGAGTGGTATACTAACAAATGTTTGCCACTTGTCTTGGAAAAAGTTCGAGAGAAACGACCTCGTAGTAGGATCCTCCTTCACCACGACAACGCCTCCTCGCACACCGTCGGGCGAACGATCGACTATTTGGCGTCGTCAGACGTGGAATTGCTGGGTCACCCGCCATATAGCCCCGACCTCGCACCTTGCGATTTTTATTTATTGCCGAAAATAAAAGAAAAACTTCGAGGAAAACATTTTATGGACGCCAAGGAAGCAGTGGCTGCGTTCCAGAAGGCCATCGAAGAGACCCCTAAGGATGAGTGGGCAAAGTGCTTTTCTCGGTGATTCTATCGAATGCAGCGATGTATTGATGTGAACGGAAACTATTTTGAAAAGATATAATAAAAATAATAACTTGCTAGTTTGCTCAGTTTTTGATTTTCTAAGAACTTTCAGTCTCACCCTCGTATATGGACCTAATGCAGTGTCTGTGAGAGTAGCGCAAATTTGGTTTAAGCGTTTTCAATTCGGAAATTTTGATATCAAAGATGCACGTCGCTCTGGTCGCCCTGTTAAAGACAAAATTGATGCCATTTTTGAAAAAGTGGAGCAAGGTCGGCATATTAGTAGTTACGATGTAGCTGGAGAACTGGGAATTGACCACAAAACGGTTTTGGCGCATTTGAAAAAAGCTGGGTACACAAAAAAGCTCGATATTTGGGTGCCTCATGAGCTCACTGAAAGAAACCTAATGAACCGTGTACTCATTTGTGATTCTTTATTACGACGTAATGAAAACGAACCATTTTTGAAGAAGCTGATAACTGGTGATGAAAAGTGGATCACTTACGACAAGTATGTGCGAAAAAGATCGTGGTCAAAGGCCGGTCAGGCTTCACAGACTGTGGCGAAACCCGGGTTAACTCTCAACAAGGTGATGCTGTGTGTATGGTGGGATTGGTAGGGCATTATTCATTATGAACTGTTACCGCCAGGCAGGACCATCGATTCTGAAGTGTACTTCGAACAACTGGTGAGATTAAAGCAAAAAGTTGAGAGAAAGGGGCCGGAATTAATCAACAGAAGGGGTGTGGTTTTTCACCATGATAACGCTAGACCTCACACAGCCACTTTAGCCACTCAGCAAAAATTACGAGAGTTTGCACCTTCAGATTTTCACCTGTTTCGGTCTCTGCAGAATTCCTCAGGCAGTGTCAGGTTAACATCACGAGAGGACTGCCAAAACCACTTGTCGCAGTTTTTTGATCAGAAGCCCCAAAATTTCTATAGCAATGGGATCACGTCCCTACCTACAAGATGGCAAAAAGTTATCCAACAAAATGGCACCTACATACTTTAGTCAAATGTAAATAAACTTTATAATAAAACCTTTTGAATTTTTATATAAAATGCGAAGGAACTTTTTCCCCAACCTAATATTTCTCAAGACTAGTTTCTTATCGATCTAGTTGTCACTAGAAGAGTCATGAAGGACATCGACAAATTGACAATTTTCAAATTGAGAGCAGGTAAGTTTTATCATATTATTAAGCATTTTCCTATTCAAATATTTGTTATTATACTATTTCCATTTCTTTATTTTCTCGATGACAGTTCTAATTTGATAGTTGTAGTGTTGCGGTCAAATAGGTAATGATATCGATAGCATATATTTATTATGTTTTGAACAAAGACGAATACAATAAAAACATTCAAATATATTTTTTCAAGCTGGGAACACTCAATGGCCCACCGCCATTTTGTGTTTGTTTTATTCTGTCACTCGCAACAAGACGGTCGTGCTATATAGTCACTACATTTCTGTTCGCTGAGTTTTTTCACATTATCCATACGTTACATTGTGTATTTTGTGTTCCTCCGTGTTGATTGCTGCCCAGCTGTTAAATATCAAAATGCCTAAAAGATCTGTTCTGAAAAGGCAGGCGAGAGAACTGGTGATCAAGGTTCGTAATTACTTTGAAGCAGAGTATCAAAACGGTGGCCCGCTATTACCACTGTCGCAAGTGCGAGAGCGTGATGCGGCCGCATTAGGAATTAGTGGACCTACTGTTTCAAATAATACTACCGAAGCTTACGGTACAAGCGGCATGCAGGAAAATAAACTTCGTACGCCGAAGAAAAAACGCCAACCACGTCGTGTGACATCGGTTGACAACTTCGACGCCGACGCTATTCGCCGTCATATATATGACTATTACTTGCGCAAAGAAATTCCAACACTTAAAAAACTTGTTGTTTCTTTACGTGAATGTGGTTTGTTCCATGGCCAAAAATCGTCATTAAGCTTGGCTTTGAAAGAAATTGGATTTTCTTATAATAAATCGGACAAACGCAAAATATTGATGGAGCGTCACGACGTTGCTATGGCTCGCTGCGAATTTTTGATCGAATCCAAAAAGATATCAGATTGGTCAAATGTTATTTTCACTGACGAGACTTGGTTAAATGCAAACCACACAGTATCTAAGAACTTGGCTGACGACACCGTCGTTTCCACTAGTTCAGTGCCAATGGGAAAAGTTGAACGCCTTATCATATGCCTGTCAGATGCTTTACTGGCCTTTAAATCCAAGAGAACAGTGGACTACCACGAAGAAATGAACGCGGAGATTTACGAAGGATGGTTTAAAGAAATGGTGCCATCTCCGGAAGAACCGTCATAATTATTATGGACAACGCTACATATCACTCCAAACAAATTGATAAAATGCCGATGCAGGCCAATAAAAAACAAGAGATAATTGACTGGCTCCAACGTCATGGCAAAAATGTGGATAATACTTTATTAAAAGTACAATTAGTGAATATTTTAAAATCGAAAAAAGCCTCCCTAAAAGATATATTTCCGACGAAATAGCTGCCGAATGTGGTCATTGGGTTCTTCGACTTCCGCCGTATCATTGCCAGTACAATGCTATAGAACTAATATGGGCACAAATCAAAGGACACGCCGCTCGAAACGATACCCATCCCCCTTTTACAGCAAACAAGATGTTAGATTTATTAAAAAATGTACTGGGAAAAAATTGTGAGAAAAACCCAAAACATTATAGCGTCGGCTTGGGAAATTCATGTGGCATTCGATAATATAGAAGTATAGGAACTTATAATAAATGTTGGAGAGAGCTCTACGAGTAATAGTAACGATTCATCAGATTTTGATTAAAATAATAAATAAAGAATCAACATGATATAATTACATCTTATAATGAAATGTAATTTTAGTTAATAAATTTTTACAAAATTATCCAGCAATAGTTTAGTTTCTTACACGTTGTAAAAAAATATCGGGTCTGTTATCGTGTTACGTTTATCGATAGCTCCATCCCTATCAGTTTCTCCGACTCTGCTATGACATTGTACGTGCGTAAGCGTCATATTTTTATTAAATAATCTATACATAATGTAAAAAAGACGCTCGTTCAAGTTTCCACAGAGGCTGTCATCGAGAAAATAAAGAAATGGTAATAATATAAATACGCTCAATACAAAGACTTGGGAATTAGTTAATACTTTTAAAGCCGCAGAAACTTCTATTATCATCTTGGTTGGGTTGGAGTCATGTTCTCCAACACAAAGTACGAACCGGTCATCTTGTTCAGGGTGGAAGTCTTTGTAAGTACGTTTACGTTAAGTACGTTTAATATTTCGGAAGTATTTGCTCCCGGTTTGATAAAATACTCGTACTCCTCATAGTTGGTGTTGGATCTAGTTTCGTATAAGGCATTTGTCACACCTCGGCATTGAGCTCCTCCAAAAATATTTTTTAATTTTTTTATTTTTAATGCGGTTTTCTGGATTTCGGGTTTTTGTAACTGACCAGACCGGCGATGGAGATTTTTTAGCTAAGTGATAAAATGATTTGTTTGTGGTGGAATTACTCTCCAGTGGAACCTCATTTTCTAAGCAATTAAATCTCAGGCTATCGCTTAAAATTTGCCTTTTTTCCTGTTTGAATGTATTTGGGCCCTAATGCTTTGGGATGGACTTTTACAGATACTTTTTAGTGATGATACGTGTTGTTTTTATCGTGAGATTGTATTTTTCAGCTGGTTAATTTCCAGGTGTAAGTTATCGATTTCATTTGTGCCACTTAGTAAGCGACTTGTCAAGGTAGATATTTCTTCTTTCAGTTTTTCGAGGCCATCAATTTCCGGTCCGGAAGATAGGTCACAAGTCAGTAGGCAAGGATCTGAGTTACTGGGACCTAGAAACCAGTTAACGATGGATTCATTAGATTTCGTTCTGAACAATTGTCTTTTCCTGATTGTGACATTTTCTGTTTCATCATTTTCCAATATAGATTTATTCTTTATATTTTTTTTCATAATGATACATGCTAAATAATTAAATTGTTGTTGTAACAACTAGCAATCAAACATCAACACAACATTACAGCGCCCTCAGTGTTTAGATTATTAAAATACTACAATAGTTCATAGATATTTCCATGGTAAGTTGAGTTGATGTGGATTATTACAATAGATGGCGTTAGTAATATTAATGGTCGCTTCTATGTTTTTATGTTTAGTAATAGATGGCCTTGCCGATCCCTTAGGTCCGATATTTTTAAATCTGTTACTGTTCACTTGTAAAATGATTTTCCATTCATTTCTTCAGAAACGTAATTTTTTATAAATCTTTACTGATTTAACATATACTGTCGCCAGCACAATCTAAGATTGATTAAGAAAGTTCTTTTAATCACTTATTTACACCATTCAAAACAAGAAATATGAATCGGATAACTATTTTGAATTGAGTCACTAAATAATAACTAATAAACCCAACGATTTGTACAAGTTTTTAACACGCAAATAACATAAACTTATTTTTACTTAATTTTTATCGAGCATAGTTTTAACGGGTGTGTTTACTTCGTAGCGCCATCCAGCTATTTTTTATCTTTTCGAAAGAATATACTTCCGAAGTGGCCCCATAGCCATCAAGTGAGGTTCTGATAAGGGGATCACAAGGAAATCAAGAACAACCCTTCGTGACGAGCATCTACATCGAAGAGTGAGATAACAACCTTCTAAACGCGCGTCAGTATTATTATTTCTACAGACTCTTAATATATTATTTCTAAAGCTATCCAATATATATTTTAACAAAAACAAAACCAACCTCAAACTAAAAATCAAAAATAAATATATAACCGACTTCTTTCTACAACATCTTGAAGTTGGGAGCGAATTAAAACATAAAACTTACTATATTTTGCCATTTTGACATGGCTTCATGATGTTGAAGAAAAGTCGGTTAAATATTTATTTTTTGCTTTTTAGTTTGAAATCGGTTTTGTTGTGTAAAAAATAAATATATAGTTACGTATAGCATTTTCTGTCATGGTTAAATGTTACAATTACTAACATAATGTTTAAAAAAAAATTTTTTTTATTAGTGCTGACAGACTATATACTGACAGTATAGGAACGATGAGCCGGTATTTCCAATCCTTTTCGTTATCCAAACAATTATAATTATATTGTACATTAACATATTTAAAAAAATTAGAGCCTCGTTTGAATTTATATGCATTAAGACATAGTAATTGATTACTATACATACATTTAAAAAACTACTAAATTAGAATAAATAAATAATAATAATTGAAAAATAAATTATTCTTGCATCTCTTTCATTCCACATCTAGATGAAATTAACTGAATCAGCCTCTGGTGTATGGAATACTTACTGAAATGACCATTGAACTGTACAAGTTCGTATACTGTGTCATCTCTGTAGTCAGGCGTCCCCCGTCGAAGGTGAACTTGAAATCTTATCTCGTTTTCTAAAAAATACGTAATATTTTTCAGACGCTAATTCTATAGCGTAATTAAAGGCAACTAAAACTATGATTATAGCATAATCAAAGTATTAGGTAGGTTAGATACCTTTTTAATTAACTTAGAAAAAAATCTAGTATTCTACAAGAATTAAAAATATTAAATCTGTAATTACAATATTTTCTGTTTATAATTTCGTCTGAACCATTGCTGTCGAGTTGGATAGTTGTAAAAATTAATTTACAGCACTTTTCTTTCAGATATCAAAATTGTGACTCTTCACAATTTTGATAATCATAATAATTGTAATAAATATCGCTACAATAGTTCCAAAATAAGATTTTTGTATCACCGCGCTATCAGTTCTAAGATACGCCAGCCATAGATGCTCTTCACAGTAACAATAACAATGTTGTGAAATGTAATAATTATCATTGCGCTAATATTGCAAGATTCAATTTCTTTATTACCTATATATAACAGAAGTTCATTATTAAACTTGAATTTTAGTTGCCTTGCTTTTCAATAAAACGCTGTTTTCAACGTTCGCTTAGCAATTTTCATTCAAAACAACCGATAAGCGGCCTCTGGAATAAAGATTCTGCATTCGCAAAGTCAAATGTACGGAGGAGGCAGCTTTGCCTTCATATAATTATTTGACCTTAATTTGATGCGTCTACGATTTTTATTTATTTTCGATGTAACAAATAAAGTTAATAAAATTTAACATGATAAGATTGTTAAATAAATAATCGCCTTTGATTTCGAAATAAATTTGTTGAAGCGTGTTTTATATTCGGTATTTGGAATAAATTTGTTGGAAATTTATTGTTAAGGCGAATTAATTAAATTTTTAGTCTTAGTAATTTTATTTATGTTTAATAAAATATTTTTCGCTAGCAAGCAAATAGGAGTTCCAATTAAAAACAATACAGAACGCCACCACAATAGAATGTTATACACAATATATGTTACGCCAGATTAAAAGAGCAGCGCCAGAGAACTAATACTTAAATACAGCAATAGAAAAACTGAAGAATAAAAGGACCCCAGAGTTCTTTCGCTTTATGATTTCTTAAAATTATATTTCACTTATGCTTTCAGGATCTTTAAGAATCTGTTTTCTGAACAATTTATAATTTTGTAAAGAAATTAGGCAAGTAATAATTTAAGAATCGATTTTTAGACATTTTTTCAAATCTATATTTTGCGAAATCAACTTATGGCGCTACTGTTGCTATTTAGTAGAATGTTTTGCTAAAATACGTATATATTGTACAAGCTATACTATGTCTAGACAATCGTTTTTTAATAAAATCTCGCCGTTAATTTTAGCTTCATGCGTAGCATTTTCTAGAACTATAAAATATTCTATGCTTCATAGGAAAGTTGTGAAAAATATGAAGTTTTTCAATTCACAAACAATCAAATGCGAGTTCACATTTATATATTAGTATAGATTTAACACAAGATAAACAAAGTTCAAAATGTCTAATCTCAATTCTGTCTTTTAACTATATTTTTTTGAACAATGTTAAAGCATAAATGTGACACTAATTCTATTATTGAAGTTTTTTTTACAAACACAATTAAAATACAAAATAAATAGTATAATTATTCGCACCATTTGGTGATGGTTAAAAAATCGCATACTACATAAAATGCAAAATATTGGTCAATTAACAAAATTATGTGGTGCACTTTCCATAGCTCAAGCAGAGTTGAATTTGGTACATAAAATATATTATAACAAATTCACTTACACAAAAATATAATTACGTAGCTGATACTAATAATTAACGTTGAGCCACGTAATAAAGTCACTTTTGGCACGCATTAAAGTGTATTGACTAGTTGTGTGAACTATCGATGATGATTTGATTAAAATTGGAATTGATATAGGAAGACGAACATTATCAAGTAAACTAAAATAAAACGCTTGTTTATTTTAAAATATTTTACGTCCAGTTAGGGTCGGCAGAAAGAATATGAACTGCTGTATACAAACACTCCAGCGCAACCCAGGGGAGGGTTCACTCGCATTTAAAAATATTCGATGAGGGATTGGATTCCTCGATCTCCATTTTCTTGCTCCGAGGTGCTTTGCACCCTCTGGCGGGACTAGAGGCGGCCGATTCGGCCGGCACCCATGCGGAGTGAGCGATTGCCGAGTATAGGCGGGATGGAAGAAACACGGGAGTTTCAGTGAGTATTTCGGCTTTAAGCCATAGACCCTGTATTTTCGGAGAAAAATGATTGTGGCAGACAAATACATACAAACATATTTGCCAAAATACCTACTGATCACTAAAAACATTACGGATAAGCATCTTTATGGCATCGTAAATCATGTAGTCATTAGTTCTTACAAAAACTCCATGCAAAAATGTACTTTATGACCACTTTCCATTAAAAGCTTCTTTTGTAACTAAATGGAAACAATGGACATTTGTCATAATTAGGGAATATTTCACTATTTCGCGGTCTGAACAACAACAACAACAATTTTTCTAACTTCTTTGCCTCTGTTATTTTTAAAATCTGCATAATTTAATAACGATCTATGAAAACATTTTGATTATACATCATTCTCTAGGTCACATCACTAATATTTAATAAAAAACGATATTGTCAGACATAACATTGTCATGTGTTACACTTCTAGAAATAAGGTAATTATGGTGTTTTCATTTAATATAATTTTTTTGATACTATTACAAAGTTAGTTCGACAATATTCATATGAAATGTCAAAAGTGGCTTATATGGGTGATTCAACTTATAATACTATTTACCTATATAAGAAATAATATAATTGGCCATAAAACAAGCGTAACTTGCTTAATTTGGGGGTATGCAATATACATATTTCTTATAGTAATAGTTAAGTTTTTTTTTTTTTGTGTACATCCTGGCTATAAAAATTCTTACAATATAGTTTTTATCAAAAATGAGGCCCCTTTTAGTATTTTTTACTATTTTCATATTTTGCCCTGATAAATAAATGATGTTATATACATAATAAACACGAGCAGAAACTTAAGCGATTATAAGTATTAATTATTAAATACCTTTTAAACTGGGTTGCATTGGATCTAAAGCAGCACCAGGATTTTGAAGGAGGCTGTATAAATGGGAACGGTCATCTTCATATGCCAGATCAAATATACTTTTGTTCACTATATCAGCCTGAAAAATAAAATAAAAGCAGTGTCAAAGTGTGAAAATTCAAGAACTCATATTCATATAATTTAGCAATAATTTTTTTGATATGAAAGTCAATTAGTAGTTAGGAAAATTTTTATCAGATAGAACTAACTATATTTCAGGGTTCACAAATTAAAGTGATCATAGTCAATGTGAATATGAATACTTGATTATATTAATAACATTTAATAAATTATATATATAAAATTATATACATAAATAATTTTAACCATATAAAAAAAGTAGCTATGTATTTTATTAAGAAAAAAATAGTTTCAAGGGGTTTAATGATTAGAAGTTTATGCAAGTGCAATTATGAAAACCTGTAATCTATATAAATAAAAATGAAATATTGTTTGTTGGTAGGTTCATATGTTGAGAATGGCTGAACCAATTTGGCTAATATTTTTCTTAAATTGTTCTTAATAATCTAAATTAGGTAGTTAAAAAAAAGTTGGGAAACATGTGAAATTAGTTGCAAGTTTCATGAAATCTTTATGATATGAACTCAAGACTTGTAACTCTCAGCTTGAATGATGTCTTATTTGAAATAGACTGTAAGATAAAGGTATGTAATCATGTCAAAAATCATCATCATCAATCGTAACAACCATTCCTACATAATTTAAACTCTATGTGTTCGACAAAGTCATGTACAAGTTCACAAGCACAACAATTGTGTTTGTGGCACAAGTGTTGTTTACTTCACTAGAGGTTAAAAACAAGTACACATACCGGTTTGTGCCCTAGAAGTGAAGCTATGCTTTCTGAAACATAATATATCCTCCCTGATTCTGAAAACACCATTACAAAACCTTCCAAAGCCTCTAATATTAAATAGGTAAATTCTTCATTTGACAGGAATGCTGGTTTCCAGTCTTCTTGAACATCATGTGCTCGAGATCTTACTGTTGTTTCTGTAAAATTGAGTTTAATCATGTCTTCTTTTAGGCCTATATAATATTTTACAAACTTTCAATTTTCCAAATATGTATACATATGAAAAATATTATAAATAACAATCTGTATATGTGTAAGTCACTGAACTCCTAAACGCCCTGACCGAATTTGATGAAATTTTTTGAGTGATTAAGTTAATCATTGGATGTTTTAGAATCACAATATGATTTTAAGATTTGTTTACTGTGCAGGACCATATCCACCTCATCATCAGCCGTTCGCAGTCCACTGCTGGACGTAGGCCTCCGCAAGACGGCGACACCCATTCCTGTCCTCTGATTTCCTCATCCAGTGCCTACCAGCAACCTTGCACGGATCGTCGTTCTATCGGGCTGTAGGGCGTCCAACACTATGTTTACTGAGACGCGGTCTCCACTCCAGGACTTGTCTGCTCCATCGGCCATCGGTCCTGCGGCAGACGTAACCGGGCTACTGCCACTTCAACTTGCTAATTTTGCTATGTCGATTAAACTTGGTTCTCTTACGGATATCCTCATTTCTAATTATATCCATAATAGAAACACCCAACATAGCTCGCTCCATAGTCTGTTGAGTGACTTGAAACTTGTGGAGCAATCCTGCCGTTAGTGTCCATCTCTCGGCCCTGTAGGTCAGAACAGAGAGGACGCACTGCTCGAAGACTTTTGTCTTAAAGCATTCCGGAATGGTCGATGAGAAGACTTGATGAAGCTTACCAAATGCTGCCAGTCCAACTAAATCCTCTTATTGGCTTCTCCCTCGAAGTTGTGCCTGCCTACCTGTATTGTCTAAGGAAGACATATTCCTGCACAACTTCCAGGGGGACACCATCGACGTTTACCAGTCTCAAGAAGACGTGTTCATTGAACATGATTTTCGTTTTGTTCAAATTCATGCCAAGATCGACTTATTAGGAAGATTCATTTAAGCTGCCCAGCATTTCAGCAAGTGCCTCCACCTAGCCTACTATTATATATGTACATGTATAAGAAAAATTTTGTGAGTGTGTGAAGGTCCACAAACAGCTACAGATTCCATAGTTTTAGTAGTATAGTATTTCTCTAAATAGTTTCTTTGTTATTGCCCGTTATAGAAGAAGATGCTGCCGGCCTCAACTAAGTTTTATAACACTCTTCTTAAGCAACTCCTATGTAGTAAAGCAGAAGAGAACTTCCCTCTAAATGATTGTTATACACAAAATTAAAATTCAGTGGTTTAGCTTCACAAATAATAGTTTTAACTTTATGTTGAAGATTTAACTTAGATATAATAATGTACATCATTGTATGCAGTGTATATGTGTTTGATTTGAAACATTGGATATTTATTCAATAGCAGGGCCTCAGGTAAGGATCAGATAAACATGCTCATTTGTTATCCTATGTACATTCACAGCTTACCATTATGATTTTTAAGGAAAGATATTGTAGACTTGAGAACTGTAGATTTATCCATTTTCCTACTATTTGTGGACACCATTGAGCTTAACTCATTAACCAGCATATTGAATTGGTCACGTCTCTTCTTTTCACTTAAATTACGTGTCCTCCTGTAAATAATAAGTCTTATACTTTATAGCAACATGAGACAAATATGTAACAAATGTTGTAAATTTATCTATAGAAGTCTAGTTGGTATGTATGTAAGATAGCATAGAATATGATAGACATTTTATATCTAATCTGAATTTCTTTGAATGCTTTTATATTCCACTATTAGCTGAAAACAAAGTTTGTATGTAGCTGATTGTTTATTTTATTGATTTTAGCTTGTGACTAGAAAATGTTTGGAAATGGACTCACCATCCAATATGACATGTCAGTTAATGTCAACTTAATTAATGTAATTCATTAAAAAATAATGAAAAGCAATGGCTACTGACAATAAGTGGACACTATGCAGAGATTTATGCACAAAGAGATAAAGGGCCCTGAGAGATTACGTGCGGTACCTTTTTGAGTCATCCTTATCATCGCCGTCGTCTTCCATGGCTCTTATTCTGCCCCTAGCAGTTACGTTCGCTTAATTTAAAGCCATAACACATTGGACACCCAGCATATTTGTCTACAAAATGACTTCAAACTATATTTAATCTACGTCATATACCATTACATCATTTACACTAAAAAATAACAGAAAATAGATTCAAAACGTAACATAAATGCTATATTTGTAAAATGAACGAAACTATGTTAAATCACTGCGTTAGACTACACCATAGTACGTATTATTTTTCATATTTTTTCTTATTGCCAGTAATAATTTATAATATAAAAGTCGATTATTATATCTATTTTTTTCATTTTTATTAAAAATAACCATTTTTCTTAGATGTACATTTATTTTAAATGGTGATAGGGATGAGTTAGTGTGTGCCCACACTGTTGAATAGTACGGTAAGTACGGTAGTGATTGTGGGTAAGGGAAAAGACATATAAATTGAATAAATATAGTATTTAGTAGGATGAGAGCATTCAGATGCAAAGATTGCAAAGACGGAGTAACAGCGGCATAAAACGATGATGTTAGTGAAAGCAAGAATTAAGAACGGTGTGCTAAGTTGGTTTGGGCGATACATCGATGTTAAAAAAAAAACGATGTTTCATTTGCATCGTAGGAACAAGCGTCAAAAGCTTATGTAAATGGTGATAAAAAAAACATCGATATATCGTTCATAAACGTCGATATTTCACTATTGGAAACATCGTTATCCTAACATCGATGTTTTTTATGAGCGATGTTGCATCCCTAAGCGCAAAGCGAATGTTTAGCTATAGATAATACTATATATATCGTCGAGCATGTAGGCAAAGAAATTTAATGAATACAGCTATAGATATAAACATAATTATAGTCTTATACAAAGTATTTGTTGAGCTCATACAAAGATATATATAACTCTTTTCTTCTTGGTGAGTGATTTTTCCCATGACTAATCCGGAGAGTGTGTTACGTTTCTGGATACGAGGCCTTTTGAACCCTAGTAAACTACTTTTTTTTTTTTTTTGGTTTTGAGGCGAGGGAAAATGCTTAACCGATTTACGCACAAACTGGGTCGTTGCTAGGGGAACGACACGCGTCGGTCGGGGGCGATAACACTGCAGCAATAGTATGCTCTTGGCAGCGCTCCGTCCGCGATCGACGTCACAGAATAGTGTGGAAGACTCCGAGCGTTGCTGCACGGGCGAGCAACCCCAATACCCACTAAAAACCCCCTCCTCCCTGACGACCCTGCGCTTTGAATGTGTTGGAAAGGCTGAGATTTAGAACATAGTTACGCCCAGCCGATCCAGCGCAATAAAGTGCCTGGAGTGTGCCCTGGGAGAACACACCCCACTTCGTTGTGCGGGGGTAGAAGGTCCTTTGCTCTTCCTAGCAAGCTAAAGGCCCCCCGCGGTAAACGGAACCTAACTCAGGGAGGGAAGTAATGCGCGTACCTGCCTCTCCGGGTGCCAGCTGAAGGCCGGCGACCTCGAGAAGACGCATTGGCACGCGCTGCAGGACTTCTCTCCCTGTCTCGTTCTGCGGCCTCCTTGAGTGACATTACTGTCTCGCAAAAAGTAACCGCAGCCCCCCAATTGTCGCTGCTCTGCAGCATGGCCTTGACCAAGTCGCAGAGCGAGTCGACTGGACCTACGTGCGTCTCAAGTTCGAAACGCTGCGGCGCCCATGCGGCGCACTCGACAAGCGTGTGTAACGCCGTGTCGGGCGCGCCGCACTGGCGGCAGTCCGGGGAAGGCAAGCAGCCCACAATGCGACACAGATACTTATCGAAACATCCGTGTCCGGTAAGTATCTGTGTCGTCCTGAAGGTCAGGGTGCCGCTGGTGCGGTTGACCCATTCCGTCAGCTGTGGCCTGATTGCATCCACCGTGTAGCCGCCATAGGCCGCAGGGTTGTCGAGCTCTTGAGACCAGACGGCGATCATGGAGGCGGTTTCCCGCTTCCTGATCGCCTCGATTTCGACCTGACAGAAGGTCAGGCCTCTAGCTAGGGCATCCTGCCGGGTGCGGCGCACCACTGTCAGGACGTCCGCCTGGAGATGCCAGGGCGGATCGCCTGCCAGGAGGGTGGCCGCCGTCCGCGACACTGTGCGATACCCCCGTATGGTCCTCACGGCCAGAACCTGCTGCGCCCGTTGCAGCAGGGTTCTGTTGTGGCGGTGAAGTGCATTGGACCAGACGGGTGCACCGTACAGTGCCATACTCCTCAGGATGCCAGAGTAAAGTTTCCGCGTCGCACCTCCCGGGCCCCCTACGTTGGGAAGCAGCCTCGAGAGTGCGCCCGCGGATTTGACGAGTTTGGGAACTAGCTGCTCAAAGTGCGCTTTGAACAGCCATTTCCCATCGAGAACTAGCCCCAGATATTTCATCTGGGGCCCTACTCTAATGGCCACCCCTTGGACCGAAACGGTCAAGTCCGCGGGGGGATTGCGAAATTTCCTATGGAACATGATGGCCTCCGTTTTCGCGGGGGAGACCCTCAAGCCCAGCCTAGCTATTCGATCTACGACAATCGCCAACCCGGCGTTAGCGACGTCCACGGATTCCGCAAATGACGCAGCGCGTGCCGTGAGTAGGGTGTCGTCCGCAAAGCAGATCAGCCCTACCCCGGGTAGGACCGGAACCCGAAGGATCCAGTCATAACCTACGTTCCAAAGAATCGGCCCGAGGACCGACCCCTGTGGAACGCCGCACGCGACGCGTCGACGACCTACCTCGGGATTGCCGGACTCACCGCCCTCCCAAAGGATATGTCGATCCTGCAGGTACGCGCCCAACAGCCTCGTGAGGTACGGGGGGACTCCATGCGCGCGGAGCCCCTCCCTGATCGTCTCATGAGGGAGGCTGTTAAAGGCGTTCGCTATGTCTAGCGACACCGCAAGAACGACATCCTTCGCTTGGACGGCTTCGTCCGTTGACGTTCGCAGCGTCTCGAAGGCGTCCATCGTGGAGCGCCTCCGCCGAAACCCGAACTGCGTTTCTGAAAGCCCCGGCTCCACAGTGTCGAGATGCTTCACGAGCCGCTCCGCCAAGATCTTTTCGAAGACCTTAGCGACCTCGTTCAGCAGCACTATGGGCCTGAAGGCGGACGGATCGTTGGGAGGCCGACCTCCCTTGGGAATCAGGCACAAACGACCCTCCTTCCATTGCGACGGGAGCCGACCTGCGCGAATACAGGCTTCGAACAGTTCCCGCAGCTGGCCGCGTAGATGTTTAGCGGCCAGGAAGAGGAGTCGACCTGGAACCCCGTCGGGTCCCGGTGCCGTCTTCCTGCCCCGGAGCCGGTCCAGGGCAACGTCTAGTTCCCCCTCGGAGATGGAGTGAGGCTCCTCGTCCGTGGGAGTGTCGGGAACGGGTGGACCCATACTGGGGGGAGTGAAGTTTCCCGGATCCGGGAAGAGCCCGTCGATAACCGACCGGAGCACCTCGGGTTCGAGCGTTTCCGTGACCGTGGATGTGCAAGGCCGCAACGTGTTGCGAGCCCCACGGTACGGACGCCCCCAAGGGTCCCGATCGAGCGTCTCGAGGAGCTCGGCCCGAGCCCGGGCTTTCGCTTGCAGTATTGCAATCGAAAGGGCCTTTCTGGCCTCCCTAAACTCTCCTACGAGTCCATTTTCCGCGACGTAGTCCGGAGGACGGCGCGCCCTGCAGCGTTTGAGCCTGTGGCTGATGATGCGAACTGCCTTTCGCATCTCGCCCAGCTCCTCGGTCCACCAGTGGACCTGCTTGCACGGAGGCTGCCGCTTGGAGACGCGAGGCATCGCCGCGTCGCAAACCCTCGTCAGGGTCTTGCGCATGTGCTCTGCCTGCGACTCCAGGTTCTCGAATTCGACTGGGTAGGCCCAGCTTTCCGTGAGTGCCCACTCCTCGGCCTGCTCCGGATCGAGCTTGGTAAGGGCCCAACGCGGGAAGAGAGGGGGGCGATGAACAGGGCTCGGACCGGAGGAGGGGGTAAGCTCAAATCTGATGTACCGATGATCAGAGAGCGACTCCACCTCCTCCAGCACCCTCCATCCGACAACTCTGCGGGCGGCCGCATGAGTGGCGAATGACAGGTCTATGACCGATCCACCCCGCGCGCGCACGCAGGTCTGGACCGATCCCTGGTTCAATATGGTCAGGCCAGATTGAAGAGCCCATTCCTCAACTGTCCGGCCCCTAGGTTCCGTGAACGTATTTCCCCAGGAACAATGTTTTGCGTTAAAGTCGCCCATCACGAAGATCGTTTTAGGCGACAATCTGTCTATGGCAGCCCTGATGGCGTCCAAGTGAAGCTCGAATTCCGCCAGGGGGCGGCTGCGCGAAAAGTAAACGCCTATGACGACGATACTCCCGCTCTCCGCCACCGCATAGCCCTTTCCTCTTTCAAGACATGTAAGCGGTGTGCCAGAACCGGCTCTGGCCACCACCGCTACCACTTCGTCGAGGTCGCCCACCCAATTGCCGCATGGCGGCACGTAATAAGGTTCGCTTATTACGGCCAAGTTCGCTTGCCACTCCGCCATCGCCTGCAGGCACAAATCCTGAGCGGTGGGGGAGTGGTTTAACGACATACATTGTATATTAACAACACCCAACCATAAGTTTTATCTATGAATCTAAGGTCACCATGGCCAGGGCTGGGCAAAATACATGGTTTCCTTTAATTGAAATACAAATTACAAAATACTGTCTCGCATGTATTTAAAATACGAAATACAAAATACATTTAAGTCGGGTATTTAAAATATAAAATACAAAATACAGCATTTCAACTATATATATGTATTTAAAATACAAATTACAAAATACAAAATACCGTCAGGTGTTAGGTTATGTAAATAAAATACTCACAAAAATCAAATAATAATCATTATTAGGTCCCTTGCCTATGAAATTGCCGTTTTTTCTGAAATAAGTTAACCTAATTTTATTATATTTTTTTATTCTAATCTCCACGGCCTTGAAGATAGGGATATTTCCATCTTGTAGGTACGCGTAGATTTTGGTGGTTCCACCCGAATCTATGCGTGCGTATATCGGTCCCATGGCAGGGAATGCACAAAGACTAAAACAGCTTGCTTTTTTGAACTGGTTCATGAGGTGATCGACAAAGTTTTTGGGCAGTATCTTTTAGCAGAGGTAGTCATAATCGAAATTTTAATGCTCATTACGTTGAGTGGTTGGGTTCCTCGAGAATTGATCTGTCAGGAACTACTGCCTACGATTTTGCTCTCGCCTATGGATTCACTCAGCTGTCCAAGGAAACTTTTGTCGGGCGTCTCTTCCACCTCTGCGCATAGTGGACGACCGTCTGGTACACGCCGCCAAAGATAAAGTCAATCTTCTGGGTGAAATCTTTGCGGCCAATTCAACTCTTGAGACATAGGAGAAACTCCACCTACAATCCCTGTGTGAGTCTAGAATGTTGGAGGTGCGCTTTACTCAAAAAGCAGTCCGATGTGCTCTCCTCTCCCTCGACGTCAAAAAGTCTTCTGGCCGTGATGGCATTTCTGCCATTGTGCTGCAGACGTGTTTAGCTGAGCTGTCCCCAGCCAGTCCTTGCCTGACGTTTCACTCTCTCTTACTACAAGGGTTGTGTCCTCGCTTCGTGGAAGATTGCCCACGTGCACCTTGTCCCCAAAAAAGGGTACGTAACAGACACGTCGAATAGGCCTATAGCAATAACCTTTTTACTCTCAATAGTGATGGAGCGCATTATCAACGCGCAGCTCCTGTGTTACGTCGAAGATTACCAGCTGCTAAACGATCGGCAATACGGCTTCCGCCACAGTCGCTCAGCTCAAGATCTCTTGGTTTATCTAACCCACCCTTGGGCTGAAGCCATTGAGAGCAAAGAGGAAGCACTGGCAGTTAGTCTAGAATTCTAGATATTACTAAGGCCTTCGACCGGGTCTGGCACAGGGCTCTTCTATCGGAGCGGCCATCGTATGAAATACCCGAAGGGCCTTGCACCTGGCTATCCATCTCTTTTGATGAGCGCAGCATTCAAGTCGTTGTCGACGGTTGTTGCTCAAGTTTCAAGCCCATCAACGCTGGTGTGCCCCAGGGTTGTGTGCTATCGCCAACGTTGTTCATCTTACATATCATTGATATGTTGTCTATTCGCAACATTCATTCCAATGCGAATGACAGCACAGGCGATGCGCAGTATTCTGGTCGTGCAAACGTCCCTCGATCATTTGTGGAGGAAAGTTGGGTTAGACTTGTATCTGAGTAGAGTATTCCTTAGAAAGAGTCTCTGAATGGGGGAGACAAAACCTTGTCCATTTCAACCCCAAGAAGACATAGGTCTGCGTATTATCTGCCAAAACACTCCATTCGAGCAATCGCTTCAGTTCCAAGGAACTCCCCTTACCACCTCCAAGAGTATTGGGATCCTCAGTGTTGACATCGCGAACGATGTTGAGGGGCCATCTTGAAGGCAAGGCAAAACTTGCCTCTAAGAAGCTGGGAATGTTAAACCGGTCCAAGCAGTACTTCACACCGCGGCAACGCTTTGTGCTTTGTAAAACCCAGGTGAGCCCGCATATGGAGTACTGCTCAAACTTTTGGGCTGGAGCACCTGGCTACCAACTCGATCCCCTAGACAGTATTCAACGTGGAGCTGTTCACGTTGTTGATGATCCCATACTCACAGATGGTCTAGATACGCTTGGCCTTATGAGAGATTTCGCTCTCTCTACGTATTCTACTGACTGTATAATGGAGTGTATTCGGAAGAACTGTATAGAATGGTGTATTCGTCCTCTTTCTACCACCGAACCGCTCACCATGTGTTGGGATTTCACCCCCACTTCCTTAAGCCGCTTCGCTCATGTACGCAACGGTTCTGTAGAACCTTTTTCCTGCATACCGTGGGGATTTGGAATGAGCTCCCAGCCGAGGTTTTTCCACAGCGCTACGATATGGAGTTCTTCAAAAAGGGTGTCATAAGATTTCTTCGAGGCTGGCAGCGGGTTGATGAAATCTCTGGTGTTGCAAATGTCCATAAGCGACAATAACCGCTTTCCATCAGGTGGGCCGTCAGCCTGTCTGTTGTGCTCCAGCTATAAAGAAAGGTCGAAATTTCCAGAATGGAAGCGGGAAAACCAATAACAAGTGGTACGTTCATTGTAGTGTTCGCTCATAAAGGTTGTTGATGTTGCTTGCCGCTCTTGCCGCGTTGCTGCCACTACAGTACTCTTATTCCATAATTACTCGAATTTTTAACTATCCATGATGATGAAAAAGTTTCAAATGCGAAGAAAACATAACACATCAATAAACAAATGACTAATTTAAAAAAAAGAATTTCATGTTTTCAAAGTAAAATTAATTTGAAATTATATATCTTAGCGAAACAAAAATATTTCTTTTAAATGGCCAGTACTGCAAAACTTACCTAATATTTAGCGGTCACCATTTTCTTATGAAACTTATGAAAGCTATCGAGCGCTATTTTCTGAAGAACACACCCATCAATAAGGTAGCTAAATGTATTTTGTGAAATGTATTTTGCAACCATAAGTATTTGAAATACTAATTACAAAATACCTCAGCGTCAGGTATTTGAAATACTAATTACAAATTACATTTTTAACAAGTAATTGAAATACAAATACAAAATACGTATTTGTATTTCAATTACGTATTTCAATTACAAGTATTTCAAATACTGCCCAACCCTGACCATGGCAATACGGTAATATACCGTTTTTTGGAATGTGGCTTAAATCTATCCTTTGGTAATAATAAGCTGCTGCAATTTTTATTTTTATTTAATGAAATCTTTAAGTGCTTAAAAATGGCATTTAAATTTCAATCCTGACAAGCCCGCGCAAGAACGCTGTCCACCATTTTGATGACGTCACTGTCCTATAAACTAACATTCTATGATTTTACTGTCAACTGTTGTTACGTTCCATTAGGGACTCACAACAACCATGTTCACGACCGCGATTTATTCCGTTCTACTTGCTTGCTGGCGTTACAATCGTAAACCCAAGTGCCACGGCTATACGACCCACCTCTTGACATGGGTCGTTGTGAGCGTTGTGTGATCGAAAATGATGACGTCATTAGTGACGTTTTCGGCACGACCACAACGACCGCGGTCGCCTTGTGGAACGGCTAACTGAGCATTTTGGGCGTTGTGAGCTACTAATGGAATGCCCTGTGGATGTAACGTGACGTGACTAACGTGTAAAATACGTAATATCCATAGTAGTTTGTGCGTGTAAACAACAACGCAGTAGTCCGCAGTACTATAAGTTTTATTTATGCAGAGTTGTGATACAGACTATTTTTAGTCTTCTAGTATTTTATACGGTTATTGGAATAATAACAAGAAACAATATGAGAACGTCGAGGGTCTCGGAAGAGAGTAGTGTTCCTTAATTAAGATACAATTCAAGAAGTTTAAGTACAAAAGACTATATGCGGTCTTATCACTAACGGCAATTTCTTCCAGACAACCTTAGGATGGATTAGAGAAAAAATGTGTAACATGTGGGTTTTGCAATATAACTAGAATAAAAAAGTATATATATACAATTTTCAAATGGCAAGTATAATAGACATAGGAATAAGAGAAAAATGTACATACATATATTGATGAATATAATAAATAATAATAATCATAGTAATATTGTATAGAATTACGAAAATATGGGAGAGATAAAGATGTTACGATTGACTTTAGAGCCCGAGGTAATAATCCTTCAGGAGTCCGTTGAACGTCTGAAGAGACTGGGCACGCCTATTTTTTACAGATAGCGCAATCCACAGGCACACTGCATGAACTGTGAAAGATTTATTGTAAAATCGCGAGTGATTCACAGGTTTTTCCAGACGTATGTTTTTACCGATGATCTGAGGTGATGAGTATGACTAAGGTGTAGATATTTAAAACGCTCCTTGAGATAAGGAGGAGCTTTTGGATTAAATAGGTTTTACTTAGCACTAAATTCAAGATGTAGGAACTATTTATGGCCGGTTCCTATAGCTCACCAACCGCTAATTACCTTATTTTAGTTAAAATATGATTACATATACTCCATATAAGTAATGTCAAAGGTTAACCAATGATAAGACAAGTTAATAAATAGAATCGACGCGTCGCGTGCGGCGTTCCACAGGGGTCGGTCCTCGGGCCGATTCTTTGGAACGTAGGTTATGACTGGATCCTTCGGGTTCCGGTCCTACCCGGGGTAGGGCTGATCTGCTTTGCGGACGACACCCTACTCACGGCACGCGCTGCGTCATTTGCGGAATCCGTGGACGTCGCTAACGCCGGGTTGGCGATTGTCGTAGATCGAATAGCTAGGCTGGGCTTGAGGGTCTCCCCCGCGAAAACGGAGGCCATCATGTTCCATAGGAAATTTCGCAATCCCCCCGCGGACTTGACCGTTTCGGTCCAAGGGGTGGCCATTAGAGTAGGGCCCCAGATGAAATATCTGGGGCTAGTTCTCGATGGGAAATGGCTGTTCAAAGCGCACTTTGAGCAGCTAGTTCCCAAACTCGTCAAATCCGCGGGCGCACTCTCGAGGCTGCTTCCCAACGTAGGGGGCCCGGGAGGTGCGACGCGGAAACTTTACTCTGGCATCCTGAGGAGTATGGCACTGTACGGTGCACCCGTCTGGTCCAATGCACTTCACCGCCACAACAGAACCCTGCTGCAACGGGCGCAGCAGGTTCTGGCCGTGAGGACCATACGGGGGTATCGCACAGTGTCGCGGACGGCGGCCACCCTCCTGGCAGGCGATCCGCCCTGGCATCTCCAGGCGGACGTCCTGACAGTGGTGCGCCGCACCCGGCAGGATGCCCTAGCTAGAGGCCTGACCTTCTGTCAGGTCGAAATCGAGGCGATCAGGAAGCGGGAAACCGCCTCCATGATCGCCGTCTGGTCTCAAGAGCTCGACAACCCTGCGGCCTATGGCGGCTACACGGTGGATGCAATCAGGCCACAGCTGACGGAATGGGTCAACCGCACCAGCGGCACCCTGACCTTCAGGACGACACAGATACTTACCGGACACGGATGTTTCGATAAGTATCTGTGTCGCATTGTGGGCTGCTTGCCTTCCCCGGACTGCCGCCAGTGCGGCGCGCCCGACACGGCGTTACACACGCTTGTCGAGTGCGCCGCATGGGCGCCGCAGCGTTTCGAACTTGAGACGCACGTAGGTCCAGTCGACTCGCTCTGCGACTTGGTCAAGGCCATGCTGCAGAGCAGCGACAATTGGGGGGCTGCGGTTACTTTTTGCGAGACAGTAATGTCACTCAAGGAGGCCGCAGAACGAGACAGGGAGAGAAGTCCTGCAGCGCGTGCCAATGCGTCTTCTCGAGGTCGCCGGCCTTCAGCTGGCACCCGGAGAGGCAGGTACGCGCATTACTTCCCTCCCTGAGTTAGGTTCCGTTTACCGCGGGGGGCCTTTAGCTTGCTAGGAAGAGCAAAGGACCTTCTACCCCCGCACAACGAAGTGGGGTGTGTTCTCCCAGGGCACACTCCAGGCACTTTATTGCGCTGGATCGGCTGGGCGTAACTATGTTCTAAATCTCAGCCTTTCCAACACATTCAAAGCGCAGGGTCGTCAGGGAGGAGGGGGTTTTTAGTGGGTATTGGGGTTGCTCGCCCGTGCAGCAACGCTCGGAGTCTTCCACACTATTCTGTGACGTCGATCGCGGACGGAGCGCTGCCAAGAGCATACTATTGCTGCAGTGTTATCGCCCCCGACCGACGCGTGTCGTTCCCCTAGCAACGACCCAGTTTGTGCGTAAATCGGTTAAGCATTTTCCCTCGCCTCAAAACCAAAAAAAAAAAAAAGTTAATAAATAGAATAACTATATAGGAACCGGCCATTAATTTGTTTTTAAAGAAATTGTTCTCTTTGCTGAAAAAGTTCTTTATGCTCAGACCTGCATAATTACACTATACTATATGGATATGAAAATAAAAGAACCATGTAAGTAGTAAGCTACATATTTAATTTGTTACACATATATAAAATGGGAAAAATTGTAATTTTTTAAAAGAAAATGACTCACTAATAATCATATAACATATTGATAACAATAGACACAACTTTTATTCATGACATCTGATGATTTCATTCACAAAAACCACTAGAAACACTAAAATAACTTTGATTTGCACCAGTGCATTATATTTGTACTTATACTTCTTTAAAATACTTATTTGTATTAACACCATTTTTATCCACACAGTTTTCTGTAGTTTTTTCACTAATGAGACACTGTATTTCAAAAGTGGTTATGCTTTCAATCATATCAGGTGATGTGGCAATCATCAGACACTCTTTTAAAACATATAGACCACTGTAGTGTTTACTCCAAATTGTTTTTGAATTACTGGCCTTGCCTGCTCATAACTAATTTCTTCTCTGCTATTGTTGCTGTATTTGGAGTTCTTCAACCAAGACCAGCAACAAGAGTTTTATCAGCAGTTTCACTATAGCAACTTCACAACATTTGGATGCTGTTATTCTTCCACATAAAGTTCATGCCATAACTCACTTTTATCTTGATTTTGGGTAGGTAAGTAATACTTATATCTTTAAGGACTCATCAAATGTAATATTTTGAGTAAAAACCTGTCAGTCTTCATCTATGATTATAATCAAAGATTATGAAATAATAAAACAAATTGAGGTTCATCGGGCTTACTGTCTGGCACTAGCTCTTCTGGTTTCTTCTAGGTTAATTCTTTTGTGTGTTATATTTTAGTAGATTCTCCTACCGTCGCTAAATTTGACTCATTAATAGCACTCCACCAACGTGTAGGATGACTTTTCACTTCGACGGCGCAACAACGTAAAAAATGCAACAGCGCGTTTAGAGTAGGGATGGCTGTAACAGGTAAAATAAGAGCCCTGTTCCAGTAGCCTGTTCCAAAATAACAGACTGTTGTGTTGCAACAGGTTTTAAAAACACGGGGAGGCGCCCCCGGGGCCCCGAGCGGCCACTGTCACATTTCCCCCTTTCTCTCCGTGACAGTGGTGTCCCACCTTCGTTCCAATCCCTAGAAGGCTCCCTTGTGTCGCTCCTTCACAATTACCCATCCTTTCCCAGTTTGACGGGCCACTCGCACCTCTCCGTTCAGCGGAGAGGTCTCTCGCGATGTGGCGGCGACGGGTCCGGCGGCCAGGCGTTTTGCCGATCCCCGGGCCGGCGACGGAGTGGGCCTAAGGGCGGTCCGCTCCTTTTCTGACTTCACCACCGTCGCGCGATGTAGGGTGTGGTGGCGGCGGTTCTACCCGACCGCACCTGCACCGCGGAAGTAGAAATTGAAGACCCTCAGATGACTCTGGGTGGAGAGTTTGCTCGGTCTGCTCGCCCTTAGGGCAGATCGAACCCCCCACCCACCCGAAGCTTGGTTGGGCGTGCCTGTAGCTGCATGCCGGGCGGGTCATCCCGGCTGCTAGCGCCCTGTGGGCGGCGTGTGGGGTTTCTGCACCCTGCGGACTCTTCGCACGCCCCCCACAGTCTAGTTTTAAGCACTCAGATGGTCTCCCGTAGTGGAGACAAATTTAGTTTTAGTAACTCCTCGGAGTTCAAATAACCAAAATGCAAGCTCAAAGTCAAGAAGTACTACCCCAGGCGGGTCGATCTTCCGCTGAAAAAAAAAAGGAGGGCGAATCCCGCACCGATGCCGTCACCTATGGTAAAGTCAGCTGTCCCCCATCGTATTCTGGGGGGGGGACGTCTTTGCGCTCACCACAATTCTGGACGTTGTCCAAAGAGAAGTTGCCCGAGATGGGCGGAGAAGTAGTTTTTACACGCAGCAGCAGCAGAGCCAGTGGCAGCAGAGCTGCGTCTGCTATGAGCTGCGCTGTTAGCGGAACTGCGGGTGGAGTCACCGAAGATTCTGACTCGAACATTTCGGTGTTCTCCATTCGCTCTCGCTCCCGCTCAAGATCACGATCGCGCTCACGCTCCCCTTGCGGGTCCGGCACGCGCCAAGAAAGAAGGTCCGAAAGGTTGCGCAAAAAAAGGCTAAGGCCGGCTCCGTATCGTGGCTCGCATAACCTCCCCGCATCCAGCGGCGAGGAGGGTAATATTCCCAAGGCTCCCCGTAGAGTTTCTCCCCCCACTCCGGGACCCTTGGATGCAGCCACGAGTCTAGCCAAAGCTAAAGAGGCTATCGTCCAGGCCGGAAGTAGAAACCGAGAGTTGGACGACCATGAGTCACGTGCCACCGAGTTGATTAGAGCAGCCGAGGAGGCGCGTATCGCTCGGCAGGCGCCCGAACTCATGGGTCACTCCAGTACCATGATAGACGAGGTAGGAGCCAGGACGGCTTTGGCCGTAGAGACGGATGTCCGTAACGCCCTGGGGGTGATACGCCACGTGGCGAAAGTTCCTCGGGGCCTAAAGGGGACATTCGTCAAGTCGCTGAACGACTCGGTCGGCATCCTTAACGACGCTTTTGAGGTTCTGCGTGGCCGTACCGAGTCGGAGGAGGTTCGGCGACTTGAGGCGGCCAACCGCCGTCTGGAGGCAGAGGTAAAAGAGTTGCGGGCGGAAATGGCCAGCCTCCGGGCCGCAATATCTAAATCCAGCCTTGAACCACAGTCGAAGCCACCGCTCCCGCCACCATCAACATCTGTAGTGGGAGGGCGGTTTAAAGACCAGGAGGAACTCCTGCGCCATCTAACCCTTTCCTTGGGGGCGATGATGGACGCGAAGCTGGCCGCCCTAGATGACAGACTTCTCCCGGAGAAGCGAGTCCGCCCACCATTGGCAACAGACGCCCGGCGGGAGGGTGCGCTGCCATCCCCGGCACCTGGGAGAAGTCAGGTCCGCCGCCCTCCCGAGGATTTCCCTCCACTACCCGCCAAAAGAAAGCGCGGGGCCGTTGAGAATGACGCTGGGGGGTCAGCTGCAGCTACCCCCCGTCCAGCGAGGCAAGCCAGGGCCGAAAACTCAGCCCCAGAGCCGTCCAGAAGACTAGAGGAAGGTTGGTCGGTGGTTGCCCGCAAGGGCAAGAAGAAGAAACCACCAACTCAACAAACTAGCAGCGGTAGGGCTGTCCAGGCCCAAACCCAGGCTAAAAGAAAGCCAAGGCCGCCGATGCCTCAGGCGAAGAAAGGTCCGCGTATGCGAGTGCCTAACACCACTGCGGTGATACTCACACTTTTACCCGCAGCGGTGGAAAAAGGCATCAGCTACGCGGACATCATGGAAAGGGCCAAGGCCAACATAAAGCTCGGCGACCTTGGGATTCCTGGAGTGAAGTTGAAGACCGCGCGCACGGGGGCTCGTATGCTCCTTCTCCCCGGCAAGGATAGTGGGGAGAAGGCTAATGCCCTCGCCGCGCGGCTCAAAATGGTTCTCCCTGAGGACGAAGTGAAGGTGTCCAGGCCCGAGAGATGTCTCAACGTGCGGATCTCGGGTCTGGATGACTTCACCATCAAAGAAGAGGTTGTGGCCGCCGTCGCCCGGGTCACGGACGTCTCGGCTGAGCGTTTCAGCTCCAGCGACATACGTTCGGGCCCGGACAGGCTGGGATACGTTATCCTAGCCTGTCCCGTGGCGGCGGCCATCAAAATGAAGGAACGCAAGAAGATAATGGTGGGGTGGGCCTCAGCAGACGTCAAAATCCTGCCGAGCCGGTCTGAGCGGTGCTGGCGCTGCCTTGTGGCAGGACACGTCGCCTGCGCCTGCTCCTCCCCAGTCGACCGCAGCAAAGATTGTTACCGCTGCGGTCAGGCTGGTCACCCTGCCGCCACATGTCAAAACCCCCCGCATTGTAGCATTTGTAGTGCGGCGGGCCGTGCGGCAGGGCACTGGATGTGCAGGGGAGTGCCGGCCGCGCGTAAAAGCGCGGGCCCCCCCACCACTACCACCCCCGTCAAGACTAAAAATAAGCCAAAAGAAGGTCCCCAAAGGACGAAGAAGAAAAGGAAGAAAAAAAAGGGAAAAGGACCTAGGCAGGCAGCAGTGACAAACAACAATCCGCCACTGCCGTCGCAACCGCCACAGCCGGCACCTCGCTCGCTGCCGCCGTCGCCGCTGATACCGGAGCCCGGGGCCACTAGGATGGAGGAATAAAAGTAGTTCTAATGGCTATCCTAGTGGTCCAGGGCAATTTGAACCACTGCGCCGCTGCTCAAGACCTGCTGGTTCAAAGCATGGCGCAGTGGGCCATCCAGTTGGCTGTGGTCGCCGAGCCATACTACGTCCCCGCCCGGTCTGATTGGGCAGGGGACCTTGATGGCTCGGTGGCCATCATTATCCGGACCGCCGCCGCCTGCCCCCCCCTAGCTGGCGTGGTAAAGGGACGGGGCTACGTGGTGGCAACGATCGGGGAGATAGCGGTCGTGGGGGGCTACTTCTCCCCGAACAGAGGGCTCGCCGATTTCGAGGGATGGATCGAGGAAGTGGGCACAGTGGTGGCCCGCAGCCGACCTCGTCCCGTGCTCGTGCTCGGGGATTTTAATGCAAAATCCGTGGCTTGGGGCTCCCCGAGCACATGCGCGCGTGGCGAGTCGTTGGAGGAATGGGCCATCGAACAGGGTCTCGTAGTCTTAAACCGGGGCTCCGAATACACGTGTGTGCGCCAGCGGGGCGGCTCAATAGTCGACATAACGTTTGCTAGCCCTGAACTGGCGCGCCGTGTGCGGGACTGGAGGGTCGTCACAGGGGTGGAGACGCTCTCCGATCACCGTTATATACGGTTCAGCGTCTCCGCCCGGCAACCAGACTCTCCGTCCCGAGAGCCCCCAGTAGGGGACTGTCCGCGCTGGGCATTGCAAAAGTTGAATCGGGAGGCGTTCAAAGAGGCCTTGATTGTCGCCACTTGGGCGTCAGGGCGCGAGGTGGACCCTCCCGATCTAAATCTAAATGTAGAGCAGGAGGCAGAAATCCTACGGTCGCTCATAACTGGTGTCTGCGATGCGGCGATGCCGAGGAGGGGCCGATTCCGGCCCTCCCGTAAGGTGTACTGGTGGAACCCCGTACTCGAGGGGCTAAGGCGCGCGTGCAATAGTGCGCACCGCCAGTACACCCGTCATAGAAGACGGCGTCGCCGCGCAGCGGACGCAGCAACCGTAGAGGCTCAGCTGTACGAGGGGTACAGGAGCGCCAGAGAAGCACTGCGCTTCGCAATTCGCGATGCGAAGAACGCGGCCTGGGGGGAGCTCTTGGATAGTCTAAACCAAGACCCTTGGGGGCGTCCATTCAAAATGGCGCGCAACAAGCTCCGTGCCTGGGCGCCCCCACTAACCGAGTCTCTCCCCAGGGACGTCGTATGCGAAGTAGTTGGCGCTCTGTTCCCTTCACGGGCTGAGCATATGCCTCCTGCGATGGTTCCGCCAGAGGCGGAGCCCAGCGCGGATGGAGACCCTGTGCCCACCGTGGACCGGGTAGAGCTGGGGGTGGCCATGCTACGGCTGAAGGCCAAGAACACCGCCCCCGGCCTCGATGGCATACCAGGGCGTGCGTGGGTTCTGTCCTACAACGCCCTGGAGCCCCGACTGATAAGGCTTTTCGGCGCATGTCTGGAGCAGGGCCAGTTTCCGCAACGGTGGAAGACCGGAAAACTCGTCCTGCTGCGTAAGGAGGGGCGCCCTGCGGATTCACCATCCGCCTACCGGCCCATTGTGCTGCTGGACGAAGTCGGAAAGCTCTTTGAGCGTATCATCGTAGACCGCCTCGTCCAGCATCTATCGACGACGGGGCCGGACCTGGCGGACAACCAGTTCGGTTTCCGCACGGGGCGCTCCACAATCGACGCCGTCATGCGCCTGAGAGGCCTGGCGGAGGACGCAGTTTCCCAGGGCGAGGTCCTGTTGGCGGTGTCCTTAGACATCGCCAACGCCTTCAACTCCTTGCCCTGGCCGTGCATCATGGAGGCACTCCGGTACTTCCGGGTGCCGTCCTACCTCCGCCGAATAGTCGGGGCATATTTATGTGAAAGAGCCGTCATCTACCCGGTCCACGAGGGATGGAATCGGCGAGCTATGGTGTGCGGTGTTCCACAGGGGTCGGTTCTAGGTCCCCTCCTGTGGAACATCGCATACGACTGGATATTGAGGTGTCGGGTCCTCCCGGGCGTCAGCGTCGTATGTTACGCAGACGACACGCTGATCGCCGCACGCGGGAGGACCCATCGACAGGCGTGCCTTCTAGGCACGGCTGGGGTGTCGTCTATCGTAGGCAGGATCCGGCGTCTTGGACTGGAGGTGGCGTTGCAGAAGACCGAGGCCGTGATGTTTCACGGCCCTCGTAATCGCCCACCTCCAGATACCAGCATAATAGTAGGAGGCATCCGCATCGGCATCGGCGAGACCATGAAGTACCTGGGATTGGTCCTCGATGGCCGGTGGGATTTTTCGGCACACTTTCGGCAGCTGCTCCCCAGACTCAAGGGGGCGGCGGGTGCGCTATCGCGCTTGCTCCCCAACATTGGGGGGCCGAACGCCACGTGTCGGAAACTCTTCGAAGGCATCGTACGCTCCATGGCCCTCTATGGGGCCCCAGTGTGGGCGGACCGCCTGACGGCCCGAAACGCTGCGCTGCTTCGTCAGGCACAGCGTGTATTGGCCGTCAGAGCAATAAGAGGATACCGTACGGTGTCCTTCGAAGTGGCCTCGCTACTCGCCGGATCCCCCCCATGGGACCTGGAAGCCAGGGTCCTAGCGTCGCTGTATACGTGGCGCAAAGAGGCCCTGGCCAGGGGCACCAGACCCGCGCCTCGCGAGATCGAGGCGTGCCGGTCGGAGCTCCGCCAGGTTGCCGTGGGGGTCTGGGAAGAACGCCTTCGACGCCCCAGCGCGGGCCCCGCCACCATCGAGGCGGTGAGGCCCGTCCTGCACGAATGGCTTAATAGACGTCACGGCACCCTGACGTTCAGGCTGACGCAGGTCCTCTCGGGGCACGGCTGCTTCGGGAGGTACCTGTGTCGCCTCGGCCGCGAGCTAACGTCAGGGTGCCATCACTGTGACACAGGCGACGAGGATACGGCGCTGCACACACTCCAGGACTGTCCAGCATGGACAGAGCAGCGCCGAGACCTCGTCGCCTTTACCGGATTTGACACCTCGCTCCCGGCCGTGGTTCGCACCATGGTCGGGAGCAAACCCGGATGGGACGCCGTCTCTTTCTTCTGTGAGCGCGTCATGCTTGCGAAGGAGGAGGCGGAGCGGGAGCGTGAGCGGACGTCATTGCTCCGCTCCCGCCAAAGGAGGACGCGCCGACGCCGGAGGGCGGACTTCGACCTTCGGCCACCGTAAGCGGGCGGCGCGGGTGGGGCCCCTTGGGGCATAGGGGTTCTCACTCACCCGCACACGCCGTCGAGATGAGAGCGCAAGTGTTCCGCGCGCGCTCATTTCTCCTCCCGTGGGGCGCGTTACAGACCGCCCCACGCCCGGACTAGACATGGACGACGCTGGGGATTTAATCCCCCGGCAATGGAAGAGGCCTCGTGAGGGAGGCCCACGCCTGCCAGGGCATGCGGAGCCGGGAATCCCAATTACCCGTAGCCCTGGCATAAGGCGCAGGACGGAACACCCAGGGGTTTTAGTGGGTATCCCTAACTGGGGAGTGGCAATAGCGTGGCACCAGTTTTGACTGGGCGCGCTAGTGCCACCCCCGATCTGGCGAATCCCACACACGGGTCGCGACAGTGACCGTTTCGCGTACTTGTGGAACAGATAAAAAATATTGAAGCTTTAAAACGAAATATAACTCATTTTTATGAATTCTAATTAGCATATTTTGATTTCATATGGAGATAACTATGTATTTTATGCATTCATAGATTTATTCTAGGACTTAGAATAGAAACTAGAATTTTAGTCTTTTTGTACCGATTTAAATGAAATTTTATATGTGGTAACTTATATCCCTGGTCAACATATAGGATACTTTTGATCCCGAAAAATTAAAGAGTTCCCGTGGGATAGTTAAAAAACCGCACCACGCAGACGAAGTCGCGGGCATCAGCTAGTAAATGAATAAATGTCTGAACTTTTGCACAGAGTGGCATGACATTAAGGGAAATAAAGTTTAGGGGTATACATACGCCTTATATATAGACACTAGACTACTTTTGACAAAGAAGGTTAACTTACACCTATATATATATATATATATATATATATATATATAAACACCAAAACTATTTTTAAGTTTAGTGAACGAGGTTTGAATTAGTTATTATAACTTTAAAGTTCATAATAATAAATCACAGTACTGTCGCTTTTTTTACTTTACGACGAAAAAAGTTAACAATTCGATTTGTCAATAATATCGATTCTGAAATAGGGAAATTTATTTTTTTGCTTATCTAATGCGAGTTTGAATCAGTAGTATTCAAGAAGCTTACACATACTTGTAATACTTGTGTGTGAGCTTCTTGGTAGTATTAGTATGTTTTTAATCGATTTATTTTATTAATAAAAATCGATTTATAATTTGCTATACTCTATTTGCCGCCTTTTTATTCCATTTCTCTTTTAGTTAAATGAATGTACTTTGTGTTTTGTTTTGGATTTTTCAACGACTTGCGCTGTTTTTGTTATATTGATTATTTTTACGTTGACTGCCTTTCTCAGTGGACTTCGATTACATTTCGCCAGAATCCAATGGCGTAATCCTGTAACTGAATTTTTGGGTGTGATATATAAACGGGATATATTTATATATCCCGTTTATATATTTATCTATATAAACGGGAGGTAAATTAATGGTGATTTGAGTTAAGGATATCCTTGCGGTTTATTTATAGTCACCAAGGTTGTGAGAGGTAATCGAAATTCGCGACCAGTGACTAAAACGGTGAGTTGGATAGGGTAGGTTTAGTCTTTAGACCAAAGCGCATGAGCCGAGCCAGCGCAGCGAGCGTGCCGCGGCAGCGGCCGGCCAGTGCCAGAACCGACTTTTCACCATTTATTCATTGGTAACTATTTAAATAATGGTCACAAATCGGTTGTGACATTTGCTGACTGCTGACATGGCACATTCACTTCGCTTGCTCGGTTTGTGGGCTTTAGTCTGCGTTTTTAACTATTTTGAATGACATTGACCACTACCTTTCTTCTGCATTTCTCGACTTTATACATAAGAAATAAGTACACCATTAGTAAAAAAATAAGTGCAGTTATGTTTACAAAAAAAATCATATCTCAAAAACTACATGTCTCTTAGAAATGAGGGCTGCAGAAGAGAGAAGTACTCCTCTCCTTCTCCCTACGCCCCCCCCCCACTACTTAAAATTCAGTGACCCCTATTGTAAAGTTTATCCCGATATTGAAATTACACTTAACTAATTTAACTAAGAACAGAGCAACTAAACCTAAATATAACATTATATTGTTTTTATTAAATGTTTTAATAAAAATATTTCATTGTGTTATTATTCCATTTATTAATAGCATGGAAATGCTAATACTATAAAATCGGAATCGTTTTAAAATTACATAAAGATTTCCCCGCGGTTCAAATCATAATACAGCGCTACACGAATTATAATTCCGATCGGTAGTTTTTATTTGCCCAAATATGGCAGATCGATTTTCGACATGTAATTAATCTATATTGAACTTTATTATATAGGCAAAAGAGGCAGAGTGTTGCTTGCTATGCGTTCTTAGCCCTGTCCCGTCTACACGATTCCTGCAATGTGGTTGTCTATTAAAATTGGTCTACTGCGCAGCTAGATCGGGAAGAATTATTAGTTTTATAGTAAGTAGCTGTATTTTACTTACATAAAAACCTAATTATATATACAAAGCCGCGTGCAAAACTAGTATATCCGTGCAGGAACGGAGAAATAATACAATTTCGGCGGCCTGTCGTAAGAGGCGACTAAACAACCCACAGCTAGGTGGTAGAGTATTTGCTCGACTGGATGGCGACCACCCCTGGTCTAGAGTATGCCGCCATAACAACCTTGTGTTGTGTTCCGGCATTAGTGACCAGGTTCCAGTCTCCTTTAAGAGAGCAGCAGCGCATTTATAGCACCTTTGGTGTTGCAAAAGTCTATAGGCGATGGTAACCGCTTTCCACCAAGTGGGCCGTCTGCCTATCTCCTGAACTCCTGCAATAAAAAAAAAATGTATTGTGGCGACCGAGGGTAGAACTTTCTGGCAGCGTAAGCCGTTCTCATGACTTTTAGAAAAAGATAAAAGATTCTGGAAGGAAAAGACAGAGATAGATAGATGTTTAGAAAGGGAGAGACAGTAAATAAAAGAATAACGAAAAGAAACGAAATTATGGGTTCCAGAAAATTCTTTGAAGTATATATTTTTTTTATTTTATGGCCTGGTTACTAGACCTTTAATCCAAGTCTGTTTTTTGTTCTGTAGCTGTTTCTTCCATATATCATTTTATATTCTATTCTGTAGCTAGCAACACTAGCATATGTAATCTTATTCTTTTTACTTCAATTTTTTTATCTTAATAGGACATAATTTTGAAATAGCCAGATGTGGGCCACTGCAATTTGCACAACAAAGGTCATTTGGTCGAACACATTCACGATATATATGCTCACCGCCATAGCAGCTGCATCGTGGTTTGCCATTACATATTTTTGCTGAATGATTGAATTTTAAGCACCGGTAGCATTGCTGCAACGGTGGGACATAATCAAATACTCTATATGAAAATAGATCATATTGCACTGTGTCTGGTAGTACATTAGATAAGAAAGTAATATTGACAGTTTGTAAAGGTACTCTTTGGTTATTCACTTTTTTTATAAATCTTCGGATTGCTATGATTTCAAATCGCGATGAGAGTTTAGTATATAAGTCTTTATTCGAAATGTTAACCGGGACAAATCGTATAATGCCCGTTTTTTCTATTTGTGCTGCTGGAATAAATGCCTTTACCTTGTGTCGTTGAAGAAAGTCTGTGTTATTTAACAAGTTACTCGCTGTATTGTATTGTTTAAAGATAAGTACTATTTTATTTGCATTCACTCTATGAATAGATGCGACACCTTTTATTTCTGGACTGGAACTAAATATATGATTTAAATAAATTGGGCTTTTATTTTCAATTTTTTCCGACCTTAATCCTTGTACAAACACTTTAAACTCTACTTGAGTCGAATTTTCTGGATAATGTCTCTTATAATTTGGTTTAAGATATGGTAAAAAAGAACTTTCCTCATCACCACTGCCGGGGCTGGCATCAGTCCCCATGTCTAGTCTTTTTCGTTTTTCGGGATTGGGAGTTTTACCCCCAATCCCTTCGTTGCCATCCATACAAGGTGCTTTTATTGAACACACTGAATGTAAATATCAATATGCGCGGTAAATTCGAAGGTGAGCACTGCAGTAGCAGGAGGTGGTCTACGGAACATCGGCGACGGTATTAGGAGTGAGACATCTCATCGTCGGGGCAGAGCGTCGTAATTTGTGCGTGAAGGGGCAACCCTACAGAGAAGAGTCATGTACGGCTGTGTAAGCCAATATAAGCATTTATATAAAAGACTGGTGTTTCCTTCCAATCCCAAGTACGTACCCCCGTTCGCACGTCCATAAGAACCTTCTTTGAAAAAATATCTAACTGATGGTAAAACCACTTAAAATCTACTTTAAAAAATGCGTGGTTTAGGAGGAGGTAGCGGATATACAGACAGACACACGCGGAAAAAGACTTTATTTATACTAGGTAAAATACTAGCTATACTATAGCTTTGGTACCATTCCCGTAATCCAGTAGCGTCCCGTCTGCGAGACTTTTCTTCCATATTATGGCTACAAAGAGGATTTGCGAGACTTCGTTTGTGATTTTTAAAGGACGACAGCTGACACTTGACCATAGATAGTACACTATACAGGAAATAGATCAGCCTCTCTAGAATAAAATATCAAAACATCCACCATCTCACCTGATAGATGGGACCTCAAACGGTATTGTATTCCTATAAACACCACTAGTTGGCGTTGCAATGGATAATTCTATAAATTCCACTAAATGGTACTTTTAACTTAGAAGTGGGTGATTTGAATCGTATATAGTTTCAGTATACATATATTGCTGCAACATCGCTAAAACGTATATTGAGCTGTACAAAAACCATATATTAAGATATTTGCTTCGATGTGATGTACTTTCGAAGTTTCGATGGTGTTCTTATAGAATCGGCCGAGTGAGTAAGATGCACGATCGGCACGAAAGAGAAATTCTACAGCTAGGGACCACGTATCTGATAATATATGTTCAAAAATATACGGTTTGAAATCTGATTTTACCAAATCGTATATTGGAATCGAACAGGAGAGTGTGATGCACGACCGTCCACTTGTTATGACGAAAACATAAACATCCACAATCCATACAATTGTAAACTTTAAGCTTTATTTTATACTTATTGTTATGACTTGCAGGATTCGAATTAGAATGCCGTTGGAATTATTATAGAGTTTATTAGAACTGTACAAACACGTATAACACAAGTACAAATATAACCCAACGCAATAAGTCCAAACGTAATGCAGAAGATCGTAATTCAAATACACGCGCAAAGTCCATCACTAAATAGATTACCGAATGTACACAAGTCTTGCTTCGCTTGTAGTTATCGCTCGACTGCCTTTCTCTCTCCATCAGGCCGTCCTTTTATGCTCCACAAATGTAAATGCAAATGTATGTTCGCTCAGCAACGCCGCCACAGTTTCATAGAAAGTAACACCTGAACAATGATGCTAATAAGCGAGTACAATAGGACAATAGGCCGTATGCCAATAAATAAGTAAACAAAAGAAGACAATCATAAAACTATTATAAGCAGTTCAAATACCGACAGGTATTATATACAACAAGCTGGCAGGAGGAGGAGGGGGGGGGGGGATTTGGCTAAGTTGTAAAATAACTTTCAAGCCCTTGACATTCGATCTAAATATTTTTATACAATACATACTAACGGTCTTATTCATTAGTTAGAATAAGTTTGAATGGTTTTTATGGTTCTTAAAGAAATCTTCAAACTTACTCTAACTCAATATGAATAAGACTGTAAATGATTATACGTACATTTGCTTATTAGGATTCCGTAGACAAATTATACTTAGTATCCATAGTAGTTTGTGGACAAATTGACAAAAACGGTCTGTGTAAGTCACAGTATTTTTTTTTACAAACTACTCCATTAGGGCAAAAATGTTACCAAACTCTACTTATATATTCAATTAATATTCAACGATATTGTACAGCGCCATCTAAGCGTACTAACTGGAAACTAGGTACTTATAATTTTTGACGCCCCCTTCCCTCACTTGGCGCTAGTTTCCATGCATTTTTATTTTTTGATAATGCACAGAAGAGTCTCTGGCATGCATTTGACAAAGTACCTAATGCTTGTTGTTGGTTGGTTTGACAATTTGACCTACTGTCACAGTGTTACCAGATTCTCTGAAAATTCGCGGCATTTTTCTCGACGTTGAGGGATTTTCGTAGGTAAAGATTCTTTGGGGAAACATGCGGGGGAAAAATTTAGTTGAAAGAAATTTTAGAATTTTTTAAGTACCAACCATTCATCCACATATACAATTCTCATCACTACAATTATTATATCTAAGTTATAATACAGTACTATTACTTTATCTTAGAATTATAATCTAATAGTGAATCATACTTCAATTCAATAGTTCATTTTAATAATTCAATTCATTCGTTCATTCATTTACGTTATTTATTTATTATGCCGTCTCTACTCATATACGTCGTATCATATAGCCTACTTCAGCCGTTAGAGATTCACCACAACCACGTTCACAACCGCGGTTTTTCCCGTTCCACTTGTTTGCTGGCGTCACAATCGTAAATTCAAGTGATACGGTTATTTAACCCACCTATAGACACGGGACGTTGAGCGCTCCGTGAGCGAAAATGATGACGTCATTAATGACGTCTTCACCACGACGGTGGTTTTGCTTTTTTAATTCTCTTAAAATAAGAAAAAACTGTTTGGGAATTTTTCAAAAAGCTTAATTGACATGGTCCTCTGGCAACACTGTACTGTCAGGTCAGTCACCGTCGGTCAGTCTATTGCCTAAAAGTATCGTTTATTTAGGTTAGCTATATAATCAGCTTATATTGCAATAAAATAATTATTTATTTTT
Source organism: Dendrolimus kikuchii (assembly GCA_019925095.2). Classification (NCBI taxonomy): domain Eukaryota; kingdom Metazoa; phylum Arthropoda; class Insecta; order Lepidoptera; family Lasiocampidae; genus Dendrolimus; species Dendrolimus kikuchii. The sequence continues at coordinate 12,320,843 of CM034387.1, read as the reverse complement.
TGGGATATATTGAAATTGTTTATTTTAGGTAGTAAACAAACAAAATCATAATTGTTTGTGGTTAAATTTTAATAATAAGCGGTAGTAATGGTGGTCATCAAATGGAAATTTCATTGCAAAGGCTTTTTCCAAAAGATAAGGTGAAAATTAATAAATAATTACATTTGTATGCTTTGTATTAGCTTTACAGTGATAGTTAAACTAATAGTTCAATAATAGTCAATTAACATACTACTTTAGGGGTATAACTGTATAAGTCGAATATTTGTTCCATATTTGAAGAAGTGGTTGATATTGCCAAACAATTAAATTTAAGAGGTGGATGGTGATGATGTCGAAGAATTGCTGAATTCACACAATCAAGAGCTAACAATTGATGAGCTTATACATGAACGTGAGCAAGATATTGAATAAACTGATTCATTAAGCCCAGTTGAATTAGAAAATCAAGTGATGATTGCAAACTTAACAGCAGGCCTCAGTTCAATTGAAAAGGGGTTACAAATTTTAGAAACAATATGCTCCAATGAACAGTGCATTTCTACTGCAAAAGGGGGATAAAAAAGTTACTGATATGCTACCAGGAAATTTTGAGAGAGAAAAAGAAAAACTTAACTCGTCAGGCGACATTGTTAAAATATACATCAAAATAACTTTGGTTTAGGTTTTTTCATTCATAAAAATGTAAATTGTTTTATCATCTAACATTTTATTAAACATCTTTTTTTCCAAATTTTTAGTTTAAAATATATGTATTTATATACAAAGCTGAACTTAGACTTATGCAAATTTGAGTTACACAAATATTGCTCGTTCACACCTATCACATCGGATCAGGGTGTTACTGTACAATAAGCTAGTTCATCAGAGAGAAGTTTAAATAGAAACTAAGAGCACTATCTTAAATTATCTTTATATTTTATATATGTATGTATCTTATGTGTATATTGTATAAGTGTGTATATTAAACACATGTGTATAATTTCTATTGTATAAATCATTTTTTAAATATATTGATGTTACACTTATGTAGTTGCTAGTAATAGTTATTTACTATATTAGTGAGTTTAAATGACAAGCGTTAACGCGCGTTCTTCTTCACTTCATCAATTAGTAAGTCAATGTCAATATCTTCAGATTCACTCATTTTGAACTGAATACGAAAACAAGTCACAAAAAAAGAGCAATCGCGATGGAAGCGCACGCTTAGCTGAACAGTCAACGGACGTTACATACCTGTCAAAGCGTGCGTCCACGCGCGATTACCTGCGTCTAGAGACTTTTTCTCTGAGCGCCGCGTCAACCCTCGCTGACGCACGTTAACGCGCGCTCATGTGATCGGTTGTATTTAAATACCACGATGTCTAGTCGCGCGATTTGAAAACGCGCGTCAAAATGTTGCCATCTGAACATGGCCTAAGTGTATTTTCAGAATGTGAGAAATGAACAAGTATTTTAGCTTACATAACCTTGCTTTTTCTTTCTCCCTTTCTCCCTAGACCCATAGGCTTGTTTGAAGAAACCTCTTTTAGGATTAAGATTAAGCTTGCCTTTTTACGTCATTATCACTTTATAGTTTTGTATGTAACTTTGCGTACAATAAAGAGTATTAGTCTGATATTGGACAAGCGCAAACATGTATGCTACTCTTGGTCCTAGAGCTTCCAAAGTAATGTCCCTCTCTTAAATTTTCTTTTATCTATCACTCGTCTCTATTTTTCTACCCCTACACTTTCCTTCTGCTATCCTCTTTCCTATTTGTAGTTTCCTACACTATGTGGATTTGGGAAGTCAGACGGTAATCACTACATTATTAAGATAAACTCACTAATTATTCTAAAATGGTATATGGATCCTGGGTTCCTAAGTGGATACTGTAGATTCAACTGAAGTCTAAAAGTAAAACAAGTCAAATCTTATTTTTTAGTAAATTCATCATTATCTTAGTGTTAAATCTTTATTAGGTTCTGGAATGTGTTTTATTGGTTGCAGTTTCAGTAAATAAACAGGCCATTAGTCCACCTAATGTTATTCGCCTCCTATTGACATTTGCAACACTAGGGGTTCGGGCAATGCATTACTACCCTTCAGGGTGGGATAGATAGAATGGGGGGGGGGGGGGAAGCTAGCAGGAATTGGATATAGGGGATAAGAGGAAGAAGAAACTAGGTCATTGTAACTCATAATCATGCAACACAACTAACTCAAGACTAACCATTTGATGCCACTGTTCTGTGGCAGAGTGTATCAATCATGCTGGTCCAATTGGCTGTAGTTAAGATATTTATTCCAATTTCTACCATCTTAGATTTTAGGTGCAGTCTCCTACTTTTCCTTCACTACTTTACACAATCTTTGACATCCTTTATGAATTTAAGCTAGTATTTGTTGGGGCTAGTCCAAAAATAATTATTTGCAATAAACAAGTATTCTCTTTATTTCTTCATATATTAATATGTATTATTTATATTTCAGGGGTTTTATTATGTGGAAAATATCTCAAGCAGTACTAACTGGACATTCTCTGACATATAATGAACACATGAGTCAAAGTTACGCCATTGATGTTCTCTTAGAACCTATATTTTGGTTTGTTGACAATTTTGCCAAATATCTAGGCAAGGTAAGTGAAAAATTTCTTTTTAAAATTTAATTTTGGACATAGAATCCGCCTACGATAATGTAAATCTTCAACTACTCGGGCAGAAACTGCTCAATCTGGGTATCCTTTTGAGGATTACTAATATGATTTATAATATGCTGATGGAAAGAACCATCTTAGTTCGATTTTCGGGAAAAGAGTCGCCTCCAAGACTCGTTTGGAAGGGACTTCCTCAAGACTCAGTTCTCACATAGAATCCGTCTATGATAATGTAAATCTTCAACTACTCGGGCAGAAACTGCTCAATCTGGGTATCCCTTTGAGGATTACTAATATGATTTATAATATGCTGATGGAAAGAACCATCTTCGTTCGATTTTCGGGAAAAGACTCTCCTCCAAGACTCGTTTGGAAGGTACTTCCTCAAGGCTCAGTTCTCAGCTCTCTCCTCTACAATTTTTACACACATCAACTCAACTGTCAACTGCTTTTACAATACGCAGGTGATTACGCTCTCTATGCTACATCAAGCTTATTCACAGATGCCGCTACCCATCTGAACTCAGCTCTACTATCTCAACATGTGGTTACAAGGCCATGGTTTATCCGTTTCTGTACCCAAAACTCAGCAATCATTTCCTCATGCAAAAGGAAGATCTCTTCTCTAGACATTCATATTAATAACCAACCAGTCACATCCTGTAATACTGTTAAATTTTTAGGTGTCCCTTTAGACTCGGCAATTTCAGGCATACCTCATTTAAATGGGGATTGTTCACTTTTTTTCAATTTAGCTTTTTGAAAAACCATTTCGAGGAATAGTGTTCCTAATCATTTCTGTCTAGTTAAAATTCCAAAAAACGTACAATCCCCTTGTATTTTGAAAGAAATGCGTTTGACCTTTATTTGACCTTACTAAATCCTATGACGTCATTTACGTGTGGTGAAAAGCATATGAATACGGTAGCCATTCAGTTTCAAAATACAAAAGGACCGACATTTTCCTTTTTATGTCATTGTTATGTCATACAACATCAACATAAACAAACATTTTATTCGACGTACTCCAGAATTAAATTATGTATATATTATCTCTTCAGACCAATATTTCTTAAATATCTGCAAAGAGAATACTTACATATGGTCTCTAACTAAAAGTCAAAGAAAAGTGCATTATATAAACGAGCGTCTTCGTAAATGGTGATTGGAGCGATATCGAAATCTTTTCAAGAGATACGATCCAAAAAATAACCTGTTTACTGATGAGAAGATCATCACGGTGGAAGAAAATTTAACTGGCAAAATAATACACCTTGCGCCAGAAGTTAGAAGGACGTCCAAAATCACATATTGGAAACAATGATTTAAGCATTAAGTGATACTTTATTCGCTGGATAGCAGTGGATTTTCCAACAGGGCTCTATACCCTCCCATGAAGCTAATTCAATCCAACATTGGTTGCAAGCCAATTTGTCAGACTTTGTTCAGAGCATAGGTTGGCCTTCGTCGAGTTCCGACTTGAATTCTTTGGAGTATTCTTTATGAACTGCATTGGAGCTAATGGCATACAAAAAGTTCACCAGAACCTGAATTTATCTCAAGCGAGCCCAAATCAATAAATGGAAACTGATTGAAATGATTAGTACCACCATAGAAGAATGGCCTATATCTTTAAAGCTTAATTAATTGAAAACAAGGATGGCTATTTTAAATAACTTATTTTTATATATACATAAATCTAGATGTTATTAGTTATAATTCTTGTAAACAATATATAAATATTTAACATTCCTCCAAAAATATTTTAGCTTTACTTTGACTGATGTCTTAAGAGTTCACATTACGAGTTATAAGAATAAGATGGTTTCTATACTGAAAGCAAACTATTGTGAGTTATAAATTTGTATGTGCCATATATTTATATGAATTGATTAATAAAATATATCTTTTGACTTATTATTTTGCAAGATGAAATAATAAATAACTTTTAGCAGTTAAACTTGTTTATTTACTTAAACACTTATTAATAATAATTTAGGACATATTATATAATCTTTTCAGAAATGTTCAGTTTTATCTTTTTCTTTTTTCTGCAGGCTAGCATTTGGTTTTTTCTATACATAAAGTTTTCATGTAAACTGCAGTGGATAAGTCATAAAATTCTATGATCAAGCATAACCCTTGCTTATGCAGAAAAGTTGTTGCTAATTTTTTCTGAACCTGAAAAAAAAAGATAAAGTGTCTATATAATTACTCGCATAGTCCTTATTTAACTCATAATTTTTCATATTAGTAACTATGTTACACATCAAAATCATATTATTAAGAGATTTACAATCATTAAGGTATTTGTCACAAATCTTCATATTCCATGAAATCCTTCAAGCCATAGATGTGCTTAATTAATCACTTTTAAGCCGGCAAGTGAATATATTTAAAACTACTGGAGAGTTTCATATTTTCCCGTAATTTGTTGTATAAGATCAGATCCATAACATACATTAGCAATCAAACACACTATCTAACCGCCAGGGCAGTGGTGCAATGTCTGTTCCTTTATTTGTATGTATTTATATGAGATACTTTACTTGTATTATAGATTATTAAGAAAGTAATATAGGTTGCTGATTTATTGATTGTACCAAATTATCAAATAAGTAATTAATATTATTTTAATCAGTTTCTAATGAATGAGTGAGACATGTAGCTATTTTTCTATAAATAGGTGCACATTTTAGATGAATTTTGACTTCAACACAAAGTATACTTACATCAATCATATATTAACTAATAATTAACATTACTGATTTCTTATATGGATGAAATTTACACACAGGAATAGTAATATACTACACAGGTTATAAAAGGAAAGAAGGAAGGAAGATCTATGGACGAACATGTTGAATTTAGAAACCTTCACAAAACTACTTACATCAGGATTTTAGCTCCTCTTATTTCTCCAATATGTACTACGAGTATAGCTATGTACTCTAATAACATTACATGTTAGGTAGGTTTAGCGTATCAGCCTTTACAAAATTAACACTCCTATTTAGATCCGGCCATGTTTAGAAAGAGAAAATATTTAATACATTTTCATTAATAAAACATTTCACTTTTTTGTCGGATGACTTTCGAAGATTTTTCTAAGGACGAAATTAATTGTAATGAAAAATATTAGAATTTAGAAATGCTGCATTAACCGCCGATCTAAAGCCTAAATACCCAATGTTGCCAGGTTGATAATAGTGAAATTACTAAAGTTTGTAATTCTTGTAGGTACACACGCGTGTGTAGGAAAGTAACTCCCAACATATTGACTTAAAAAAGACCTTATCGAACGTCGCCATGATTTTTAAATTGAAAACTTCGGTAGATATTTCTAGGATGTTGGAAAATGCACTGAATTCGCACGACCGTCACGCTCAGATACCAAGTTTATATCTCTGAAGTGCAGTCCTAACGACTGATATTTTTTTAAAGGTCTGACTAATAATACTCCCCCCCCCCCTCCCCCTCAATTGAAACTGACAATATAACCTTTTTATTTTAACTGGATTGACAACATCATTGGATAATGAGACTATGTCTAGGTATCAGACATTATAAAATGATAACCCAAATGTGATACCAAATCAAAGTATTGTAGTGGTCGTATGAGCTTTATCTGTTGCAATCGCCGAAAGAATACTTTATTACAAATTAAGAAAAGTAATGACATCGCAATGGTGTCTAATAGGTAATTTATGCCTGATTATCAATTAATGGTATTCAGTCTAACTGTACATTATTCAGTTTAAGTTATATTATATTGATTTTTCACTAAAGGTCACTTTAAATAACTTAACGGTAACTTTAGAAAATAATAAATGTTGAACACCAAAATATATAAAATAAATCTACCGATAAAATTGCTAAGCTGGCCACACTAAAATGATTACGATGTGTCATAATGAATAATGACAGTAACATTTAAATAGTAGCACAGATTAATATGATTATTTTCTTTTTATAGGCAAAGGAATTAATTTAAAGTTGTCCCCAATGACGTCATCGGATAATTTGTTTAAAAATCGAATTAAAAAAAAACTACCTCTTAAAACACAAAAATATTCAAATTAGTATCTTAAAGTACCCTATTTTACATAATAAAAATATAAAATCAGAGGGTAATTTTTTTTGAACAATCCCCATTATGTTTAGCAAAAAGCAGAAAAAAAAGTTAATATCTTGATATCTTGCGGTCATTATCAGGGGTTAAAAGGGAAATAAAAATCCTTATTGCCAAAAGCTTTTACACAATGCCATTGCATGAAGCCATTTTGACTATGGAAGTTTCCTCTTAGAACCATGCAGTAAAACCGATTTAACTAAAGTAGATCATATTCAAGCCAAGCCTCAGGATATTCTGTGATGCTATGAAGTCTTCACCAACAAATACCCACCAATTAGAGTGCTTAGATCCACCATACTTTCTGCATAGACAGATGAATGCAGACTCTCTACAGAGAGAACAGAGATTCTCTAAACAATCACCTATCCTTAACCTGTAGTTATTGGACCCATAAATGTTTGCCTTTTTTAATTACCTCTTTTAATAAGTATCGAAACCTTCCTTGCCCTCTGTCACAAAACTTCAAAAACCCCGTCTTCCAATCTAGCTTTAGTAGTCTTCTTTTTCGCCCACATATTATACTTGATTTTGGTGTCAGCAAAAATTCACCTGGCTCTAACCAGAAATTCAATAAACTCGTTTAAGAACAGTGGACAGATTGTCTTTAGATTTTCACAGATGCATCTAAATTAATGCAGCAGGGACCTGTTGGTGCAGCTGTGTGTGTATGTGTATCCACACATAACATTTATAATTAAGAATAATTTTGTACTTAGAAATCCCCCTAATTATAAAATTATTCTTAATTATAAAATCCCCTCTCCTAATTGTGTATTCTCAGGGGAGTTAATTGCTATTCTGGAAGCTGTTCTCTATGTCGAATCACACAACTTGAGTAAATGCATAATCTTCACAGGCTCTCTAAGTTGCCTTCAAGACCTTATGAAGTTCTCATTTCACTCTAAAACTCAAAAATCACCCTAAACATTAAAAAGGCTCTTTTTTGTTGCCACTCTGCTGGTCTAGACATAGTTATAGCTTGGATACCTGGCCATTGCGGAATTCGAGACAACGAGATCGTCGATGGTTGTGCTAAAGAAGCCCATACAGGTAGCTTTAAATACGGCAAATGCTATACACGGGACTTGCGTGCCGTATCTACCTCACAGATGCACGACAACTACGGGAAACATTTGGCGAACACTATGGCCACCTCCAACCACACCTATTTACAAAACCTTGGTTCTTTCAACATCCCCTTCTCCCCGAAAAAGATGTGTCTTGCATAATTCGCCTTAGATTGGGTCACTGTTTCACGCCAGTATTTCTAGCGAAGATAAGAATTCGAGACCACTCTCTTTGGGAATGTGGATTAGCTGAAGGGACTTTGACTTTCACTACTTCACTTTATGATATTCTTCAACAAGATTTCCCCCGGCCCTGTCAGTGTTAACTCTTTACTAAATAAATAATAACGTTTGTATATACGTTTTATGTACATTTTAATGCTTAATAATATTTACTTATAGTGTAGGTAGCCTAACATCATACATGTTTGTTTTGTCCACAGGATTACAGAAGGTGTTTGCAACTGAATACCGATTAATATCCTACCTTTTTTTTATATTTCAACACCTGTCATTTTGTCCTCGTTACTGTGTCATTAGCAAAATCAATGCCTGTGCGTTGGCGCCATTTCAGCCAAAATTATTTAGTCTGGCCATAAATACTGTTACAATTAAAAAGAAACAAAATATTACATTTGAATTTGGAATCTGTCATTTTTATATGATTGTTCATTGTGTTGACGGCCTCTGTGGTTGAGCGGTCTAAGCCTTTGCCGGCCTACCTCACTGCGATGCAGAGGCTCCGGGTTCGATTCCTGGTATAGTAAATTTCGGAAACGTATTTTCTCCGTTATTTACTATGGTCTGGGTGTCTGGGATCGGCCCCAGAGTAGTATGTTGTATATTACCCATAACACAAGCGTAACTTGCTTAATTTGGGGATATACAATATGTGTGTTTGTCTGCCTATTATTATTATATATTATGTATGTCTTTCAAGACCACGGGCCATAAAAATGGCCCGGACTTTTGGAGGGCTTGCGTGGGGCCATGGGGAAGCCAACACGTAGAGGCCCCTTGACAAATTTAATGTAAATGTGGCGTGACACTGACCGGCGATTATCCCTATCTACACCATATAGTAATGCACCCAAGAACAAGCCCCGGTCAGTGTAGGACTATCCCCGGTCAGTGTAGCACTATATATTATTATTATTGTTTTCTCATTTTGACGCCAATACATTGTACAACATTTTGCGATATTAAAATGGAGTGGGGCGATAAAGAGAACCGAATCGCTCTGATTGCATTACACAAAGTAGGTATGGAGCCAATTGCAATTTTTAAAACTCTCCATACGCTTGGTATTAGTCAAATGTTTGTGTACCGGGCTATTAATAGATACAATGAGACCTCCTCTGTTTGTGACAGAAAAAGATCTGGCCGTCCACGTAGTGTTCGTACGAAAAAGGTGGTCAAAGCAGTAATCGAACGAATTCGAAGAAATCCTGCCCGAAAACAAAAGATTTTATCTCGGTAGATGAAGATATCACCGAGAAATATATCGCGTATTTTAAAAGATGACTTAGGACTTGCAGCCTATAAGAGACGCAGTGGTCATTTCTTAACTCATAATTTAAAAAAGAATAGGGTGGTAAAATCAAAACAACCACTGAAGCGGTACGCAAAGGGAGGTCACAGAAAAATTTTGTTTCCGGAGGAGAATATTTTTACAATTGAGCAACATTTTAATAAACAAAATTACCGTATTTATGCTCAAAGCTCTAAGGAAGCTTTTCAATTAGTCGACAGAGTGGAACGTGGGCATTATCCGTCGTCAGTGATGGTTTGGTGGGGTGTTAGCTATGAGGGAGTGACTGAGCCATATTTTTGTGAAAAAGGTATCAAAACATTGACACAAGTGTATTAAGATACCATTCTTGAGAAGGTAGTTAAGCCCCTCAATTACACCATGTTCAATAACTAAGAATGGTCCTTCCAGCAAGACTCGGCGCCGGCTCATAAAGGTCGGTCCACGCAGTCTTGGTTGGAAACGAACGTTTCGGACTTCATCAGAGCTGAAGATTGGCCGTCGCGCGTCGTCTAGTCCCGATCTTAATCCGCTGAATTATGATTTATGGTCAGTTTTAGAGAGTACGGCTTGCTCTAAACGCCATGATAATTTGGAGTACCTAAAACAATCCATACGATTGGCAGTGAAGAATTTTCCCATGGAAAGAGTTCGTGTTTCTATTGATAACTGGCCTCAACGTTTAAAGGAATGTATTGCAGCCAATGGAGACCACTTCGAATAAGCTTTTTATATTTTTTTATTTATTTTTTTATTGCAGGAGATCAGCAGACAGGCAGACGGCCCACTTGATGGAAAGCGGTTACCATCGCCTATGAACATTTGCAACACCAAAGTTGCTACAAATGCGCTGCTGCTCTCTTAAGGGAGTCTGGAACCTGGTCACTAATGCCGGAACACAACTCAAGGTTGTTATGACGACTTACTTTAAACCAGGGGTGGTAGCCATCCAGTCGGTCAAATGCCGTACCACCTGGCTGTGGGTTGTTAAGTCGCCTTTTACGACAGGCCCCCCGGCCGCAGGAAATTGTATTCTTTCTCAGTTCCTGCACAGATATAACGGATATATATATATATATATATATATATATATATATGTATTTTAAATTGTTTTATATTTATGTATTAAACTAACACACTGTAGAACTTATAAATGTTATTTGCAGTAGAAAAAAAAAATCTTTGTTGTTGTTTGTGACAATATTTATGGCAGGACTAGGTAGAACTGGACCGGAGACTGGATTAGAGAAAAATCGATAGATTATACCATAAAATTTATAACACTATCTATACACACTCATCTTGACATTATATAAAGATAATATCTTTTGAGGTATATTTTACCTCAATAATATCTTACTTATAAAAAGTCAGATTCTGTATGTTTGTGTTCATAGAAGTAAAAAAAATAGTTGACTTAAAATATTTTATATTATGTTGTATTTTAATAGAAGTGGTTTTTTATTATTAATTAATACCAGACTGAAACTAGCTATTGTATAAAATAATTTCTCTTTTTAGGTATTTGTTTTTTGCGTTACTATTTTGACATCTGCAGTAGTGGCCATAGCATATTGGGTTGGGTTGCCATACTGGTGGGAAAGGTGTCCATACACAACTACATTCTTGGTTATATTTGGAAACTGGTTATTGTTGAATATTGTCTTTCATTACTACATGGGTGTAGTCACGGAACCTGGATATCCACCACACGTTAGTATCTTTATAATTAACTAACCGACACACGTTGTTCTCTTTGAATTTCAAGAAACTAGTTTATGATCTGTTCGTGAATTTGTAAATGTATTGGAAATAATAAAAAAACGATCATGATTGTGGCCATGGATATTCAATTTTAAGAGGCATACATTAGAAGTTCGCTATAAAATTATACGCAATACAACAATAAAAGAATCAACTCGTATTTCGCTGAGTGTGAGTCTGATGGCCCATTTGCTGGCCTGCTTGCCTTTAGGCAATAAAAAACCAGATATGTTATACATACTTATAGTTAATTGTGATTAGGAATTATCTGAATTTTCAATATTTTTTTTATGTTGTAACAGTGTTCTTGGTAGCATTTTTGGTTAATTTGTTTAAATTGTAATCTAAAAGCTATTCTAGCTTTATTCTTTTTTAATTAAATTTTCATTTTTATTATGCAGACTTTTTCTATACAGGTTCTTGATTAATACATAACTATACCTATATATTAATCGATTCTTTCGGTTATTTTGAAGAAACTATTTGTTATATTAGAAAACATTGCACTTTTTCTAGGATTTGAATCCAAGAGTCCTCCAAAATCCTTAAGAGTTATACAATTGTAGCCTGTACATGTAACCTTCTAATATGCTATAGACTAAATAACAGATTATTTCTTGGAACACAACACCCTTTAAAAAACCATGTCATAATGATGTTATCAATTGTCATGATACATGGAGGTTTTTGACATACCTCATATTAAGACAGAGGTGCAAATTATCCTTCATCACATCAGTCATCAAACCTGCATTGCTTGAGTCCTTTTACCAGGCCATTGCAGAGACAGCATAGCTAGGCATTTGTTCCCCATATAACTTATCAGCTGTGAATGTGGTTGTTTCTGATGTGATTCTTAGAATATAGTAGTAAGTAGTTCTTATAATAGCCTTGCATATTAATTGTAATTAATAGACCATTATATTTTTTAGGGCACAATGATATCAGAAGCTGCGAGTATATGTAAGAAGTGCATATCTCCCAAGCCACCAAGGACTCACCATTGTTCAGTTTGCGACCGGTGCATTCTTGCAATGGATCACCACTGTCCGTGGTTGAATAATTGTGTTGGGTACTACAACGCACGGTATTTCTATCTCTATATGGTTTATATGGTGGCTGGAGTATCATTTGTAATAATTGCAGGCATTGATATAGGATATAAAGTGTTATGGCTCAATGATACTGGTAAAAGAATTATTATAGTTTTTAAATATTTTGTAAGTTGTGGCTTCGTCTCTCATTGCAATCATGTGGGGTTGAATGTTAGCAGAGAATATGCGCTCACTAAGGCAGCTCGTCTGATCTAATACGTATATTATTATAATGATAATATGCTGATGGTGAAAGAAGGTATCTTAAGAAAGCCGGCATATACGAGTGTGGCGGGGTATGTCTTCGGTTCCCGTCTATTTTTGATAGTAGAGACCTATTTTTAATGATAGCTATGAAAGCAAACGGGAGAATAGACACTTGTAGGTGAGTGGCTTTCGTCGTCTATGGACATTTAAAAAATCACAGCATCGATTCCGTTTACAAAATACTATCATTGGATGAGGTGGTCATTTACAAAATATACTATTTTTTATTATAACTACATCTATTATGTTAGCTGTTACTCGCGACTTCTTTCGCTTTATTTTTACAGGCGAAATAAAACTCAACGAATATTAGTATCTATCTACATAAAATATCCATGTTCATTCACACATTCGATATAGAAAATTGTCCACTGGAGCGCCATCTAGTGTCGAGTCACTGCAAAACGTATGACATAAAATATTTTCTGTGTTGAAATAATATATATGCATACTTGGATTACCAAGTGTGCAATATAATATAATAAATGCTCATTGAATGTTTTATAAGTGTATACACTGCAACGCCATTATTTTCCATATAAACCTTCGCTGTGATACTTTGATGTGCCAACTTTCATGATACCAACATCCTCCAGACCGTTTTTGACTTTGTCGTGGCCGTGCGTAACTGAAACTCATATATATATATATAGACATAATGTTGTAAATATTCTTGAATTCGTTTATTCTTGTGAACAATAAAATGTAGTCTATCATCTATCTCATTATACCTATATTGTCCATTTCTTAGTTCCCTACATTCCTACCTATGTAAATAGGTACCGCAGTAGCCATTCACATTCCTACCTATTTACATAGGTAGGAATGTGAATGGCTACTGCGGTATTTAAAAGAGTAAGGTGCTCTCAGATATTAGCTAGCTCTCAATTACGTACAAAACCTAGTATTTGACAAAAAAATATTAGGAGACAACTGAAGTGTCGTGGAGAATGATATGATCTCACAAACTGTTATGTGAAAGACTGCGCGTATAGAAATTGCGTAGTCCTCAGTAAAATCAGTAAATGTCAAGTAGAAAAGGGGCGAGTAAAACGGGCAGCGTGAGTATTGAATGTTCATATAAGCCCTTCGCCACTATCTTGCTTGCTGCAGTAAAAGTGAATATAATGTAAAGGATACCTTGCACAGCCTCTTTAAACAACACTGTTGTTTCAATCTATTTGTAGCTAGAGCAGTGGACCCGGCATCACTTGCATAAATTTAGGACCTTGCACTAATCTATTGTCGAGAATAAAACTACCCTATGTTCATTCTAATATGGAGAACAAAACGAACGTCCGAGAATAATTTTAAATTGTATTTCTCTTTCAGGAGGCCTCAGTTCGAACAACAATGAACCAGATCTCATTGGACACCCGGTTCGTGTGAATCAAAGTGGTGTCTTAGTTCCTGTTAAAACCATAGTCGAGTATGATTTAATAAATTTCCCCCGGGAGCACGACTTACCTGTCCCCACGATAACTGAGGCCCAACGAGTCGCGGCCGATCCTCTGAAACGCAAGGCTGTAATGTTCATGGCGGTCACGTGTGTAGCGGTTTTATTCGCCTTGGGCACACTCTCTCTAATGCATGCTAAAAATATATCTAGGGGAGAAACGAGTGTAGAAGCTCATGTCAACGCCAAGCTTAGGCAAGTACAAGGCCGCGCATTTAGAAACCCGTATGACTTTGGAAGAAGAAAAAACTGGCGTCTATTCTTAGGCCTCGTTCAAGGGAGAACGTTTTTAAGACATGTTCTATTACCGTCGCCACACAAGCCAATAGGAAGTGGATTGACATGGCACAAAGTGCATAATATGCTCAAAGACTGGCCGTAATCGTTTACACGTATAATTTGAAACTGGTCATACTAGTCAGACATATGGTCACTACAAGTATTCCATTTGAAAAATTACACATTGATAATTTATTTAGCAAACCAGCTAACTATTGCTTAATTTTACATACAATGTTGTGTTATCCTAATGAAACTGTATAATATGGTACGTGATCAAAAATAAGAGATTCCCATATTATCTAATATACTCGTGTCAAACACTCGCTCTACGCGGTACCATAAATCATTGATACGGTAGGGAGAGAAACGTGCGATGCGTCACTTATCTCGATCGATATTACTTACGTAGTAATATCGACATTAAACTAGTGCGTCACTACACCTCCAATTAGGCCTGTAAGTGACAGAGGCAGACTTATTCTCACATTTTATTGCCCCAACGACAGCGAGTTTTTTATATGAGTATAACGAGATTTGCGATTTTTAAACTATCTAAAAAATATCAGCAAGCAAAGTATATTGAAACAAACCTATAATATCAAAAGGATTATTAATTATTTTTGATTATTTGTTATTTATTTAGTTTTCTTGTGCAGTGATGTAAGATTAGGATGGAAATTAGGGCAAATACCTCCACCAAGTGGGCTGAAAAGTCTGAGACGGTCATAGCCTTAGTCCACATAGACCTAATATTACAATTAAATATTGTGTGAATATTTTTTTTCGTTTTGTGTTCAATTAATTAAAACATATTATACAAAATAACAAATTAAATAAAACAATCGAGATTGAAACGCTTTTATGGGAAAATAAATATCTCCAATTTAATAATTATTATTTGAATCTAATACGCCATAAATTAAAATTCACTAGAAAATCAGCGAAAAATTCACACAATAATTTATGATTGATTTTGTATCTACATAACTTTACACAGTAAATGATTTAAAACATTGCAACGTTGAACTTCTCTATATTGATTAGGGCTGTGTCCGATTCATTTGTAATGGGCCCATACGTACTGCTCCTATGCGTTTTTAGATGAAAGTATTATTTAATGTTAAATAATAATATAGCAATCCAATACGTTTAGGAATTATATATACACACTGATTTCTTTAAGATTAATTGTATAGAATTTAATGGATATTGCAAATCATTGTTTTCAAACAGTATATTGTACGCTAATCATTGACAACAATTCCAGAATGGACTGAATACAAAATAAAAGAACATTTTTGTATATTTATTGTTTTATTATATACCTACATTATATAGTATTACAGTGTTCTAAGTTGCTAATACACAAAGGCCAGGTGTGTAACTTCAACCTGACCTTAAAAAAAAGCATTATGTATAAAATACACGATATCTTGAAACTACTCAACAATCTTTAAACCTTAACCTAATCTATCTTTTATAGGATTTTTATCTTCTTTTATGGAATTAATTCTATCATATCCATGAGGATATTAGGGAGTATAACCTTTGAGTAAAAGGTGCATCTCTAAATGTGGTTCTTATCAGTGGTTCCCAAAGTTCTGGAGTACGACTTGCCTAACAAAAACTTTCAAAACCGAGACTCCCATCTTGATTGTCATGAGAATAAAAAAAAACAGTTTTATCGCTCGCGACCTTCCTCCCTTACGACGAACTTCGCGCTTGCCGTCAAATAATTGTTATGCGTGGCTATGAATAGGATATTTTTCAGGGCCAATATTCCATCACGATTCACTTGTGGGTTGCAATCCATAACTTGGGGAATGCTGCTCTATATCCTATATTCCTAGAGGGTGCTACAAGCTATTCTTCTCTTGTCTTTTGATATGGCAGATCCATTAGACTTTCATCTAACGTTAGATATATGTTTTAAATAAGTATTTGCTAAAAGTGTAACGGTGTTTTTCTATATCAAAACGCAAGAGAAGAAATACTAGTTACACTTTAGAAGCGTTAATCTGATAACATTTTTACTAGGCGATTATAGTTCCTAGTAGGTGTTCTCCTTCCATCGTTTTACTACCTTGAACTATACAGAATGTTCTATCTTAAAGATCAAATGTTAGAGAGTTACATTACCGCTTTGAAATCTCGCCATTAATTTGATTTAAATAAAAAGTAGTTCGTTCGCTCTTAGAATGCGCTCCTGATTTCGCGAACATGTAGACGAATAACACTATAATGATAAACAATTTACCATTAATAGTTTTTTGGTTTCTGTATTTATTAGTGATTTAGTTAAAATATATATTTACTAAAATCATTCAACAAAAATTAAGAATAATTTACGTTTTTTAATTATCTCTATTTATAAACCATTTTATAATATAATATTAAGTGATCTTAAGATTTAGAATTTAGTAACGCTCTCGTGAACGGGGAATAGGACTAAAAACTTATATTTCTCACTTAGTTATATAAGTCGCTACATCTTGTAATGGCCATCACTTCTATATGTGAGAGCTGCATTAAACATTACATATTAGTACACAGTAGGTACGTAGTGGTAACCAAAATTATTAATTACAAGTATTTTTATAATAATTATTATTTAATTTTTAAGCTGATACGACACTTTAATTTTAAATAATGACAAATATTTAAAATTCAAAATAGTTCGTACAAAGCATTTATCTACTTTATATCTTAAAAAATTCAACCAGATTTAACATATAAATCTAGAAAAAGTTTTCTACCACACTCAATAGTTACTTAACAGGCTGTTAAGACGTCTCAAGGTTGTCCGAGACTGTTAATAAATAGTTAGGCAGTAAATGGTATTCATAATATTTTAATATTTCGTTTAAATTCTTAATGATGCTCGAAAACTAGCAAACTCCATTTTCAATAATAATAATTTACAAAGATTCTTTTAAGTTCCTTTAGCCTACATCCGTCAACATATTATATTTCAAAATAAACTTCTTAAGTAGGTATCACTTTCAAGTTTTCACTGTTTTTGTCTAAAAAATGTTATTATTAGTTTTATTTCGGTCCAAATTAGACCTATGTTTAACCATTGGTCTTATTGACTCTCTAATCTGTGCTGCGCAATGTAAAACTCGTATCTTATTCACTCGCAGGCTTACTCCTATAGATTTATGAGTTTATCTCTTTTTAGTGTCGCTTTTTGCTTTCATCGAGTTTCAAATCACAACGATTTTAGAGAAGTTTCACTTCAAAATATTGCACGCAGAGCTTAAAAAATGATTAACTTAAATGACAAAAAAAAATGAGCAAAATTATTGAAAACTAACGCTCGATTCACATTGATGCTGTTCACAGTTCAATCTCGCTCCGGTCTCGGTCCGTTCCCAGTTTGGTCATTCTTAAACAAGAAAGAATCAGCGAATTCTCACTATCGTATCACTCTAATTCTGATCCGATATCGCGCCTGAGGCTTTACTCTCAAACGTCTATCGTCGTTCGTTTTCGTCCGATCAGCCCGAAAAAGTAAATTAAATCTAGATATAAAAAAGAAAGAACACAGATTTCTTTAAAACTACAAACAAAGTCTGTAAAACACAAAAAATAGAGTAATATACAATGGAAAAATGTACGTAAATATAAAAAAAAAGCATAAGAAGTTCGAAAACAAACAACAAAAGACGTTTGAGAGTAAGCCCTCTGTACCGGTTCGTCGTAGAGAATACACTCATTTGTTATGTTCAACGATCAGTCTCGCGAGATTGAACCATGTTCAGTATCATAGTGTTAATCGAGCTTTAGTGCCAATGAAACTTCGTTCACGTTTCCATGACGACGGGTTTGTTAGTGAAAGCAATGGCGGTAACAAAACAGTGCCATGTTTTTGAATATATTTGTTTATCCCATTGTAACGACGTCATTTGTCAGGATAAAAGGTATCCTAAGTCAACACTTAAGGAGGGATTGTATGGCTTATATTTATAGAGCTACAGAGCTAGCTTATATCCCGGTCGCTGGCCCAGGATATAAGCTAGCTCTGTATCGAGTTTCATTTAAGTCTGTTCAGTCTTCACGTGATGCTCGAACAAACAGAAATTCTTAATAATGTATTTTCGAAATCTGATACAAATTAGCCCTCTATCTCTTTATCATCTCTCTCGAGCTATGAAACTTACTATCCCGATATATTTTACGTTTTACGGAGACTGGCTAAATACGCGGGTAACAAATGTCTAGCCATGCCGCCTCCGCCAGGTTCCGGTCGAAGGGGTAAGCCCAAGAAAAGCTGACTTGACGTTGTGAAGGAACGCATGGTCTCAATACAAGGGATGTTGAAGATCGCGCGAAGCGGAGAAGGAGAATTAGAAAAGCGGACCCTGGGCGTTCAAGCGATCGCTCTGAACGCAACCGGGATTTTACGCTCGGATGATAATGATGACTATCCCAATAAATGACGATGAATCTATTTCCATGAGATAGATTGAATATAATATAGGTAAAAAGGTGCCGCTGCAGTTCAGTTATTTTGGTTCCGCCTTGCAATTCACTAACAAATACTCCGTGGTTATGGCAACGATGCGAATTAAATTTTGCTGGCAGATACTAGTGTAGAATATAATAATTTAATTAATATTAAGTATGTGTATACTGCAAATTGTCAGAGCTTAGAGCCAATGAAGTTAAAACACTGCGGCGCTGTGGGTTTACTCCTAAATTTTCCCAATTTATCCAAGACAGGCGAGCAGTTAAATCTGGAATATAAAATGTTTTTTAATTATAGCTTATGACAAAGTATTTCGCCGTTCTTAACGACAGAAAAGTAGTTATTGCACAGATTTCTGCAGCTGATATACAAAAGACCACAGACTAAAATAAGGCGTTCCTTGTGGCTTATGTTGTGTATATTTCAGACAAAAATATTTCAATTTTCAAGATAACGGAATCCTATCTTCTTTCCTGATATATTTTCTCTCAAATTATAATCTAGAACTATTATTGATTGTATACGTGAGAAGTTGGAAGAAAAGACTTATACCTACTATAATCATTATTGTACCTACTATTTATACACTGTTTATGCCGTTATACAATGCTGTAGTGAAATCGCAAAAAAGGGGCACATATACACATACCTTCATTACATTTGATAAGTTTAAAAAATCATAAATATAGTATTTACTTATGACAGACAGGTCTTCGCGACTAGGACACAAAATTAAAACTATTACTGTTTTAACGTTGTTAAGCGTGCCATTTTATTTCGACGTTTCGGCTGTTTTTCAGTAACCGTGATCACGGAAGACAAAGATACCAAGTTTCAATGAGTAATTATTTAACCTACCCCTAACTTGTTCATTATAGTTAAACTTTTCAACATTATGTATATACCTACGTTCCGTTTTTCTTTAGAAACCAACCAATTGCCACAACCAAGTGTCACGAGATTCTAAATAAAAATAATAGAATTATAAAAAGGAATAATATTTAGATTTACCGCTGGTATTCCAATGAGCTCGGTCAGCCTTGATCTCGCCGCGAAGGCACTTTTCGACGTAAGTCAGAGGATCGTAATCCGCATCCAACACCTGGACGATATAGGTAATAATTGATTAAAACATTTCAGTTCTAAACTAGCACCGGTCTAATGTCGAGTTGCTTCCACCCTTCTGTAAAATACAGACTTGAAATATTCAGCTTTGAGTTAGACCTGCTGTTCTATGAGAGAAACTGTCGTAGTCCAGTTTTAACTCCTACACCCATTTGTATTTCGTCCCATTTTGTCATGACCACCTAATGGTTGCTACTCCTTTCAATTGGAGAGATAGAGAAAATTACTTACATGTCAATATTGCTTTCATACATTTTTATCTTAAAAGATCACTATTTTTGTAAAGAAAGATTAGCTTTATTTATTATTAACAACAATTTAACATTTCGTTCATGTTGAAACATGACTAAGGGTCATTTTTTCTATCACCAATTATTCATAGAACATTAAATTAATTATTCAATCAAAATTAAATCAGTTATTCACAAAATAAAGTATAAAATAGAAAAATCAAAAATGACAGTTGTAGGAATAGAATAGTTAAATGGTTTCACCTTTTAGTTCACTCAAATTATAATCTATTCCATGTATAAATTGTTATCCGATGACTGAAAAATTGGCCCTTAGTAAAATATTTATCGGTTTGTATTACATATAAATTTTGTTGTTTTAAATAGTACATAGTTTACAATCAAATATATAGAATGACATACATACCTCTCTGAGCAGAGCAATGTAGGCAATAGCGAGTCGGAGTGTGTCAATTTTACTCAAACGTTTTTCATATGGAAACGTCGGAACATGAACGCGCAGTTCATCGAACGCCGAGTTTATACTGCTAAAATCACAACGTCACAAACACATTTAACATCGAAATATAAACTAAATATACAACGAATAATTAAAATATTTTTTGGATTGAACTAGTTACAGATGACGCTATTTTAGACTTGACAATATAGTACGAGTATTGCAATATTGTTATGAAATAAACAAATTGTTTGCCATTTGATAGAGAATTTGCTTCTTTTGGCCAGTTAAAGATGTAAAAAAGATACCCAGCAAGTAAGGATACCCAGTGGGTCCGGACCTCAGCATCCGTCGGCGCTCGCGTACGTTAGCCGCAGCCCGCTGAACGCGATATGGAGACCCGCCGCACTGATATTCCGGTTCCGCAGTAGTCTCCAACAACATATCTGTTGTTTAAACAGCTCTTTAATAGACTTCGATGAATTGTTCCACAAGTAGTTTTTATAAGAAATAAGCTAGTAAGTACCTGTGTGTAGTTGTCGGGAATGTTGATGAACATAAGCAGCGAGTGGCAATTGAAGACGGCTTCTTGCAGCTGCATACACGCACGAAGGTAACTCTGAAGTCAACGAGGAACTCTCATCGTCCGAACCATCCGCATACGCAAATTTTAATCCAGTATAATCGATACGTCGATTTTCACTGTTGAATATCAATGGTTTAATTTTCATAACATTTCTACAATTTAAATATAACAATAAGGTAACAGTTGAAAAGCAAGGCTATTGAAAACCAAATTTAGGAGGCAACTTGCAATAAAATCACTTCAACCTGAGAGGAGGCGAAGTAGACGAATCAGCAATTTGAGTTCTAGCTCCAGACATTTTTTGAAATTTCAAATGCCTACGTCACAATCACTGGCAAAAATTGATCGAAGACTAAGGCTGTACGAAGTCCGCAAAACAGTTTTATATGGCCAGGGGTGGCTAAATAGATATTATACGCAAATGAATAAATGTGATCGGTGGGTAAAATGAAATGATTCCAAAAATCTGCCGTGGACCTAGCAGAATAAAGTTTAAATCCGAGTGACGCAGGGCGAGTGTACGGTGGTGTGTGTGCGACAAGAAGACGGGCTCGCGGGGTGGTGCTTCGATAATAAGGGTAGAAAGAGGCGTGGCCAAATACATATCCAAAGAGGTTTGCACTCACAATAATAATAAAAAAAAAGAAATTCAAGTCTTTCTAACTATACAAATTGCTTTAATTGAAAGAGCCGTGGTGAAAGATTTCACTATGTTGTTTCACTTAATGAATGTAACATAAATATTCAAGCGAAATTACACTTGTGAACGTCCGACGTACATTAGACAAGATATGAAATTTTACTCGTAATAATCGACCAAAGGCAACTGAATTTATTTCACTTCTTCAGTTCTGCCTATTCCATTTTTTTATTTAATCTGTCGCGGTAATAGGGGGTGTGTCATGGATCGATTCAGAGTCTAACTCCCATTGGTGGACGAGAGAGTGGTCTTGACAGCGATAATAAAACACACGTCTACCTTTTAGCAACCCCCAAGTAACGTCGACTACTTTAATAAAATACGACATATATTTCAGTACAATGTTGAGGCTGTATAGTTTTGATTTGCTTCTAAAATTTATTACCGAAATTACACCTAGACGTATATTAAAATAAAACTGCACAGGTAATTGATAGGAGAGATATAGGTCTATTTAATTAATAATGATGCAGAGATTGTAATTAACGGTTTGAACACCTATTACTCGCGTTGTAGCCGAAGTATTATAACAATAATCTGTATCCATTTCATACTGTGGATACACATACATGACATAAGCAGCATGTTTTGGTACCTTTTTCTTGTAGAAAACAAGATTACATTTAACACAGTAAATAAGATTATTTTAAACCTACTTATAATTTCGATCTGCCTATAAATTAGCCAGTCCCCTATGCAAACAAATAAATTTGCCAAGTACTATTATTTTGTGCTAATTCTCTTCCGGAGGTTGAGCCCAATTCGACTCTGTAATTGATTTGTCGCGGCGACGACATACGCACGACTCCGCGCGTCCTGCAACTGGCGCGGCACGTGCCGCTCATACGACATAACCACACCCATGTCATGGTACAAAATCTATAAGCCATTCCAACTGGCTTTTTACAATCTATACAATTCTGTTTTTAGCGTTCCTATATCCAAAGGTAAAAATTAACTTTGAAGTTCCCAATACGAACCCTCTCAATTTGTCACAGCTGACTATCTCGGAAATTTCAAAGGCTATACATGTAATTAAGAAACGAGACGTGGACGGGGCCGGAAAAATGTTATGAGTTGAGGGGCTTAAAAAAGCGTTATATTTTTCCAGTACAAAATGGAAAACATCAGCCATAAATTCTATCTGAAAGACGAAAAATCTTAAAAATAAGATCACTAATAAATCACAATCGACAGACTAATTCATTCAAAATAACTAAACCCTGTATAATTATAAAAATATCAGCATAATAAAAAGGAACTTAAAATCCCTCTCATGTTTTTATAATCTAGGCCCAAGAATGTATTAAGTGTATCAGTCTCCTTTGGCATAGATACAATTTACAAAAATATTCTTTGTACGTGTATTGAAAAGCACAGACCTGGAAGAACGCGACGGGTAACATAAAATGATTCAAGTTTATGTTTATAATAATATGGAACACTTTGGTTGATACTTCTATATTAAAAGTCATAAATGAACCGTCTAATGTCGGCTTAAGAGGTTTATTAATCTAACATTACAAATACCTTTTTCATTACTTTGAAATTTATTCTTTTTCGCCTAATAATTAAATACGATAATAATTATAATTAACTGTTAATCCATTATATCCGAAGATTTACGGCCGTAAAATTTGAAAAAAAGAAAACAGAATTGTAATAGCTCTCCTTTTCACCTATACTTTGAATAAAAAGTAAATTGTTTCCTAAGTATACATATTCTAGCAAAAACACCATAAAAAATGTGTTGTCAGGTATATTTGTTAAACAATACTATTTGATCGTGTACTAGCAGAAGGTGATGTCAGGAGCCTTAAGAACAGATGAGCTTGCATGACAAGAGTTATGAATGTCAAAGAGGCGAGTGAGGTGTGTAAGAATAAGCTTAAATGGCACTCTGTTGTTCGTGCCTACCCCGCAAGGGAACTGGCGTGAAGTTATGTATGTATGTATGTAATAGTATTTCATATTTTAGTAAGTTTAGGATTTTCATCTTCACTAACAAAATTTTGATAAAAAATCATAAAATCAAACATTTATAGGTAAACGTAGGATCCTTGATCACCCTGCCAGGGCTGCGGAGAAGCTGGGTCATATACCCGTGGCATAAGGCGAAGGACGGAATACCCTGGGGTTTTAGTGGGTATCCTTAACTGGGGAGTGGCAATAGCATGGCACTAGTTGTGGCTGGGTATGCTAGTGCCACCCCCGACCTGGCGAATCCCACAGACGGGTCGCGAATTATCCCTCCAAGGTTCTGCCCTTGTCGTGGCTTAGTCCTGAATGGGATTTCCCCTGGTTAAAAAAAAGGATCCTTGATCACACGCGCGCTTAGCTTGATATTGGCATGCTCACAGAACACAGCGCAGCAGACTGCCGACTACGCCGATGTTATTAATACCGTGATGCAAAGTTAAAACTGGATAAGAATTCTAAATAATATCCGTATTGTATTTTACAGAGGAATTCCCTATGCGAATCTAACTTGCAGACAAGCCAGTTGTTTTTTTTTTACTAAATGTTCTTCCAATGTAACACATAAATTATTTTTTATAATGGGGCGGCGTCATCTGGGATTTCTTGAGATGCGACACTGTTGACTGATAACATATGTATAGACTAATACGGCTATGCGTTTATGGCGTTATTTTCTAAGTTTTTAATAAAACGCATTCGGTCACAGTTTAAATCTTTAACATTAACGCAGATGAATCCGCACCATAATAAATAGAGAAGATTATTTAATTTTCACATGAATCTTAATTTAAATGCAAATAAAACCGCAGCTTTTCAACAAACAACACTGACTTAGTTCATTTATTTATTTAGTGTGCATATGTTGTTGAGATTATCCGGTGAGTGCGTCCACGTGGTTTGGCTCTTCTTTGTACCAGGCGGCCGCGTGCCGGGGCGCCGCGTGTGTAGCCGTCACCCGCAACGCACCCGCCATATACACGCCACGCGACCGCCACGTGCCCCTCAAAGTGCCCGGAACATGTACTAACGCCTTCTCCAAAACTGTTTTTCTGACTACACTTAATTAATGTGTGTCCTGTTATATTACTAATTTAGATAGTTGATAGCAGTAGTAGCTAAGATGAAATACGGTACCTAAAAGAGACCTGTTTACGCGAGACTTGAAGGAAAAATAGAAGAAAAGAAAGAAAGAAAGAAAATATTTATTTCTAAAAATGCGAGACATTAACAATAATTTATAATAATTATCCGCAGGGGGGCTTTGTGGCGAAGCCTTAGGTGCGTAGCGACACCTCGTACCTGACTCCGGCGGCCAAGGCAAGGCCCCCGCCTCCGTGATTGCCTTAGCCAGCCGGCACGGAGTGGAGATCGCTAGAGTTAAGACTCGAGCTCCAGGGGTGGAAGTGATAAATGGCATCACGTCAGAAGTGGCTTCGGTGAACCTGCAGCCCATCTCTCCACTTACTCCCTTAGCTACTCACACCCATGTTGCCCCTATCTTCTATGGCATTTTTGGGGCCCATGCAGGAAGTGCCGAGTCACCGTCTGCTCATATTTCCATGTTCTCCGAACACTGCGACGGGCAGATGCCATAGTCCCCATATTCCCAGACCTCTAGTACCACTAGCAGTTCACCCCAATTGCCCGGTACTTTTTGTCTTCATTTCCCACAATAGTCCTGCACTGGTCGGGGCTTGTCCTTGGGTGCATTACTATATGGTGTAGACAGGGATAATCGCTGGTCAGTATCACGCCACATTTACATTAAATTTGTCAAAGGGCCTCTACGTGTTGGCCTTCCCATGGCCCCACGCAAGCCCTCCAAATGTCCGGGCCATTTTTATTGCCCGTGGTCTTGAAATACATATTTATAATAATAACAATAACACTGAAAATGGAATTGAAATTGAAAGACGACGGTAAAGAGTTCTACTTTTCAGCGGTACATATCATAAAAGTGGAAACATAACGCTTCATTCGCTTAGTTGGAATTTCCATCATATATCGGTGGCGTGTTCTTGTCCAGTGGTAAAAAGATGAGGGAGGAATTGAATCCTGCAATTCCGTAGCACCCTCGCAGAAATCGCTCCTATCATATCCTATAGAATAAGAACAAAATAGCAACTTTGCGTCAATGATCTAGGCTGATCTAGGTCTAGCCTCCTATCGAATAGCCGGTTATTGAATTCAGCCCCTAGCTCTTTTCTCAATTGGCTCGACTAGCTTAGCCATCCCAACGATGATAGCAGTATTAAATGCAAGACCCTACTTATCATTGGTAAAGATTCAGCAACAACTTGATAAAGATTTAGTCACATTTGTCGCAGAACCGACGGCCGATGTAGTAGAATAGCCCTAGAATGAACACAGTCCGGTGGAACGATGACCTGTGGAAGATAGCTGGTAGACCAGGGTAACAATTATTATTTTCTCAGTAGGTAGGTTTAGTATAATTTGTTTGTATTAAAGGTAGAATCTTTGTTTTTTGTAATACTTCATCAATATGGATGTAAAGACAGTAGATATGTTCAATAGCTTGGAAACCGAATCAGTTCCATTGTTATTGACCCCAACCCGTATTTGTCTGTCTGTTTGATGTATTTAAGTATTTATTATACGCAATTATCAGCAAGTCGTCAACAGATCCCTGCACGTCATTGATTTTCAACGATACTCAAAGTTTAGATGTTAGATTCACACACAGGCAACCGATTTATAATCATAAGAAGAAATAGATCTTTGATGATGGTTATTACTTTCACAGAAGTAGAAATCTAGTTTACCAAACTGTCGCTTTTAGGATCTTTTTTAGCTCCCGAGCCTCTGCCCTGAAATACCAGTCTTTGGTTACCTTGTTCATCGAAGACTCTTCTTCTATGCATGCATGGTATTAATAGTATTTATTACTAGTAATGCCATCGTCTCAGCTTTTATTATTGGCTATATTAATTTGTGTATTAACTAATAAAACGAAATGGTCGAATTATTTATATTTTAAAATATTGAAGGTACTTTAGTATTAGAACACTGTAACACTGCAAACACACTGTGTATTAAAACACATTATAAATATTGCACACCCACTGTGTATCGAGCACGATCTTCGTTCTTAATTCAAATACAGTTGTCAAATTTCGACGTGTTTTGTTATGTAAATCCCGCACAAACAGTAGGTTAGAAATACAAAAAAAACGGTGAAAGTTAAAAAGCTTTCAAAGATTTTACGTATTTCTTTTATGTTTCCAATATAGACAATAGTGATAGAGAGATATAGACGGATATAGCTAAAAAGATGGCAATGTGGTCGCGTTATTTTGATGCTGCCGTTGAAATTCACTCCCGAAATATTCATGAAAATGGGAACGCAAACGAAGTGACGCTAACACTGACAATGATTAAATACATACGATTAGCATGTGTCAGTGAAACTTCAGTCGCGTTGCCATGATGACGTATTTGTATTCGTCTAACACACAGAAACAACGTCATTTATTGAGACAAAAATTTATCCTAAGTTTGACCCGCGATATAAGCTAATTATGACTTGAAGTTTCATTTAAATCTTTCCAGTAGTTTTCACGTGTTACTATTTTAAAGACAGACACACACACAAAATCTAATTGTTGCATTGTCAAAATTTGTTTGGTTTTAAAACCGAATTAGCCCCTCGATTTATTTCTTTATTAACATATTATGCAAACTTTACTGCCCTTAATAAAACTACGTTTTAACGGTTTTAAGCGCGGTAATTTTATTTGATTTTGGTTTTTCTGACGTGTACTTTTACTGCCCTTACTGATTTATTAATTATAATACCTATAGATTATAAATAGTGTTTTATGATTGTGTTCTTGAATGTTAGTAGAGATTTTGCATGTTTAACAGTAGCAGGCAGCGTACCTAATCTCGCTACGCACTCCAGAGTTGAACTGCTTGTTTGCTTGTAGTAAATAAATATTACAGTAAAAAAATCTTTCAGAATAAAATTAATATAAATCAAGAAACAGTTTTGGGCACCACAGGCAATGTGTCGTTTAAATGCGCACAGCGCAGCGTGGAGGGTTAACCATCGTCACACGACTAGCTCCCCTCGCGATGTTGATCGCTCCTATGGGAACAACACACAAATTACCCAAAACTAATTGAGTAATGTGTTAACGCCACTTAAATAAACAGATTTTAAAAATATTTTGTACATGTTTTAGGGTGCCAGAAGGTTAGCGGCCACACAGAAATATTAAAGGTGATTTAATATAAGGAGCACTTAAATTAGTGTTGTTGAAATATATTGCTCTTCTTTTTTAAATATACCTTCTTGTATTTTGCACTGGTGGTTGTTGTCATTTGTATTATAATATATTCTAGATTATATCGGTTATTATATTTTTTTAAATATTATAGTTTTAGTATTTTTTTTAAATAATGTGTATATGGGTGTGCAGTTCACACGCAGTAGAAGTGAAACTTCAGAAAAGTAGCCTACGAGAGAATGAGATAAATATAGCATATCAGGAGTATTGGATAATTATAAGGTTTATTATTTTTTGTATATTTTTATGAAAACATAAAAATTATCTTATCATATACATTGATCCAACAACAATATATTGCAAAATGTCACTGATTTCAAGATATTGTAGAAAATTTAATTTTTTGCTTTTTAGTTACTCTCGAAGTCGGTTTCTTTTTTGTTAGAGTTTTTTTGTTATTGTCGCTTTTTTCATTTCATCGAGATTCAAATCACAACGATTCTAAAGATGTCTCACTTCAAAAATGCTACAATGTAATATTGTTTAATAATGTATTTCATATAATATTTAGAATAAATAAATTTGTATATACCTATTTATTAGAAATAATTATGTAGAAAGTGTATTAATAAAAAATATTTTACTTGTTTTCTTTATACGTTACCTCTGTTTTTCTACATCTAGGTTGTTGTTGTCTGGAACGCTCTTTGTAAAGGTGCAGCTTCAATTGGCATTATAGATAGAGAACCCAGTCACCCCAGACTTACGTGATTTTAGGAAAGATGAGATTTTTTTTAGGGTCGGTAGTTTAACATAAACTTAGAAAGGAATGGATACTCGCTAAGCTGAAAGCGGGGCCGTTTTTCAGGTAGGTATCAAAGGTGGAAAAACCCAGCTAACTTACGTCACAATAGCAAGGCTAGTTTTTACATGTCATATATGATATTGTTATAAACGAAGATATACAGTTGCCAGACACATCCTGTGGCCCATAACTTTTGACAGACACTTGTAAAAATATGTGGGAACTTACGTCATTTTAGGAAGGCTGAATTTTATATATGTTATAAAGTATAATATTTTAAAATATTTTCCAATGAGCCAGACGAATCTGACGGGTCAAACATCCTCCCAGATTCAGACTTAAGAGTTCCGCTGTGCGAGGTAGTGCGAGAGCATGTTCAAACGAAGCGAAGAGCGAAAATGTTCAAGTAATTTGCATTTATATACTCGCGGACAATTGTATCACCTCTATCCTGCTTGTTGTTGTAAAAATGGGAATGCAAACGAGAAGTAAAACATTATTGTAATAAACGCAACTTCGGATGAAGGTTGTTAAATAATCTCTACATCTTTGTATTTAGAATTTTATTTTAATAATCGTAAAATGTATATTTAATTATCTTTATTCTGTGTGTTGTTCTTTTCAGGTAATTTGATTTCTTCAACAGCTAATTCCTCCGTACTAGACTTCAATTCCACATATTTGTACTTTAATGCCATTGCAGTGAAAATAAGCATATCAACTAACATCAGTCCGGCGAAGAGGAAAAATTCCTTCCACTGAAAGAAAAACATCCACACTTGTAAAAAATATCTTCTTCTTCAGCCAATCTCAGTCCACTGCTGGACGTGGGACTCCCCGTCCAGCAGTGGACGGTAAGGACGGTAGGTAAAAAATATGGCATTCTCAAAGTACGTCATTTTACAGTATATGGTAAAAAGCGCACTTCTGGTTTCTAAAATATATTTAATAAAAATCAGTTGATATCTAAAGCCGTGTCGAAGGAATATCACAACTTATAAGTTGTAAAGATACCAGTGTTCATATCCTAAAACTGTTATTAGATTACCAATAATATGAAAAAATAGCATTGCCCTGACCTACGTGTGTAATATTTGATTTTGACGGGTTACAAATCAAAACCGTCGGCTAACACATGAATATCGTTCTGGAATATGAGGCTTGGATAGATATTTTGAAAATTATCACCATAACATTGGTTCTCTCTATTCTATTGATTACTCAGTCAACTGCAATATGTTAATGAATAGGTGAAGATTATTGCACGTATCAATCACATTCATTGGACTGATATATTTGTACGTTATCATAGATATTATACTTACGTACGAGAAGCATAACTTTCAAATGACTATATCTAGGTACTGTATCTGTAATATTATTATTACAATATTATTATTTACACTTGTTACTTACTTGTTACTTGTTACTGTTTGTTTGGGTAATATTTAAATGGACTAAAGTAACTTAAAAAATACATAATTAAATATTAAAAACTTGTAAATTAAT
Organism: Dendrolimus kikuchii; assembly: GCA_019925095.2. Lineage (NCBI taxonomy): Eukaryota > Metazoa > Arthropoda > Insecta > Lepidoptera > Lasiocampidae > Dendrolimus > Dendrolimus kikuchii. Next base: position 12,290,490 of record CM034387.1, on the reverse strand, counting down.
TAATATAAATTATGTTGTTGTTCACTGTTATTATGCGGATATCTATGGAGTCGTGAAAACATAGCGGTTACCGTTAAGGCAACCACTTCTTATTTCAATGATGTGGATGTGTGGCTATTTTCTGATCTAATGTGTATATTATTAAAATTATTACGCGCTGGCGGTGAAAGAAAACATCGTGAGCAGATCAGCGTACCAAGATTAACGATGTCTGAGACCCGCTTGGCGGGTCTCAGACATCGTCAAATTGTTTGACTTAGGTATTTGTAGCGGATAGGTTTTGTCCTTTTCCTTAAAAATAAAAGGCCCCAAGCTCAGTCTGAGATAGGTATATATTATATTTAAGCATTGTATTATATATCAATAAGGGGATTTAATTTTATTTATTTAAGAAATAAGGACTTAATTTTTTTTTTTTTTTTTTATTGCAGGAGATCAGCAGACAGGCAGACGGCCCGCTTGATAGAAAGCGGTTACCATCGCCTATGGACATTTGCAACACCAAAGTTGCTACAAATGCGCTGCTGCTCTCTTAAGGGAGACTGGAACCTGGTCACTAATGCCGGAACACAACTCAAGGTTGTTATGGCGACATACTTTAGACCAGGGGTGGTAGCCATCCAGTCGGGCAAATGCCCTACCACCTGGCTGTGGGTTGTTAAGTCGCCTCTTACGACAGGCCGCCCGGCCGCAGGAAATTGTATTCTTTCTCCGTTCCTGCACGGATAACTACTATACTAATTTCGAACTATGCCTATTAAAATATGATTTCGAATATTATAGTTTTCTATGTTGCGCTTATTTATGTTATCTTCATTTATGTACTGATTTTCCTTATTCGAGATTTTTAGTAGTTATCCTTGTCGATGATATCATCGTGTGAAGATTATTATTAATTATAATACTGGAAAATCTTTAATTAGGTATTCACTACATTTTTGCCAATTTGTTTAAGACAAGAAATATTTATTCAAAGTTCGTTTATTTTTTTATTCCATGAGTTCAGCAGAAAAGTAGACAGCCCACCTGATGGAAAGCGGATACGATTGGCTATGGACATTTGTACCACCAAAGATGCTACCAATGTGCTGCCGCTCTCTACTCCACCGTCTTTAATAATCATACAAGAAACATGCACAATTGGTTCGCTTTAACTTGTTATGTAATATCTTTTTTCTATCACTGTGACTTTACCTGCGCATCTAAGAAGTCTCCTTCAACGATAAGAACGACTATAAGATTCCCAAAAGCAACTGTCAAGAGCCAAACAGACTGCAGTACTGACTTCATACTCGCTGGAGCTTGGGTAAAAGAGAATTCCAGGCCAGTTACGGAGAACATTACTTCACCCATCGTCATAACCACATATTGGGGGATCAGCCAAAGGATGTGGATACTGTTAGGAGGCGTGATCATCACAACATTCCCTTCCTGCAATTAATTTATGTCATCCATGTAAAATATACATATACCTATGTTAGTAAATAATTGCAAAAACAGCGATAAAACTTTATAGTTCTTCAAAACAAAAAATCATAAAATTTTAGGACAAAATAAAAGGCGACTTAATCGCTTCAAGCGATCTCTTCCAGGCAACTTATACTTAAATGGCACTTTTAACAACTCACATGTACATATAACTATATTAAAAATAAGTGAAATAAAAATATAATTTAACTAGGGAAATTAGAACCGGGATAAATTATTTATGAACGAATCGTAAAGTTTATAATATAAAATGGTCATTTACGTTACTGATTCGTGATTTCGATGCCAGCTCGTTAAATTATAAGGCATGGCAAGCAAAATTGAATCTCTTTTTGTTTAATTGGTGTTATAGAGACGTGTACATTAAATTTTAAGAATAAAGTGCCCTTTTATTTCTGTCCGTTCAAAATCTCTCTACAGCTTACCATCTCACTAGAATTATTATAAAACAACGAACGGTTTGTACTGTTGCGGTTATTATTTATTGTAATAACTGTATATATACCATAAATAAAGCCTTCTTATTTTATCATCTAACAGACATATAGTATACTAGCAGTACCCGCCACGTCGTTTGCGGTTTACTCGTACGTCATTACCTACATACCTTCTGAACCCTGCAAGACATTTAAATGAGCCATATAGAAAAATGTAACAGATTCCTTATGATTTACAAAGTTTAACTCGTTAAAGGGGGAAATATTAATCGCGTTAAACCTATTCAGCCAGACTATTTGACGAAATACAAGATAGGTTGTAATTTGAAGGTGAAAATGGAAGTTTTGTGAAGTCGCAAGTAACGGCTAAATAATACTCACATAAATATCAAATTCTTCGTAAATATTAATTGTATATACGGCTCCTGCTCGGAAATTGTAGTTTCGAATGATAATTTGGCCATTTATATCTATGTCACTTACTCCCTTTTGAATTAAGTTTTGAGTTATATTATTACTCATAAAGTTTAATTTTGTTCTATTTTTTTTTGTGTCATATATTGTAATCGGCACCGTCTGATTGGTATTGGTGAGAAACCTGAAATATTATTAGTTTTATTACAGAAATCCAATTAAAAGCGTTCTTCACAGCAAAACATTTGACACTCGAGTGAAATTAATCTACTATATGCGATAACAATTTCTACACACTAACTAAGAATAGTTGGCGTGTAGAAATCAGTCATGTCGATGGAAAATTTTACCATTTCCTTCTTTTTTCTTGCATTTATCTGTTCGGAAGGTGTAAAAGTAAACGTACATCAAGGTTCTGTGATTGGGACAAGAGAAATAACTGTTTTTGATAGAAGAATTTATTTTGCATTCTACGGTATTCCCTATGCGAGGGCTCCCTTGGGGAAATTAAGATTTAAAGATCCTGTTCCACCTAGAAGATGGAAGCAAACATTAGATGCTAGTACAGTCTATCATGGTGCTTGTGCACAGGCGCATATAGTTCATAAAGACCGTGTATACGGCTTTGAAGACTGCTTGTATTTAAACATCTATACACCCTTCCTTCCAAAGAATGAAGAGAGTGATTTAAAACCAGTAATCGTCTGGATTCACGGGTATGCCTTCACATCAAGTCTCAGTCATATACACGGAGGAGACTTTTTCGTTGAAAATGACATTCTTTTAGTTAGTGTTTCCTATAGATTAGGACCTTTTGGATATTTAAAAATCAATGATTCTGACATTAATTCAAATATGGGTTTGAAAGATGTTGTCATGGCTTTGAAGTGGATAAGGAAAAATATTGAAAAATTTGGTGGTGATAAAAAGAAAATAACATTAATGGGCAGTGGGTCTGGGGCAACATTGTTGTCCTTAATATTGACCACTAAATACAAAAAAATATTTTCACAAATAATTTTGCAAAGTGGTACGCTTTACTCTCCATCTATATTTCAAGGCGATCCAAAGATAGAGAAAGAGAGATTAATTAAAAATCTTAAATTGTTGGGGGAAAGCGACATAATGAAAGCTAAAACTGAAAGTATACTAAGAGCATCGCAAAAAATTTACTCTGCTAAAGAAATTATAAACTTTCAAAGACCTGTGGTACCTTTCACCCCTTCATTTGAAATTAAATCAAATAAATCAATACTGACAGAATTTACAGAAAATATGTACAAAGAAATTCAAGCGTTTCGAACAAATAAACCTATAATAATCGGTTTTAATAGCCAAGAAAGTATTTCAGAGGTGTTTCCTTTTCTTCATAACCCATATTTGCTTAAACATTTTGCAGCTAGTTTCAAATATATGGTACCATTTTCAGCAGGTTGTAGATTTAATTATACTTCAGAAATATATAAGAGTGTTGCGGAAACTATTAAACAAAAATATTTTCATTCCAACATAACGGAGGATTCTGTGGAGGATTTTCTAAAATATTCAACTCATCTTCATAAATACCCAATTTATAAATTTATCAAGAATATTTTAACTACGCACCATAAACAATTATTCATATACAAGTTTCATTATATTGGGAAATTTAATGCAGTAAAAGCGACATCACTTGCTGGTGTAAAAAGAAAAATCAAAGGTGCTTCAAACGGTGATGAAATATGCTATCTTCTTAAATGTGAGCCGCTTTCAGAAAGTTACGCAAAATTAAATAAGCAAACTAATACCCGGGACAAAATATTTATAAAGCGTTTAGTAGAACTATGGTCCAATTTTGCAAAAACTGGTCACCCTACACCAAGCAAATATAACATTACGTGGCCACCAGCCACTAGTAAAGAAGAAAATATTTTACTTATTGGTTTAAATAGTAAGTTATTATCAAACTCTAAAGTTGAACAGAGAATGTTTGAATTTTGGAATAAGATCTATGAAAACTTTTACTCAAATAATCATTGTCATAAAGAGAAACACACCGAATTATAAAATAATTAGAATTACCTTACATGTACGCCATCGATTGCTTTGTCATTATTGTCGTTGAAATTCAAAAGATATTCTCGTTGAATAAAATAAGAATTCGCTGTTTTCTCCAATAAATGGAATGTTCCTGTGTAGGTGATATTGCCGCAATTACTGTTAACTTGTCCTTGTAATGAATAAGGCAAGTCTATGAATTTATTAGCTTCAATGTCTAATTTCTCGTAAACGGAAAGAGGGCCTATTATTATTTCAGAATTGTCGAGTCCACTTAATTTTCCTCCATTTACGTCGTCGATAGTCAATGTGAAGTTGCAATTGTATCCATTGTAAACTCTTAATTGTGCGTAACCTGCTGCCACAGGTGTTCCATAAGTAGGCTAAACGTGAATAAAATATGTAAGTAGGTAAATAAGTACTATATTACTATAAATGATATTGCTTTGTTTAAGGTTAATAGTTTTTAAACACTTAATACGTTTTTCTGAGGTTCTAAAGCGGCCGCTTTTAGGTAATCGCTTAGAAAAATTGGTAAGTATCTAAACAGACTGTGTAGATGTACAACATATTTATCCATATTTATTTTAATACTTGTCATATTCATAATACGAATATGCGAAAGTGGCTATTTGAACCCCCCTGATCTTTATATAAATATATGCAGCGTGGTTTGGGACCAATATTTTATCTATAATTATGCCCTCTTTTTTATTGAATTTTAGCAATTAATTTTAGGTTTCCTTTTTATAGTGCAGTTTAATTTTTAAATAATTTTAGTTATCTAATCAATTGTATTTAAATGCAGCCTAAATATAATTAGGTGAATTAACTACAAACCAGTAGATTTAATTCAACTATTCCAGAAATCACGAACGCACATGCAGCTAGAACTCCACCCCATATCATTTTGTGTAGAGGTTTTCTTATTAGTTTTGCCCATGTTAAAAACGGGTAAATAGCCTGAAAAAGTTAATTAAATGTAAATAGACCAATATTAAACATCTAAACTAGTTCAGAGTTTCATAATTAATAATTTACTTTGTCTTGTAAGCTGAAAACTATTTGTCAAATTTTATTTCAAATTATTTTCAGAGATAAGTTTTGCTCATTAATTACCCGACCTGTAATTAGTTTCTCCTTTGAAAATATTAAACTATTATCTAAAACGACCGGCTTTCGCTCTGCTACCCCGATAACAGCTTTCGAGTAACCACGAACATATTTGAACTACGTTTTAACGGTTTTAAGCGCGGCGTCGAAATAATACAAATCAAATTAATTGCCACGCTTAAAACCGGTAAAACGTCGTTTTATGTATACTAGTCTAGAAAACTTAATAAAATATTATATGAAAATATATTTGTAGAGAATGACTGATTATAAAGTGAAGGTTAAATAGAATAAATAGGTCATTTTCTGGAACCTCATTAAAGTCATTATTTTGATGCCAACTGCACGATGATGACTATCTTTAACTTTTCTCCTCGATGCGGAAAGGTAATTGATGTTTGACTAGTAATACTGAACTGGTGTTAAAACGGAGAACATTGACAATCGTTACAAATTTAATTTTAAATCATATTAAGTATATTATAAATTTTAGTACTAAAACTAAATTATTATATACAAATGAGTTTTCGTATTTGAATAAATATTAAAATAAAAAAAAGTTAATTTTAAAAATAAATAAACTAAACTATACTATAAACTAAAAAATATTAAGTATGGAAAATCTTACCACTTCAAAGAGAGGGATGAAAATAAGAATAAGAAGTGGATTAAGGACTTGCATTTGATCGGCTTCTAAAGTCCACGAGCCAATATCTTGCTCCATTCTGTCTGCTTGGAATGTCCATCTAGAACCCTGTTTAAGACCAAGTTATACATAACAAGCTTTATTTACCACGGTTTTACTTGGGCAGAATTCAATTTAAAGTTATCCACCATATTATCATGTTGATAATTTTTTTAAAGAAGATATTTTCTATTATATAAAGTATATAAAAGATTTAAAAATCCAGCCCATAAGTCACTCATTGCTGAACTCGAGCTTCTTCATTTAATAGGAACGGTTGGTAAACCCGCCACACTTGTTCAAGACGAATTATCGTATAGCACATACTGATTATCTCGATGTACACGTGTCATCACGATGACTTCCTTCACCGTTATCACGTGGTAATTATAATAATATCAATATCAGGTCAGGTACAACTGTCCAAGCGGTGCTTGCTTCAGTGAGCCTACATAAACTGTCACGACTTCCTTTAAAAACTAACTTTCTGAATGAAACTGAATAATATCAAAAAATACAGTATAGGTGTGTACCTGTTGGTCGAAAAGTGCCCAAAATACTGGTAACGGTATGAACAAAAGTAGGACCCTTAGAAGCGATTTTACGTCTTCTATGAGAGTTGTATCGTATTTGTCATCAGCATGATCAAGCCAATGTTTTCGTTTCTCTTTGCTCCTAAATGATTTCATAACTGCGTGCTGAAAGTAAAAGTTTAATATCGTTAAGGTCTGGATGTCTAACAGCCGGCCAAAACCTTGTGAGCGCGACTCGTCGAGCGATAGAAACAAAAGTATTAGATGTATAAAACACGCCACGAGTCCTCGTGCTTGGTGCCAAGCTGCCAGGCTTAATCACGTGGCAGGTCACGTCACCCATCGCTAAGCCCAGAAAGACGTGGCCGGGCTGTAAGATGTTATTACTTATATAAACGTTTAACGTGGTCTATTTTGCTAATTTTAAGAGGACCATCCTTTGTTGCGTCTGTTAAAATGATGTTTTTAAGAAGCACATTAATTTCAGCTACTATTTATTATACTATGCATACTGTACTACATAATTAATATATAAATGCAGCTACAAAATTACAACCATAAAGATTTGAAGAATGTAAATATCTGTTTACAACCGAGAGGCTGTTTATTGAATGAAACATATATATATATATATATATATATATATATATACAACGTCATAGATGTATTTCCAATTAATTCGACTTATGTTTCTATTAATGATAGTGAGTACGTCATGATTAATTAAATCTTTAATATCAAAATGTAACTATAAAACAATTTGGTTTTGTTTTTTAGCATTAAAAGTATATTATTTTTATGACTTTAGCCTTTCGAAATTCGTTCAACACACGTCGCCGCATTGCCACATTTTAATTTTACGGGTGTATTGACTCGAGACAGTTATTATTGCCATTCCAAAATACAGACCAAATTCTGTCGCACTTATTCGTTTACAAATATTATATTCCATGCCTTTGTAGTCTTTTGACCGACAGGTAGAGAGCTACTCAGATATCAGAGTGAAAATAAAAGCTTCTTTTTGCCTTTATGCATTCCAATCCTAAAACCGTACTATTAAATTATTACTATATATATATATAAAAATCAATTGCTGTTCGTTAGTCTCGCTAAAACTCGAGACCGGCTGGACTAATTTGACTAATTTTGATTTTGAATTATTTGTGGAAATCCAGGGAACGTGAGTAAATATGAAAAAAAAAATGCTTGGAAATTAGTAAAAACACACAATTACGCTTATCCTTACAAACTATTCCTACCTGTCAAACATTTGATGTTCGTCCCGTCGTTTAAAAATCAATTAAATTTAAAAGTCGTTCAGAAATCAAAATAAATTTAAAAGCTTTTTTCATTTTTTTTGATTTTGAATGTCAAACATTTGATGTTCGTTCCGGTTAACTTTTGACCATTTTTTACTAAAGTTGAAACATTCTTTAATGATCTTTCAACTTTTTTATTTATTTATTCTGAGGCGGTACGAAGTTTGCCGGGTCAGCCTGTTCAGTATAAAATATTTTTATAAAAGCAAACGTTAGCTTGATTATGGAATGCAAAACAATGTGTTGAATGTGTTCGGTTGTAGAGGAAAACGATATTTACGTCAGCAATTACTCCATTGAAACATGGTCAATCCCGTCTTACCTTATCATCCATCAGTTATAGAAAATAATAGGATGTTATATAGTGTGTTCAAATTCCTTACATACTATTGTATTCCACAATTTCATTGTTTTGATAGATAACAGTTTAGCAAAATCTAGGAATACTAATTGGATATTTTATTGCTTATTTAATTACAAACCGACTAATTTGCATTAACGTATAATATTTGTTCGTCATTCACTTTAATGTTGTGTTTTAATGATAAGAACATATAAAGTAAAAGTTAAATACAACGTAAAACACAAGAATTGTTAATATTATATAGTTATAAAAGAGATTCATATACATGTTCTTTAAACCTATTGGGTCTACTTGAATGTTACTCACGCTAATACATGTTGATACTTTGCCAAGAATATTTCCAGCGGGGTTTTTGATTATGTATAGATTTTTTCCCGCCACAAAGATTACTGAAAACCAAAAATGCATGTAGGTTACTTGTTTATATATTTTTCACAGTCAAGCTGAATAGAATTGTCTATTAAATTTCTTAGGACAGCGTATAGGAGTGTAAAAAACATATTTTTACATGTCGGAATCTACACATTTAGGTATTTAGTGGTGAATTTTTAAAAACTTACCAATCGAAACAATCATAAGAATCCCTGGAACGCCAAAGGCCAATGAATAGCAGTCATCGTCTCCAAAACAATTAATATTAGATCTAAATATTGGCGTGATAAATGTGGAGAGAAGGCTTCCAGCATTGATTGCGAAGTAGAATAAGGAGAAGAAGTAACCAAGGTATCGTTCTTGTTCTGGCAACTTGAATTGATCACCGCCGAATGCAGATACGCACGGTTTTATACCACCAGTTCCAAATGCTATAAGAAGCAGTGCTATGATTGTGAATTCCCTAAAAAAAGTTATACGTAGGTAATATCCCGGGGCTATGTCACCTTTGAAATAATTGTGTTTGTTAGAAACTATTTAATATCTACTCAAAATACAAGAATAAAATAATATGTCGTACTCGTGAAATATCGATAGATATCGAGTAATCAAAATGCTTTCAAATCCTTATATGTCTTAAATTTTACATTTAATTGTATACACAGTGTATTAAATTAAGGTTATTAGCTTGTCTGCATGAACTATTTCATGAATATATCTGTAATAATTCAAAATTTGCAACTAAATGAAAGCAAGAATAATTAAAAACTATCGTTACAAAGATCTACTTAAGTATAACTAAGATGTAATGTTCTCGACGAAGTTAACAAACTGTGTTACTTACATCTGAGGTAAATTAATAGGTGGCATCGCAGATAGAGATATTAAAATAGTTCCTGTTGCATACACTAGTGATAAGTACAATATTGTCCTGTAATAAAATAAATAAGCTTATGTGAAGCAAATACCTATAATTATTTATTAGAGTAAAAACAAATCTTTGATTCAATTTTTTTATCGATTATTCAAATTTATTTATTATTCCAAAGGTATTGTAATAACTATTTTCACCATTTACAAGATTACGAGTATTGTTGTATGAGTACCTACTTCTATTGGCAGAAGAGAGACATAGTAAATACCTATATATAGTAAGATGAGGTTTGTTGTACCGATCACAGTCAATTATTAAATTAACCGGTAATTAACCAACTAAGGCATAGATAGACATTTAATCGATGGTTAAATAAAATAATCGCTAAGATTATATGGCTAAACAGCGATTATTTTATTTTAACCGTCAGTTAAATGTCTTTGCACACCAGCCTAAGTGTGTAGAAAAGAAGTAGATAAATAAACTTCTTCACATTTCGCCATTGCCACTAATTATTCGTATAATATCACCACATTAATGTAATATTTTTACACCAGAGCCTGCTCTAGAATACAGTATATCCACTAGAGAACTGTGTTGGGTATTATCGATAATTTCGATGTGCCGGTTTTATCACAACATTTTTAATTGCCGATAGCACGCGGTAATTGTAATAATTTGGATATTAGAATAGAAGAAATTTAGCAAGTGCTTGGCAGACCGTGCATAACTAACTATTTTGTAGAGGTAATGAACGTCTCACATTTTTGTTATTTACCGCACCATGAAAAACATTGATTAAAAATGCCTCATATCACAAAAATTACTCAATGTGTATTGTTCACATGTTGCTCACCTTACATACGTCTAACATAAAATAGCTATATTTCTTTAGAAACCTAAAATACAAATAAAAGCGGTGAAAATGTAAAATACTCAAGTAGAATTGGAAATCAAGTTTCATTTAGTACTAAATTATTTGATTTCCTTAAAACATCATTTTTTTAAATTTCTGACTAAAAATAGACGGTTACGTCCACTGAAAAAAAACTTGAACTGATAGGTAAACGTCTTTATGTGTTTGCAATTTTACTACATAACTTTGTAAGACCAGAAAGGTCGCAAATGTCTGGTTATAAATTTGACACATGTCAAATTTCATCCATGTAAACCCAGTAGTATCCCAGAAAATCACTGTGACAAACAAAGGCTGACGGAAAGTCGGGCGGACCGACTTCATAAAAATTCGTTTATGTCCAAATGGCTACAGAAATCGAAAACTGCTTCAGAAATGTCCAGGGGGCAGGATATTTACCTGAATCTTCCTAGCCATCCATCTGCAATCATGGCACCCAGAAGAGGAAAAAAGTAACAGAACATTGTGAACATGTGATATATAACCGTCGCTCCATTGACCGTGTAGCCCAATTTATTTCGAAGGTACAGCGACAATATTGCTGTAAAAAGAAAAATTGTGTAAAATGATATAAACATTATTTAATAAACGTTACACACAGAGATCCGGGAACAATGAATATAACTAAGGCATTAGCCTTATTTATTAAAGTATATAAGTAAGTAAATAAGTAAATTAAATTGATAACGCGAGAGAAAGAACATAATACGCACCTTAACGTTAGTACATTTTAAGGTGTATATTATGCTCTCTCTCTGTCACTCTACCTTGCGTGTGTTTGTATTAGAACTGAAATATATTGGACTAAATCTAATTCGTCATTATTTATAATTCGTAATTAAATTGTACTTTTTTATAAGTGGCGTGTGTATGCGTGTATAGGCGTTATCAATTTCATTGATAGTTTAATAAATAAGGTTAGCCTTAAAGTTAAGCCTAAAAAAGTACCCCAAACTAAGGCACTAATCCCAAACTAAGGCATTAGTGCCTTAGTTTGGGATACTTTTTTTTGAGAGAACGTATCGTCTCTGCAAGATATGGCTCTGAAGTTTATGCAAGCGGAGCTGTGAACATTGCTCTAGCTATAAAATTATTAACCAATAAATTTCCACATCGTTAACTATCGCAAGCGCAATTAAATTGACAATTAGGGCTTGTCGACATTGAACTTGATAAAAAGTAAACAAAAAAACTCTTTGTAGAACAATATTTAAAAAAAAAATCTGATTATGAGATTGTGGTGCAAGGTTATAAATTAATATTTTATAAATGCAATTTCGCATAGCAATATTAAACTAAGAAGTATACAACAAAGTGGATAATAAACTCACAACTTAATCTATTATACTACAGATACAAAAGTAACTCTGTCTATGTCATTTTCACGGAAAAACCACAGTATCTATTTTGTACAAATTCGTAGGTATCGTATATGAGTAAACTTAATATCGATAATGGATATAGAATACTTTTTATCTCTGAAAATGGCATAGTTTCTGGGATTAAATTAAGTAAGTTTACCAGGAGTTAAAAGTGACTAGATAAAATTGCAGTGTGCTACGTATCTAATAAACTTAACACCGATTGATATTCTTGACTTAAAAAGATCAATATTATAAAAACATCAGTCAAATTATAGCCAATAGTAAAAATGACCGGTGTCCAGAGTTTTTATCGATTTGCTATGGAACCCCAAAAAACGAAAACATCTCAAAAAGTACTCAACGGACGTTCTACTAATCTTTGTTCAAAACATTTTTATGTTCTACCGGCCCCTCTACATGATGGATGACCACCTACAAATATAGTGCTTCGCGATCAATTTCTTCACATGCATCGCTAAAGGATTTTAGTGCCGAAGTCTGTATTTCCAGATGCGATGCCTACAATCTGGATCTCTTCCCATTCACCCGGAAAGGGAAACGATAAACGTGCTTTATACGAGGCCATATCAGCGGACAAGATTGAAGTCAAACGCGAGCTTATATCAAAATAAATAAAAAATTTTTTTTATTGAAACCTTACTTGTATGGTGTATAAAATCTAATATACCTATCCACGGAAGGCGCAATAATAAATCTTATTGATGAGAACTTGGAATCATGCCTAAAATTAAAAACAACAACATACAAACCTGACTTACTCAAACTTTCCAAGGAGATGCAAGCACTTTGTTCGCATTAATAAATATTTATTAAGTTTGAAATTTAGTTTTAGTTAGGGTAATAAAAGTTTACTAAATAAGCAGATTTGGCTCCCAATTTTTTTAACAATTTTTACTAGTTTGCCTCGCCGTTTCCCGCGAATTTAGTTACGCAATTCTTTTATTTTTCTACAAAGAGCCCATAATAGTAGCTTCATGGTTGAGGATCCTATCATGACCACCCCTTTACTATCCCACAAAAGATGGCCATGATCATTCGACGGAACGACTCTCCTTTTTCGTACGTGTTGGAGACGATTGTTTTTTTTTCAAGTCATAGACTGTAACTTCGGTTCTGAATCGTAATGGTAAAGCCACGTTTCATCCAAGGTTATAAGTTGAGGCAAAAACGATCAGGATCTTGTTGTCACAATTCCAAAGCAACTCGAGAAATGCATTTAGCCTGATTTGTTTTTGTGCATCCGTAAACATTTTAGGGACTCAGCGCGCGGATACTTTTTTCATCTCCAAGCATTAAATAAAATGCTATCTATACACCGTACCAGTCAATATTAGTGCAGATAAAATAGTTAGATATAAAAATACATAAAATAAATAGTAGATATGTACATATAAAGGCAAACATAAAATATTTTCCGCCGGTAATGGTGGCCGAGAATAAGCTGCTATGCATTTATAGTTTTAAATGACAAACGTAGTCCACTAGACTAGTACTTTATTTGCACTAATTATGGCAGAAGATGTTGTGAAGTAATTGGCCTTGTAAGTCATCAAAGGCAGTCCAATAGTCTTAACTAACTTGTAATAAATTCAGTTTCTTGAAATATAGTCTTTTTCTTTCTTTTTCAGCACCTATCAGCTGTCACGGTTCAACCAATGATTATGATTGTCCTAAATAACTTAAAATATTATATATTTATAATATATTAATTTTCATGTAAAAACAACTTATATAATTGATATCAGGTTAGCCGATGATGAAACAGCGACACGGTTTCATGCGATAATTCAAACCTGTTGTAAAGTAGGTCAAAATAGAATCTTTTAGTCAAGTTTAAATCTAGTTTTATCTATAAGTGCGTATTGACATATTGTTTCGTTTCATAATCGAAATTCATTTACGTTAAAGACAATTCTGTGTAATGTGTCTAGCTAACTCTACTAATCATAGTGCTGGTAAAATAATATATTCGTATAGTTCGCTCAGCAATATATCTTACAATTAGACAATAGTAATTAATTTGATTTAATAATAAACAGTTGTGTCTGCCTTCAACCAATATTTGTGTACAACATTAATTATAATACAATTTCAAAATTGTATGTAATAATTAACAAATTGTAATATTCAGTCCAACCAGAGCAGCAAGGGAACTAAGAGTATGCCCACCATGTTTTTCTAACATCAGGTTAGTTAATCTTAATCTCTATTCTATTACCTGACCATTGGTAGAAAATTATGTTAGGTAAACATTAAATCAAATGAAAGGACTGATGAATATATTACAGGAAGCGACTGTAAGTCGGATTAACATGTTTCATATAAACTCGATATACAGTTTTCCTCGCGATGTTTTTCTTCACCGCCAGTACGTGTAAATTTAACATTGTCATCTAAATCCCTGCTACTCTTGTAAAGTCCACATTGAAGCTTGTGGTTAGTTTCTATAATTTTTTTAGCCTCTTCTCATGGCTATTGACATCTTTTATTATGAGTTATCACGCATATCATCCATCGCGTTGTCAAGGTTCATACTATAGTATACTATACTAGCGTCAGCAAGCGGTCATTACAACAATATACAATTTACATATTAGACACTAAAACTACAAGGCTATGTATGGACTGTGTTTGATGTAGGTACTTGAATTACTGAAAACATAAACTAAAGATACAAAAAACTAATTATTATCTAAATACTGAAAATAATAGTAATGTTAAATATAAATCCTAATCTATAAACAATGCTATAAAGACTGGTAATTCAGGTCTCACACTGTAATTTTATGCTCATTTTTGACTATGACTTAAAAACTCAGATTTATAAAAAGAAACATTTCAATACTATCTACATAAGCTACACTAAGTAATACTCCTAACATAAAATTGACTTAATATATTTATTATATCTCATATTTGGCATATTTTACATAGAGCACCATCCTCATCATCACCGTAGACCATCCTTCATTATCCTGACAGAAATAGTCCAAGGCTATTTCTGTCAGGATAGAGATGCAACAAATGTTTTCAGTGTCTTTGCTATTATAAATAACTATAAAAAACAGTAACTTATTAACATTTAATTCATCATTACATTTAAGTATAAAAATACATAATTAAACAAAAAATATCTACTAATTTTTCTTTTTTTTTAATGTTTAAATTAAATTAAATTTAAATTGCATTACATTGGTTTTCTTATGTGATACAATAAATAAAAATATTCTCACCTCGCATTCCATAATATGAAAATCTTTCACAGAATTCATTAGTCACAATAAATCCTACAGCCTTTGGATATGGCAGTTTCTGGAACAAAGAGAAAAGAATGTGTTACGCCATATGACTCTGTGGGCTATATATAATATACTCTAAAAGCTGATTTCCATTAATCCAGTTACTGACATGGGGAGCGTACTGAATTCGAAATATTCAATCAGGAATATTGAAGTCAGAACCGACTTGATAGCGTTATACTGACATCAAATCAATTTACACGATGCCAGTATAAAATCACAACTGGCATCCTTCGAATTTGAAGTCAGTACCAGCTACGCTACTATCACTCGATATAAATCAGTCAGATTTAATAGACTGTAATGTAATGTTATATACAGTGTTGAAGCTATTTTCATTTAATTTGAACTACGTATTTAAATAATAAAAATATAAAATTTAAAAAAACCAATTACAAAGACAATTACATGGAAATCGGTAATATAAAAAATTTGCATTAGTCTGCTTATTTCTGTTCTACACAATTTATTACGAAACATAGTCTATAAGTACTGTACTTTAGATAAGTAACTTTTATGGCGAATAAATAGACATCATATTGTAACAATGTATTTTATTGGAACCTTTTTTCAAGATATTAATTTTAATAGGTATGTCATTATGACACTAATCTTAAAGAACTAAACTCCTTTGCAAAAAAAGGGCGGATTAACTTTCTACATTATTAGTAATAATTTAGTTCTAAAGAGGTCTTAATACCCAAACTATGTTACTAGCACTTAATAAAGAGTTAATGCGAAATTCGAAACTTTTGCTTAAAAAAAAAACCTTTTTCAGTTTGTGACTTTTTACTTACATTTCGCGGGTTTGCAGTTAAAAGGTTACCAGGTAACTAAAACTAACTTCTCGTTATTTTTACATACATAACTTCACGCCAGTTCCCTTGCGGGGTAGGCACGAACAACAGAGCGCCATTCAGGCTTATTCTTACACACCTCACTTGCTTCTTTGACATTCATAGCTCTTGTCATGCACGCTCGTCTGTTTTTAAGGCTCCTGACATCACTTTTGTTATTTTTAGTTGAATAATTTATGTTTGTTGCATAATCCTGCTTTATTGTGACTGAAAACAAATATCTTTGTGTCTATTGTAATGGCAGAAAAATCAATAAGCTAGTAAAATTATAGTGCTGCTAAAGAGGAGTGTAGCCAATGTTACGTCTCACAGCGGTTAAACGTGAGTTGTTCAACCGTCCAAAGAACCTGGATACCTCGATACCAAGAGAGAGGTTCCGTTCAGAGAAGACAAGTTCTGGGAGAAAACGTTGCACACAACCTCGAGACGACCGCTTTTTGGTGAATCAGGCGCTGAGGAACTGCACATGCAGTTACATTGACCTCAAAACAGACCTTAAAGGTACGAGCAGCACAAGTTAGCCTATGGACTATGAGGAGGAAGCTTTTAGCGGCTGATATACGCAGTCGATGACCAGCCCCTAAGTTACTCCGTGAGCACCGGATTGCTCAATTGTTCGCTATAAATTGCCTATCTTGAACATTAGGTTACTAAAGTAGCGTACTCTTTTGCAATGAGGCTTGAATCTGTCTGCTTAGTAAGGACTGACGTCGGCGAGTGTTACGAAGACCAGAGGAACGCTATGCCAACGTATTTTAAAGAAATCATCACCCCTTATGGTGGAGGGCCCGTTATATTTTAGGCGGGCGTAACTTCCAGCTTTCGTACCGAGATAGTATTAATTGAAAATGGCTCACTAAAGGCCTAAAGGTACATAAAAGAAATCCTTTGTCAATATACACAACCTGCCCGGACTGTAATTGGTGAAGATGCCATATATATGGAGGATAACGCTCGTCCCACCGTTCTGGCGACGTAGATTCTTATATAAAAGAGGTCGGTATTCGTCGTTTGGATTGGCCAGCCTGGAGCCTCGGCTTTAACCCCATTGAGTACGCCTGGGATCTCTTAAAAAAGCGAGTACAATCTGTTCAACAGCCTCCACGAAACATCAGGGCTCTTAAACGTGTGATCTCCGCTGAGTAGGAAATCACTTCACAGGACACCATCAAAAGCCTAGTAGAAAGCATGTTCAGATGATTACATGCCGTAATAGCTGCAAGGAGAGGTTATACTCGTTATTAATTTTTATTTTTTAGCAGATACTAAATACATATTTATTAAATTACCATAAAAATACTCATAGTCTTAATGTCATTATACCCATAAAAATGTCCATTTTCACACGACTCTCTGTTTACATTGACTAAAACACCGATTCCAGGAATTAAGTGTTAAAAACTATATTTTCATTGGTAATACCAAATTTCTAGTTAGCTAATGACATACTAAAAATAATAATATTATTCATAAAAAAGCCAATTACTGTAAGGTGCCCGTTTTTTTGCAAAAGGAGTGTATCAATGCATTGTAGTGATTTAGATAGATAACTAATAAGCCGTTAAAATGTTGTGATTAAACTTTATAGGTTCACGTTATCGTTTTCATACGAGTCACAAATAGGTTGTTGCACAAGGCAATTACAGTTAGATATACTTATGACAGAAATTACATCTTTATAAGTATATCAGGTTAAAGACCTTTATTTCCCATAAAATAATTTATGCAATTTACTTTTTTTAATTTTTTTAATGCAGGAGTTTAGCAGACTTCACTTGATGGAAAGCGGTCACCAACGCCTATGGACATTTGCAACACCAAAGGTGCTACAAATGCACTGCTGCTCTCTTAAGGCAGCCTGGAACTTGGCCACTGATGCCGGAATATAACTCAAGGTTGTTATGGCGGCATGCTCTAGACCAGGGGTGGTAGCCATCCAGTCGGGCAAATACCCTACTACCTGGAAAAGCTAATAATATACTTTTTAAATATTTTTGTTTAGATTTAAGTTTTATTTCCTATGTCAATAATTTCATGTAAATGTTATTAAAATATGAAAACATTAATAATTTAGTAAGAAATATGTATATTAAAATGAGATAGAACCCACAAATATTAAAATTGCAGGTTGTTAAGATTTATTGTGAAATATAACCAAACCAAAGAAACATGTAGATTTCATGGAAGTGTCCTTGAGTCGCCTAGGAGTACATCATTTATTAATATTCTTGATCATATTTTTCACTACAGCTTTCACTAAAAAAATCCTATGTTCATCACATCCTTATCGTAAGTATATATTTCTCTAAAGTTCTAAATATTTTTAATAATATAGAAATTGTAATAAAAACAATATGGGTTGCCCTTACAAATTTTCATCCTGTCTGTGTCTTTTCGAGATTATTTTTGGAGACAAAAAGTATAAGTCACAATATACAGTGCACAAAAATCAAAAACCTTATGTCCTCAGGACACAATGTATCTCCTTGTCAAATTTCACAAAGTCGATTTAGCTGTTTAATCATAAAAAGGTAAGAAACATCCAATCATAAAATAGTAAGACACATCAAATCTCTTTTGAACAAGCGTTATACCTTAAGGTCCCCTAGAATGTGGGAGATTCGAGCCCAGCAGTGGGATACTTATAGATAGATATTATTTATTATCATCATAGGGCTTATCAGTTTCGTGTTCCACGTAAATCTCATCCTCCCTGGAAGCATTCTATAGAAATATCTAAATTACTTAAAATCGGATCACATCCAAGAGTATGTGGGAGAAATTAATTAACAAATAAGTAAACATGCATATAATAATCGAAAAATCCTTTTCGTAATGTCCGTATGAAATCGCATAAGGCGCATTTTGGTTCCTCAATGTTTGAAGTAAGTTCATAGTACCTGTATATTTGTTGGGTTGTATACATAAGATCTCTTAGCATGTATCTGAAGCTGACAAAAACGAATCAATATTTTGACGCATCTCGTTTTTACTGCGCCAAGTTTCCAACTAATTACGTAAGCACTAGGTATGTATAAAACATCGTGAGCAAGCCTGAACATCGAAATAACTGATATTTATGTGAACCAGTATTCTAAAAAATACTTCGTTTAAAAGAATCGACTTTAAAAACTAAAAAGTATAAAATAACTTAATAATTTGACTAAGAAATTATTTAGAGACAAACTAATATAAAATATTCCACATCTTGAAGTCGGTGCCAAGTAAAGCATAAAAAATACAATGTTTACAACATTTTTATGTTATGACAGTGTATATGGTAATACTAGCTTCTGTCCTCGACTTCGTTCGCGTGGAGTAGTAAAAAAAAAGTAAGATAAAACAACCCCCCGATTTTGAAACATTCTTCATTAGTGCTCCGCTCCTATTGGTCTTAGCGTGATGATATATAGCTTATAGCCTTCTTCGATAAATGGGCTATCTAACACTGAAAGAATTTTTCAAATCAGACCAGTAGTTCCTGAGATTAGCGCGTTCAATCAAACAATATTAGTATATTTGGCTACAACACTAATACTTACATTTTAAATATCGCGATATCTTTTGAATGAAACGTCGGAATTGAATAATTCAAAAAGTTCTAGAAAGGTTTTGAATTCGTCTTGAATATGGAGTAATTTATTTTGATAAGGATTAATACCAAGGTACAAAATAAAGAGTTTTTGAAGCGACGGCATTTTAATTATTTAAAAAAATAAAAGAAAACACTTATTGTGAGATAACTACAATAGTTAGACATGTGGTTACGCTATATTTTTTGTAGAGAATTATATGTTCTGCAAAGTGGTAGTTTATTGTTTTGTTCTATAATCAATAGTTTTCGCAGCGCACGCCGTGTAAGGATTTTTTGGGGTCATTTTTACACCTTGGGTTACATTATTGGACTTTTAGTAAGGATCCCTATTTTTTTTTAGAAAATATAATATAGCCTATAGACTTCCTCGATAAATGTACTAATCAATACTGAAAGAATTTTTCAAATCGGACCAGCGGTTACTGAGATTAGCGCGTTTAAACAAACAAACAAACTCTTCAGCTTTATAATATTAGTATAGATTGATTTTATTTTATACTTTTTAGTTTTCAGTCGGTTTTTTTAAACGATTTTTTTTTATTTGTTACTTTTTAGTATCTAACTATATGGGTAGACGTACGAAAGGTGCCGCGAATGATATAGATCCCAAGAAACAGGAACGGAAAATTTTAATAAAAATATGTTCATATAATTAAAACTACTGGGCCACAAACTATGTTAAATTTTTAGGGGACCAAATGGCAACTATTCCGCATCAAACTAAAGAAGAATCATGTAAATCGGATCATAAATCTCAGCGTAATCGGTGTACATACATTTTAAAAAAATACCAAAGTGAGAACCTCCTCCTTTTTGAAGTCGGTTAAAAATTAGGAGGCTCAAACCCTACTGTGGGGTAAGGACGTCTCAGCCCTTTTGTAACATTTACCTATCTTCTATAATATGATAAATCTGATAATGATTCGAGTTTGTACAATGCTTATATATATCCGTTGCAATTTACTAACAAATAGGTCATGGAACAAGGAACAAAGTTTCACGGGCAGATTTTGGTTATCCATTATATTATGGTTATGTACTAAATAGCGTTATTCCTAATAAACTGTAATTTTATAAATTTATAAAAACTAGTATATGCCCATGACTTCATCCACGCTTGATTTGAAATTCCTGCGGGATTCCCGGGACATTATTTTTTTAATGTTTAATTTAATAATAACATTGTATAAAATTTGTTGCCATTATGGATCTTTGTGTCTATTATCGGGATAAAAGTTAACGCACATTTTATAACTAAAATATGCTATCGATCAGTGAAAAAATCACATTGAATTTTTTTTTAATCTGGCCATTTTAAATCATTCCCAGAAGAAAATAAAAAGTAGCAGATTTTAAGTATAAAATTTTGCTATTGATCAGCGAAAATCGCATCGAAATCGGCTTAGTAATTTTTATGTGAATCCCCAACAAACATACAAAAAAATCTAAAAAGTAGCATCGTGTTCTCCGTCGTTTATATTATAGTCTATCCCATATTTGTTTTTTTTTTAATAACTTCAATGTACTGACACGGCGTTTTGAGAATTTTATAAATTTAACATGTTTACACACATATATTCATCTCTCCAGTTCTTCTTATTTAATATAATAACAATGAGTTTATTGCTGTATTCACATAAACAGATTACCGAGTCTATTTAGCGTTTTTTTATAATGTTGCGGCTTCATCTAGGACATTCTAGGATAAAGCGTTTCACGCAGATGTGGCGATGGGTGTAATGCGCAATTTGAGATGCGATATTTTTAAGGACATTAAATATTGACAGGTACCGATGTAATTGTATAGGTATACATTAATGTAGCTATGTGTTAACGATGTAATTTTTTGACACTTTAAATAAGACGCTTTCGGCCACAGCCTAAATCTTTAATACTAATACTAATACTTTCGTAGATGAAGCCCCAGCATTAACAATAAAAACGTTGTTAAAAAGATAAAAACGTAATATGAGGTATGAATTAATGATCTCTGTATTTAATTGTACTGTTTAAGTGATAGCACTATCTACAAAAAGAAGTCTAGTTAAGAACTTAACTGATTTATGTGTATAAAATATAATTAATGACTTAATAGATTAATAATTAAAGGAAGTTGACTTTGCTATTCACGACGTTAAGAGATCGTAGACTTTATTGTAATTGTTAAAGTTAAAGTGTGTCAACAGGATTAAAATAGTGTCTCTCTCTATTAAAAATGTGACAAAGTAAAAGGTATTGAGAAATATGTATACCTACTAATAGTATAAAAAGGTATAAAGTTTGTGAATTTGGATATTCGGGGTAATCTCCGATCTCTCTGATCCGAATTGAAAATTCTTTCACCAGTAGAAAGCTACATTATTCCCGAGTGACATAGGCTATTTTATCATGATTAAAAAGGTAAAAACGTTTTACGCCCAGCGAAGTGGGGTGGGCACGAGAACACCTGTCAAATATGTTAAAGCAATAAAATTCCACACCAGAATTGCGCACATCCTCGTATGAGGCACTGCTAGTGCTTTCTTGCATTAATGAATTTAAAAAAGTTATAAAGTTTAATTTAACATATGCATGCAAGCATGCATGTGTGCGTAAGTGCGTGGGTGCGTGAGTATTTTATAATGACGCCCAGCGACGTAGGCACGTGTCAGCTAGTGATTTATAAAGAAAAAGGACTCTCCTACTAACATTTTGTTTAGATGTTCGTTAGTTTCTTTTTCATGGCCTTGGATGTAAACTGATTTTCATTACGTTTGGTTTCTGTGTTAAACTGTTTGACCTGATTTCCCCTACACCATACCATCTTCGAACCACAAGGCGCCCTCTACATCTACGCTATCGTTTCACAGTGGAAACGCCACTAGTGCGAGCGAAACGTTTCGCCTCCACGTTCCTTTTACGTACGGTTGAGTTATGGAATGCACTATCAGGGTCCGTGTTTCCCGAAAAGTACAATCCGGATATCTTCAAGTCACGTGAGAAAAGGTACTATCTAGGTAAGCGTGCTCCATCTTCGACCAAATCATCGTCCGATATAAGGCGTAATCATAAATCATTATAAAAATAATAAAAAGAAAGAAAGACAAAGACTGTTTCAACAAATAGCGACGCCCTTACACTGCTTACATATTTTATGATGTAAACGGTATATAAAATATAAGTTTTATAAATTCTTACACCGCATTTTCAGCAAACAAGGTTTGCATTGAACTTGTTCTTATGTCGTAATTATATCCGACATAAATCTGATTTTCAGCGCAAATCTTTACTAAATTGTGAACCAGAAACAACCGGAATAAATTTATTGATGACTGAGAGGTATGTAGAAGTAGCATAGGTTGAAAACCCTAGCCATGAGTAATTATAATCCATTCTAATTAATGACGAATAAAGTAAGGTTAATGAACCCAAAATAGAAGTAAATGAAGACCATGGAAATAATAAATAGTTCTTTTAAGTATGAGGCACTCCAAAACATATGGTAGATTTTTTGCAATCCTCAGTTATGAATGATCCTGGCATAATTCTTAAGCAGCCATCTTGGGATACGCACAGTAAAATTTCGATTCTTGTCGATTGTGTAGCTACATGATATATAGGTTATACATAATCCTAATTAATTTTATCCGCATACCTTAGTAATTTGCGACAAAAATGACTATAACATACAACGACGGATAGACGGACAAATAATCGTGACTAAAAATGGTCCTGTTTTTACTAAGATACTACGAAATCTAACTAGTCTAAACTACTTCACAGTTTTGATGAACTACATGTTAGTGGTTGCAATTGCACAAGGTTAAGTAAATAGAGTATCGTTCGAGGAAAAAACTAGTACATAAAAAAATAATTTCACTGTTTTGGGCAGCCCTAAGTATGTAATTTGTTCCGAATTCTCGCTAAGCGGTTGCATGTCATGCGTGGGGCCAGTAAAAACTGGATTTTAATTTAATCTTTGTTGAATGCCGCACAGTAATAATTACAGAATCACGTCAGCCGAGACGGCTACGATAGGCTGCTACTACTACTACTGTTGTGCATTACTGTAGTAGTTTTCGTAAGAAAATTCTGGGAAACCCAATTAAGGACGTCTGTGTTCTTTCTTTTAGGATCCATACAAAGTGTGAAAATATGAATACTAATCTATGCAAATATGGAGCGGTATTTTATATGTACTTTTCTCCAAAAACGTTAATATTTGCAAAGTCATTTTATTAACTATTTGTTCTTATAATTCTTGATAATTTTGCACAAAGAGCTCTCTTATATTTGATACTGCGATGATTAAATTATTCACATTGAACCTTTGATTTTAATACCTTTCGAGACTTGTTTTCAAATATTAATTCAAAATTTTACGTCTTGTCTTTATAGACAAACCAGACTTGTATAATTTTATCAATGTTAAAATCCTACACTTATTAGTTCCTGAACCAGAAAGACTCCTTTTACCTTATGGTATTGAAAGTTCACTTGACAAAAGGTCTGACTAGTATTTAAGACAACGCATGAGCGTTTTTATCCCGCTTAGAAAAGAATGAGGCAAGCGTTTTGAGAACGTTCCTAACGGGGACAATGTTGTTTATATTCTGCATAACATGTAACGAATCTAAGTAGATTTATCGCAATATGAATTCTTAGTATGTCATTATTGCTACGGTAATAATATTTATTGTTCTTTTTTGTTTGTTACAACTCAAACTTGTTGAAAAGTAATTGTAAGACTTCTTCTTCTTCTACCCACATTTGAATATAAAGTAAAACATTCTAATTACGCATTATAGGAAGAAACTAACACCTATAGTACAGGCCTTGCCTAGTTTAGGTGTTAGTATCCACTAATTTTACTCATTATTTTTAGTTTTCCCTAGTTATTAATTAGATTTACCTGTTTTATTGTAATAGAACTTTATAGCACCTTCTGTTATTGTTGTTACAATTCTGTGGTACCTAATAAACTATTTTATTATTATTATTATTATTAAGACAACTATATAGACAATTATGATGAAATATTTTTTTAGCTAGACGTGTTGCTGGCTCGTTTTTTGCCGCTTTCCTTTAAACAGCGATAACACGCTGCGAAGCGGGGTACATAGAATACGAGGTAGATTTAAATTTTGACTAACATGAATGATCCTCAAAAAGTGTTGTCTAGTGGAACTTATTTTGAATAAAACTTTGGAATTTGGATATAGTGTAAGAATCAAAACGTTTTTTTTTCTTTGAAAAAATATCAATAACTTCCTTTAATTTTGATTCTTCTTTGTCCGATGAAGAATGTACGAAACGACAAGATCCGTGTATTTTTTACAAGAGTATGCAAATGACGACATTCATCACTGAGTAGCGTCAGTTCAATGGCATTTACAGGACAATAGAATGGTTTGAAAAAAATGCAAGATAAAATCTTGGCCGCGTTAATCAAAAGCAAAATAATATCCTGTGACTAATTAATTCAATAACAAAACGGTACTATAGCAATGTGGGACCGTATGGGCTTTCGATTGTATTGTTCTACTAAACATGACGAATAGTGATCTATTCTTGGATTTATGACAAAAAGTTTAGTATTAGCATGGAAAAAAAGAATTAGTCTAATTTGCTTACAGATATGGATATAAGATTTTTGTTTCTCTAAGATAAGTGCAAAATAGTGACCGCTAAATACTAGGTACGTTCTGCAGTACTGGCCATTTAAAATAAATATATTTGTTTCGCTAAGATATATAACTTCAAATTAATTTTACTTTGAAAACTAGAAATTCTTTTTTTAAAATTAGTCATTTGTTTATTGATAAGTGTTATGTTTTCGTCGCATTTGAATCTTTTTCATCATCATGAATAGTTAAAAAATCGAGTAATTATGGAATAAGAGTACCGTCGTGGCAGCAACGCGGCAAGAGCGACAAGCAACATCAACAACCGTTATGAGCGAACACTACAATGAACGTACCACTTGTTATTGGTTTGCCCGCTTCCATTCTGGAAATTTCGACCTTTCTTTATAGCTGGAGTACAACAGACAGGCTGACGGCCCACCTGATGGAAAGCGGTTACTGTCGCTTATGGACATTTGCAACACCAGAGATTTCATCAACCCGCTGCCAGCCTCGAAGAAATTTTATGACACCCTTTTTGAAAAACTCCATATCGTAGCGCTGTGGAAAAACCTCGGCTGGGAGCTCATTCTAAATCCCCACGGTATGCAGGAAAAAGGTTCTACAGAACCGTTGCGTACATGAGCGAAGCGGCTTAAGGAAGTGGGGGTGAAATCCCAACACATGCTGAGCGGTTCGGTGGTAGAAAGAGGACGAATACACCATTCTATACAGTTCTTCCGAATACACTCCGATATACAGTCAGTAGAATACGTAGAGAGAATGAAGTCTCTCATAAGGCCAAGCGTATCTAGACCATCTGTGAGTATGGGATCATCAACAACGTGAACGGCTCGACGTTGAATACAGTCTAGGGGATCGAGTTGGTAGCCAGGTGCTCCAGCCCAAAAGTGTGAGCAGTACTCCATATGCGGGCTCACCTGGGTTTTACAAAGCACAAAGCGTTGTCGCGGTGTGAAGTACTGCTTGGACCGGTTTAACATTCCCAGCTTCTTAGAGGCAAGTTTTGCCTTGCCTTCAAGATGGCCCCTGAACATCGTTCGCGATGTCAACACTGAGGATCCCAATACTCTTGGAGGTGGTAAGGGGAGTTCCTTGGAACTGAAGCGATTGCTCGAATGGAGTTTTTTTGGCAGATAATACGTAGACCTATGTCTTCTTGGGGTTGAAATGGACAAGGTTTTGTCTCCCCCATTCAGAGACTCTCTCTAAGGAATACTCTACTTCAGATACAAGTCTAACCCAACTTTCCTCCACAAATGATCGAGGGACGTTTGCACGACCAGAGTACTGCGCATCGCCTGTGCTGTCATCCGCATTGGAATGAATGTTGCGAATAGACAACATATCAATGATATGTAAGATGAACAACGTTGGCGATAGCACACAACCCTGGGGCACACCAGCGTTGATGGGCTTGAAACTTGAGCAACAACCGTCGACAACGACTTGAATGCTGCGCTCATCAAAAGAGATGGATAGCCAGGTGCAAGGCCCTTCGGGTATTTCATACGATGGCCGCTCCGATAGAAGAGCCCTGTGCCAGACCCGGTCGAAGGCCTTAGCAATATCTAGAATTCTAGACTAACTGCCAGTGCTTCCCCTTTGCTCTCAATGGCTTCAGCCCAACGGTGGGTTAGGTAAACCAAGAGATCTTGAGCTGAGCGACTGTGGCGGAAGCCGTATTGCCGATCGTTTAGCAGCTGGTAATCTTCGACGTAACACAGGAGCTGCGCGTTGATAATGCGCTCCATCACTATTGAGAGCAAAAAGGTTATTGCTATAGGCCTATTCGACGTGTCTGTTACGTACCCTTTTTTGGGGACAAGGTGCACGTGGGCAATCTTCCACGAAGCGAGGACACAACCCTTGTAGTAAGAGAGAGTGAAACGTCGGGCAAGGACTGGCTGGGGACAGCTCAGCTAAACACGTCTGCAGCACAATGGCAGGAATGCCATCAGGGCCAGAAGACTTTTTGACGTCGAGGGAGAGGAGAGCACATCGGACTGCTTTTTGAGTAAAGCGCACCTCCGACATTCTAGACTCACACAGGGATTGTAGGTGGAGTTTCTCCTATGTCTCAAGAGTTGAATTGGCCGCAAAGATTTCACCCAGAAGATTGACTTTATCTTTGGCGGCGTGTACCAGACGGTCGTCCACTGTGCGCAGAGGTGGAAGAGACGCCCGACAAAAGTTTCCTTGGACAGCTTTGGTGAGGGCCCAAAAAGCTCTAGTCCCAGAAGAGTAGCTAGAGAGGCGCTCACCAATTCTGTCGATGTAATCGAATTTTGCGCTGTTTTTTTAGGGACCTGGGGGCGGAATTGTACCTCTTTTTCAGGTCAGAGAAACTTGGATCCTGACGAACCCGCGCTGCAGTCCAGGCTCGATAAGCCTGTTGCTTTAGCTTTACAGCCTCACTGCTGGACTTATCGAACCATGGTGGTTTACTCGTACCACCGATAGGTACAGTTGAGTTTGGAATTAAACATTCTATTCCCTGCAGTATTACATCGGCGATCCAGTCTGTGCTCGGATCAGAATCTTCCGACGAGAAACATAACTGACTCCATGGAGTCCATCCCAATCTGCTGACCTGTATCGCCACACCTTCCGTCGTCCAGCGGAACGAGTCCGATCAGGAATAGGAAAGGGGCACCACCGAAGATACCAGACAGTGATCAGAGGTTCCCAGTGGAGCACTGATGGAGATCTGGTAGTTCTCCGGGTGTGTGGTCAGCAGAAGATCCAGCAAAGAAGGCTCATGATCCACTCTATCCGGTATTCGGGTAAACTCCGTAATCACCTGAGTGAATCCATGGGCGAGAGCAAAATCGTAGGCAGTAGTTCCTGACAGATCAATTCTCGAGGAACCCAACCACTCAACGTAATGAGCATTAAAATTTCGAGTATGACTACCTCTGCTAAAGGATACTGCCCAAAAACTTTGTCGATCACAGTTCAAAAAAACAAGCTGTTTCAGTCTTTGTGCATTCCCTGCCATGGGACCGATATACGCACGCATAGATTCGGGTGGAACCACCAAAATCTACGCGTACCTACAAGATGGAAATATCCTTATCTTCAAGGCCGTGGAGATTAGAATAAAAAAATACAATAAAATTAGGTTAACTTATTTCAGAAAAAACGGCAATATCATAGGCAAGGCACCTAATAATAATAATTATTTGATTTTTGTGAGTATTTTATTTACGTAACCTAACACCTGACGGTATTTTGTATTTTGTATTACATAATTTTAGTTATTAAGTCACTATAAAGATCTAACATGTACAACAACCTGGACTAATAAATAATAAAGTTACGTTTTAAGTGCGGTAATTTATTTCATTTTCATTATTGATTGATTAATTTTTAGTTGTTCGTGCCTACCCCGCAAGGGAACTCGCGTGAAGTTATGTATGTATGTATGATTAATTTTTATTTCGGCCACTTTTCAGCAGCCGTGATCACGAAGATAAAGATGTCAAGTATCAATGAGTATTGTTTTATTTAGCCTACCGCCAACTTGTTCATTTTCATTATTTCGTTTTAATTTTGTTTATTGTTATTAATATTATATTTATTTTTTATTTATTTGGGACGTTTGCCACATAGGCATGTCAGCCCCATCATCATCTTATTATTTACTCTATGGAAGCCTAATGTAATTTACCACTTCGCTTTGCAACATGTTGTGGCTTGAAGAAAAGAAGCGGCGCAAGAAAGTCTTCAGCAAACATGCCTAGCTCTAATAATTTTATTTAATATTAAAATGGGTGAGAGTTAAAATAAAAAGAAATTATCAATCAAGTAGGTCCGTGTTCCGGTGCACGCAGAAAGAGCTCACAGTGTCTTGAGCTCTGGCAGTTGGTTTTTGCTAGGCTTGGGTCGTAATAGCTTTGATGACCGGATCCCAAACAGGGGCTTGGACTAGTTTAGTTGTTAGTATCCAAACGATTTTATTTCTAAACGATTTAGAATTTTGGTGTCAATAAAAAACTCCTTTTTTATTTTGTTGTATATTCTAAATACCTTATTCATAATAGATATATACGGTTTATAAGCTCTAAAAAACAGCTAAAAAGAAGTGTTTCTAGCTGTTTATGAAATGATGTTCTTAGAAGCTATTGATATAAAATATAACGTTATGAATAAAGTGCAGATAGAGTATTTTTAACACTTTCACTTCCAAAATGCACTTGCCTTTTGGAGCAAAGCCATGTATTGTGCAGCCAGGAAACGGAAGACTTATTAGCCTTGAATGTATTTAAAATGAGACGTGCCTTTTAAACAGCTAACGATTAAGCAATAGTAATAATACTACTGTCATCCACTCATATATTAAATTGGCAATGTTTAAAATATATTTGTTTGTTGAAAAGGATAAGTAATACAAACATCTTGAATCGTTCATGCGGTTTTAATAAAATAATATTTAACATGTAATTATTTAACTTTTTTTCATAGTTGTTTTATTGAAACATTATTCCACTCTGGAATGCACTGCGTTTTGTTACATGCGCTTACTATAGCAATAGTTAATAACATGGCCAGGAAAGGAAAACAACATGTATTATTTATTACAAAAAGGTATATATGTAGTATTAACGTAAACTTATATAATATATACATACATGGTAATAAACGGTTGATAGATGTCTCACGAAACCAAAACGCTGGCCTGTATTTTGGACAACACATAAGCGTTGCCATATAACGTGGTAATGCGGTCAGCGTTTTGGGAACGTTCCCAACTGACAGTGATTTGGAACCTATTTACTACTTGTATTTTTTATCTTTTATAAATTTTATCTTTTTTAAAGTTTTATATATATTATTAGAATAGGTAAATTATGTAAAATAAATTTATGTATTAATAATTGTCAATTGTGTAAACAATTGTGTAAACCCTAATAATTTAGTAATTAAAATAACTTCTACTAGATATAGAAATGACTGTAACTCTATCCTAAGGAAACTAAAGATAAACTACGAAAGAAGTGAGTTGTTAAAAGCTGAAAATAATAGTAAGTTGTTGTGAAACAAGATCAAGACATTTACAAATATGTCTATTACTAAATCATCTGTAAGCGAACTACTGTTTATTTCCCCGGACCCAATAGCAGCAGTTAACACCATTAATGAATTTTTTGCGTCTATAAGTAAAAATTTAGCTCAAACTATTTAAGAAGCAGAAAATCTAGTTCCTAATGAATCTAACTCAACAAAATTGCCTCCTTTCGCCCTTTTATCTATGGCACTATTTGGCACTCCCGAAGTCGGAATAAATTCCATAATACTTAGTCTAAAAAATAGTAGCGCATGTGGCTGGGACGGTATACGAACTTCAGTGGTTAAGGGAGCCCGGCATATTATTGTTTCATATTTTTGTTGTGTATTAGTAGTTGTGTAATTTATGCATTGAGAAAAGTATTTTCCCGGATATTTACAAAATGAGCCTTATACATCCTATTCACAAGGATGGGGATAGAAAGGAAATTAATAAATACCGCCCAATATCAATGCTGCCTCAATGCTTTTATCCAAAATATTAGAAAAACTTCTAAACAAACGTCTAATGATAATTCTAGAAAATAATAATTTGATATCAAACTCTCAAGTCGGCTTCAGAAAAGATAGGTGTACAGAAGATGCAGTCAGCCATTTAATAAGTCATATGACAACACTAGTGGATAGCAAGAAAAAAGTTTTGGGTATTTTTCTCGATTTAAAAAAGCTTTTGACACAGTATCTGTTCCCATACTTCTAAATAAGATGGAAAGATGTGGTATACGAGGATTACCCTTTAATATTTTTAAAAGTTACCTAGAAAATAGATCCCAAATTACTAAATTAGACGGCCACCGAAGTAATAAACAAACTATGTCTTTTGGAGTGCCACAAGGCAGCATCCTCGGACCAAGTCTTTTCTTGATTTATATTAATGACTTGTGTAGCCTAGAATTACACAATGGTATTATAGTGAGCTTTGCGGATGACACGGCGTTGATTTTTCATGGCGAAACTTGGGATGAAGAGCGTATTGTGGCTGAACAAGGTATTGTAATAGTCTATAAGTGGTTGAAGGATAATCTTCTAACTCTCAACCTTAAAAAAACTAAATTTATGACTTTTTCGATCACACACCCTTCTAATACTTTAAATAGTTTTAATCTTAGGTTACACAATTGTGGAGATGTAACATCTCAAAATAGTGATTGCTTAAATATAAATAAAACTAGAGAGTTTAAATATCTGGGTGTAATTCTTGATGATATCTGTAAATGGAAACAACACGTTGAGCTAATTACATTAAACTATTAGAGTTCGTAAATTAATATGGGTTTTTAGAAAATTAAGATATATTGCCACCAAAGACTTACTAATCAAGATTTACAAAGCCCTATGTCTCTCGATTATTCGATATTGTATTTCCGTTTGGGGTGGGTCTTACAAAACCCATTTGCTTCAACTAGAACGAGCTCTAAGATGTGTCATAAAAGTCATGCTTTTTAAACCTTTTAGATACCCGAGTTTTCAACTGTACGATGAATGTAAGCAACTTTCGGTTAGGCAAATTTACGTATTACATATTTTTCTTTCTCTTTCTAAACGTACCATTTACATAAAGGAGAAAATACATAGTCTGCACTAATATTCTTTCGTATACAGCTTACTTACAACACCAGGTATGCTACTTAAGTATATTTTTATACAACAAAGTTAACAAAATTTTACGAATTTATGATTTTACATACCAAGAGTGTAAGTTAAAATTAAATAATTGGCTTTTAACTCTTGACTACGATGGGACAGAACAATTGTTAAAAATAAATATATATCACAATTATATACATTCCGTAATCTTATTTATTCATTCATTATTCACAATATCACAGTTCACACATAACATGCACACACACACCCGCACACACACCCACACACACCCACACACACGCACACACACACGCACGCACGCAATCATACATATTTCTTTATTTTTCTTTTAAATGAATGTAACTGTAATTGATAATTTCACAATCAGAATTGTACCAATTTGGAAGGAGGTCCCTGAGATACAGGTCGATCTAGTTTGGGGACCAATGAGTATCAAAAATTGTGAATTATGTTTTATTCAATAACTGTTTTTTGATTTTTGAATTGTCATATATGCATATAAAACATATTTTTATTGTTTCTTAGTAATAATTGTCATGTATGTCACTTTTAAGCACTCAGAAATTTTATATATATATATGTATATATATATATATATATATATATATATACATATATATATATATATATATATACATATATATATATATATATATATATATATATATATATATATATATATATATACTATACATTCGTATCTATGTATGTATTTATAATAATTATATAGTAGCTCATTTCTTTATTATTAAAATTTATTTTTGTCGGTTTTTGGTATTAAAGATAAATATGACCCTGTGAATGTTTAAAACGTGAAATAACATCCATAAATTATAACTTTTTTAAGGTTTTTTGGTTTACACAACCTTTAAAAATAAACGTCACGCAGACCTACCATTTGGTAAGTCATTTTATATTCTTACGCCTTTTGCGGATCCTTGCGAAACTTATGTTGTAAATAAAAATACTTTCGAAGCATGAGATGAACACCGTATGAAGGTGATTGACCTCGTTTGATAAAGGATAAGTAAAGGTTTACAAATAAGTATGGTATTGATGGTATTGGCCAAGTGCGTTTCAGCACACGCAGAACGAAGTCCCCGTAGCGGTGACCACGTATATTATAATTTATGCTATTTGAATATAGAACCCTACGCTATACGCTGTTTTTAGCGATCAATCGAAAATATAAATACCATTGTAGAGATGTTTTTCCTTGTTTTGACTTCAATAAAAAAAGTACTTAATTGGCGAATATTATTGGAATTTTTGAAGAGCTGTCTTACGAAATCCAACAAACGTTGGGAAAAATGTCGTCCGTCAATTGCAGATAACATGAGAGCCACCCATTTTTGTCGGAATATTATATTCATATGTAGTATGTGATCTTATCAATTTTATTCCTACATATTTAGAGGTTGGTGGGAAAAATTACTGTGATACAATTATGTAAAGATGAATAGGTGGAGCGGTATTGATGATTTTATAAGTGTTCCATTTTTGCCAAAATGGCAACCGAACCCTAATAATCAGAACTGAAAGTATTTACTAGTACTGTAGCGGTATGAAAAGGTTCGTCACCTTAAAGTGGACTTTTGCTTGCACGAGTACAAAGAACAGGGCAGCCAACATTTAAAAAAATGTTAGGTATAAAAAATATAAATTTTTGAAAAAGAAAATTGCAATGTTGACAATGACAGACACTGAGTTTTAAGATAGTTTTAATAATCAGAAACATCAGTAACATGTTTTCACGGAAAGTTAAATGAATCAATTTGAATACTGGCGAACCTTTTCATACCGCGACTGTACAAGTTTCAATAAAAATGTCAATTCTGTATTAATAAATTCTGCAATAGTATTAGTAATATACAAAATATAATTCTGATCGGCAGTTGCCGTTTGCGCAGATAAGGCGGATCAGTTTTCGGCATGTAAATAATCTATATTGAAATTTATCCACAAGAGCAAAATGCAGTCTTACTAGCTATGCATTTTTAGCTCTGTCCCACTTACACGATTTCGTACACTTTCGCGCGTATTAAAATTGATTTACTGCTCATGTATATAGGGAGAGATTAGCAGTTGTTTATTACTACCTACGACGTACCTAGACCTACAACGTTTTCCAAAATCATCGGCAGTCCAGTTAGTTCACGCCGCGATTCGAGTCAGAATTGGCGACAAAGATCGGAAAGCGATTCACGTATGATATACGCAACGTACATTAGTTTTAAAATTTCATATTTGGGTGTGGAATTTTAGATGGTTCTTAGTTTGGAAAAATGTGTAGAAAATAAAATATTTTACAGTTACGGACCCAATGCAATAGTTTTTTTTAACACTGTGTAACAATTAAAATTGTCATTGAATTTGCTGTAAGTTTTTTTAATACAATTCGTCAAACTATGTCAAGGTAACCAACGTCGTTAGAGTTCGTGGAGCTATGTTTGGTAAATCATCTAAATATTCTAACAGGATTCTAACCTGACATAAATCAATTATGCAAATTTCTAAGACATTAAAATATAACCCAATATGGCGAATTGTTTTGTAATTGAAAATAATGAATACAAAAGGATCACTGTTGCCACACATTATTGTATTTTTTTCTGTAACTATACAACTTGCAATATATTCATATCAATAGTTTATGCTGGTTTTCTTTTGCGTAAGACAAGATATAATAGATTATACATATATACATATATATGATTACCAGTCACTCTGTCAGTACTTTCCTGCATCAACGTAAGCTTTCCTCTAAACATAACTGTCATTAACTGCGCTCCGTTTTATACCTTGTGATGTATATATAATATTACACCCCACTTATCATTTTCCGGGCAGTTCTTACTTCACAGTCACAGATGTATAAGCTTAATAGTATTTATTTGTCAACACAAGTTTTTGCACCTACCTTTCATAAGTTTCTCTAATTCTTTGGGATTGACTCATCAGATCTCGACATGGTGACAATGGTACCAATTCGAAAGTATAACCTTTTAGATAAATAAAAAGAAAAAAATGGAAAATCGGTCCACAATTGACGGAGAAATCAAGTAACAAACATACAAAAAACCTACAGACGAATTAAGAACCTTCTTCCTTTTGAATTACGTTAAAAATACAAATCACCTGAGCCATAGTCAGTTGAAATTTGATTTTTTCGTTGCGAAGTGGAATTTCTCACTGTCAGAGGCAAATGTAGCGTAGTATAGAGCTCGCAGTGATAGTCGGATTACCACTAAAACCAACCCAGTGTTCCTTCTACCACCATAATCCAGGGCCGTAGGACACTCCCAGCCGTGGTTCGCGCCATGGTCGGGAACTCCAATGGATGGCACGCCGTCTCCTCCTTTTGCGAGCGTATCATGCTTGCAAAGGAGGAGGCGGAACGGAAGCGTGAGCGGACTTCATTGCGCCGCTCCCGTCAAACGAGGGCGCGTTTGCGGGATCTTCAGCCGGCATGAGCTTCCGCTGGGGAAAGGGCTCCCCATCCGCTTTATGCTGTCGAGATGGGGGTGCAACGTATTCCGCGCGCAGCCCATCTCTCCTCCCGTCGGGCGAGTTACAAACCGCCACACGCAATTAGAGTAAGAAAATGTTGGGGGACAAAAGTAGTCCTCCGACCAGCGGAAGAGGCCGATGAGCCGCCTGCCAGGGCCAGCGAAGGGACTAGACCATTTATCCGTGGCTTTGCCATTAAAGGCGAAGGACGGAATACCGAGGAGTTTTAGTGGGTCTCCCTAACCATGGTGTGGCAATAGCATTTTTAGTTCTGGCTAGAGGTGCTAGTGCCATCCGGAATTGGCGTCTCCCACACACTGCGATTTTCACCTAGGGGGGTTCTGTCCCTCTTATGCGCGGCTGATGAACCTCAATCGGGTTCCCCTCGTAAAAAAGGGCCGTAGGATAAGAGCTTAGCCGCAAACCGACCCATTCCATAATGTTGAAATATTAACCTTCTTAGTGACATTCCTCTCAGTTGAAGTATGAGAAAGGTGCGTGAGGAGTGGCTGCGCTATTTATTCTTGACAAGTGTGTGACTTTGGTGCAAGTGAGGGCTGATCCATAACAATTTATGCTAGTAAGATTGTTACGGGAGGGAGTTGTGCGGTCGTACATATCAATTTTTAAGGAGCCGGGTACGTCCAAGCCCAGACGCTACACAATTTAGCACGGATTACTTTACAAATCGTATAGTTATTTAAATCTATGCCTCGACCGGGCCTCTTACGATGCACGGCTTTCACCCGAATAGTCTAAATATAAATTTTCCCATATATTAGGCCCCAAGGTCCGACATCCGTGGCTATATATCTACGGTGTCTGGAACTAATGCCACGAACCTCGCAGGTTTCATTAATCGGTCGGCTTTAACATTAATACTATAACTTAGTCACAATAAAAAATCGGAATGTGTACTGGGACACATAGTAGAAGTGAAATTTCAACGGAGGAGTGGAAAAACGAATAACAATAGACAAGTGAAAAAACGAATGGCAACGGATAAGTGGCAAAACGAGGTGCAACAAAATTTTAACTTGAAGTTTTACGGGCAAATTCTTAATGTACTTGTCCAATTTGAAAACCTTCCCATAAAATTTCAAATTAAAATTTTGTTGCGATTCGTTTTGCCACTTATCCATTGTCATTCGTTTTTCCACTTGTCCATTGTGATTAGTATTTCCACCTGTCCGTTGAAGTTTCGCTTCTATTATGTGTCCCAGCACACATTTCAATTTTTCGCATGTTTACTGCAAATTATGATTTGGTTAGATTAGGTAAATTTTAATGAACGCAATATTGAAATTTATTTTATTTTATCAAACAAAATTATTTAAACATATATTATTTTATCAAACAATAAAATACAAGTAATCTGAATTCGATCCGGAGCTAAAAAACGCTTCCATAGTCTACTCTAAAATTATGCCGCCTCATACCATGTCTAGTGTAAATTTATGCCGATCCTTCACGCGGCTGTAACGCTTTTTCGTGACAGAAAAATCCTAAGACCCCGTCTATATAGAAGTTTCACTTCAAAAATGGATATATTACGTCACATTTTTTTAATAACATGATTGACGACCTTATCAAGATAATTGAATCTTCTTTAAAGAGCTGTCAATAATATCAGCATTTAGTGGATAAAAGAGTCTACGTCACCTTTCAAGGATATTTAAACCTACAACAATACTTGTTATCATAAAAGAAGATATATGTGTTAAAGATAAAAAGCTAAGTGCGGTTTATGTACCTTGAAGGTAGCAAACGTTTTACATATACTTATGTATGTATTATGTACAAGTAATTTTTAAGGCAAGTTAACTGTAAATTGGCAAAATTTAAATCACTGACGACGCGCAAAACCTGAATTTCGGCTTTTGACCATTACCCAAATATAGATCTTGTTTTTAAAATGTTTTTGGAAAGAATACAAAAAGTTAAGCCAAGTGTGTGCGATTCACGTGCTATTAAGAGCTCTACAGTCGTAACAAACGTCTACTAAACCATGTAACAGATACACTCCACGCTAACACAAGTATTTAGTTTTAGAAACAGACACGCGTGCGTCTGTGGTTTTTGACCTATGCCTACGTGCTCCGCGAAAAGTAATTTATGTGCTTAAAGTACCAGACATCTTTGGTCAATGATGAGTTGTGTATTTGTCTGCGAAGTAGTATTAGAAATAAATAATATTATAATTAATTTTAAGATACACCTCAACACAAATACAACACCCAAAAAATGTCATACACACCAACAAATAAACATGGAGCGTATAAATTTTCAAATACTTCTTCAAATTAAATTTCTAAAAGTATGGAACGTAAAAAAAAGGTTCGCGGAAAAATTGCATTCAAAAAAACAAACGTCTACCATGTATTTTGGCATAATCAAAACCCCATAAAATCATCACATCTGCAAGTCTGTCCGTTTTCTCTAAATGTGCCCAGCTGCGTATACTGAATTTTTTCGAAAGGGCAATGGGGCAAAAACTGAAAAATACCGCCCCCACTCACCTATATTTTTATCTTAACCATCATCATCATTTTAGCCATCAGACGCCCACTGATGGACACGCGTGCGTCTGTGGTTTTTGACCTATGCCTACGTGCTCTGCGAAAAGTAATTTATGTGCTTAAAGTACCAGACATCTCTGGTCAATGATGAGTTGTGTATTTGTCTGCGAAGTTTGAATTTGCAGGCCTCTGAATTGGAGTCTCGGGCATGGGCTCCGGCTTGCCCATATGTCAGAGTACTTTTATCAAAAACTTCTAAATCCAATTGAATGAAACTTTACTTCATTAAGCAAACGTATCATATTCAAAATAATATTTGTTAAAAGTTCGCATGTTACAATCTTATTTATTATAATTCTGCATTATCCAGATATTCATACGTGAAGCAAAAACTTTTTACCTCTTTTTATGAAAATTGCGCGGACGGAGGAGTATGAAATTGCGCAAAATTATAGTTTATACCTATATAGAGAAGAAGCGACGAATGGTAATATTTTTTAAAAATCTATACATAAATATATATAATAGAAAGTCGTGTTAGTTACATTATTTATAACTCAAGAACGGCTGTACCGATTAGGCTGAAAATTGGTGGGGAGGTTATAGACATAGGAGAGGACATAGGATACTTTTTATCCCGTTAGAACCGGTAGGTGGCGCTGGGATCGGGTTCTAGAATCCTAATCACCTGGACCGATTTTGGTGATTTTGTTTTTGTGTGTTTGAGTGGGTCCCCGGATGGTTTAAATCCACAATTGGAACCGGTAGGTGACGCTGGGATCGGGTCCCAGATTTTTATTTTATCAGAGCAGGACAACGTCTGCCGGGGCCGCTAGTTATAAAAAAAAATACATTAAATCAATAAAAAACATTACACACGCTACCATATATTTGACACACACTCATTTATAGTCTTTTGTTTATTGTTCAAGTCAAATTAACAGTGTAGCCGTTTTTTTTTATTGCAGGAGCTCAGCGGACGTCCCACTTGATGGAAATCGGTTACCATCGCCTATAGGCATTTGCAACACCAAAGGTGCTACAAATGCGATGCTGCTCTCTTAAGGAAGACTGGAATCTAATCACAAATGCCGGAACACAACTCATGGTTGTTATGGCGACATACTTTAGACCAGGGGTGGTAGCCATCCAGTCGGGCAAATGCCCTACCACCTGGCTGTGGGTTGTTTTGTCGCCTCTTACGACAGGCCGCCCGGCCGCAGCTAAATTGTATTCTTTGTCCGTTCCTGCACGGATAGAATAGATAGCCTTGGCGGAATCTGTGATTATAGAAGTTATAGTCTTTGACATTGATTATTATAGTCGAAATTCGAGCACGGGCGACCACTATATAATTTAAATGTTTCTAGGGACACTAGAAAGAAGCAAATATCGCTTCGAGTTTAAAATCTATCAAAAGATACTCCACGTGCTTATACACTATTTATTATTTTAGTCACAGTTACATTAATTACATTTATGATGCTAAGTTTATTTGTAACTTTATTACATCGTAAGAAATACTTGCATTTCTTTCTTCCATATAACGACTTGGATGGTCTTGGATGAAAATAATTGTGAAATAGCTACATTGATGGACAGAGATGACTTTATAGTTTTAAAGGGTAAACCCGTTTTGCTTGGTACCGACTTCAAAGTTATATAATACAACAAGTAAGTAGTATAAATAAACAATACTAGAAAAGGCAATCGTCTACTTAACAAAGAGTCCTGTCCTCCAGCTTAAGCATAAAATACTCTTTGGGTCGCAGATTCAACGAAGTTGATTTAGTTAGCAGGAAATTTCGACGAATTAATTCATTGTTCGCTGTAAACCTATGGCTACAAGAGAAGAATTCCAATCTAAGTTTTGTTGACTTATGCGTATTAGTACAAAGATGAAATTGACCTGTACAATACAACATGGCTTTTGCTAATATTTAATTTTCGATTTTGCTATCTGGCTATTAAACAGGACCCTGAAAATTGTGAACAGTACAAGAGTTTCCGCTGAACGGAGAATTTAAAACAGTTTCATTACGTAAAAGTTAATTCTACAACATACACATATAAATACACAGATTTGATTGATGTATAACTGTATTTATTTATATCAATGCTGTGTTATATACTTACATAGATTTATTAACATGGAATTTGTATGCTTTACTTACGTTATATGATTACTGTTTTATGCCAAAGTATTGCCTTTTTTATAAAGTTCTTTTTATGTTATAAAGAATTATGAATTTAATTTTTCCACGAGCAGTAATAATGGCACATGCTTTTGTTAGATTTGCGTGGGGCCATAAGCTAACGCCGCGCCTTACCCAAGCAACCAATCTTTAGAAATTTAATCTAATACTAGCGTGACACCAACAGCCACTTATCTCTGTATACACTATAAGAAAGCATCTAATGATGAGGTCAGTTATTGCAGAACTAATTTTATAATTAATAATGAGATATTAACAATACTCAGGCCTTTGCACGGCTTTGGCTTCGTGAGCCTCACATACAATATCGCACAAAACTTTGCATTTTCTATACCAATAAATAAAATTGAAATATTTATAAATGCCCAAATTTAACTAAAAACTGTTATTTATACGAAGCCTAATGCCTTGTTTACATTATGCCCATTTTCACGACAGCAAGGAGAAAAGTGCGAGAGAAATGAGCAGCGCGAAGATAGAAATCATTCGAACAAATTTTGATACTAGCGCTGCTCATTTTCTTTTTTACTGCCGTGGAAGGCGGCATAAAGTAATTATAAATTTCTGTTCTGACAGTATTTGTCTGTATGGCCGGCCTAAAAGTTTATCTCCAATTAGTTACGAAGCCGCTCAAAGGGTTTTAATGAATTTTATACGAATTAAAACAAATTATATATATTTGCAGACATGATTCATTTCAACAGTTCAACAGTTAAGGAATCAAAAAGAAATGAATATTCCTCAGGAAAGGTAAATGTTTCTACCTACTTACTGTGCCGTGGTATACTGTACTGTCACTATGTGACAGTCAAAAACAGTGCCGTAAATAGCCTTTTATGCACCCTATGCAAGCGTCTATAATTACGCCCTTGTTTTGTACGAGCTTCTATTTAACTTGCAATGGATGTACCCATGTATTTAAGTTCGGGTGGAATCTTGCATGTTAAATTTGACCAACTTCCCGGTTTCCGATTGAGCTGTAATTTTGCAAGCATATGTATTTGGATTTGGTGTTGGTGGACCGATTATCTAATATTTTGGAACAAAAAATATTTTATTAAAGAACTAAAACACAAATACGATTTTGCACTGCCAAAAAAATGAGCGCGATGTTTTGTTTCATTTAACAGACGTTTTTGATGTTACTCGCAAGTAGGTACGTATGTGTTGGAATCGAGCACTAGGGACGCAGCGGGAAATTATCAGGAACCAACCGAAAAAATAATAGTCCTGCCTAGTCTAGCTATTCTTGCCAGTTTGGTTCTCGCAAGTGTATGTTGTTACGTTTTGCACCGATATTGAACGATTCATTTCTGTCTTTCAATATGAATGAATCAACCAAAGTGATCCATATAAACAAAAACTTGAGTCATTTAATCTTAATTAATATTGTCGTGTACTTTTAGTTACATGCCTTGAAATTTATTCAATTTGGTTGATCCGTTTAATATCAGCATTCATTATTAGAATATTGTTCTTCTATGTTAGAAGACGTAGGGATCACCTTTATATGCATTCCCCGGTAGTGGAAGAGGGCTTTGGGCCGCGGCCTTCTAGGGTTCGCGAAATGACTAGGCCAAATATTTATGGCTCCGGCATAAGGATGAAGAACGGAACCCGAGGGGTTTTAGTGGGTATCCCTGACCGCAGCGTGGGAATAGCACTTCTTACTCGCTGTGCCAGTGCCATCCCAACACGGTGAATCTCTCACTCCCCACCGCGATTCCTCCATGGTCGAAAGTGCTCAAACAGATCCCCCCCCCCTCTTTAAAAAGTGACCATCTTTATGGCTATAATGATTCATATTTACAAATTAATATTACCCAATACGATAGTGACAAATAAAGACGTGGAAGATATAGAGACAATAATATAATACGAAATAAATAAGACTGAATTTAAACATTTTAACTGGTGTTCAAGTCGCCTTGAAAAGAGAGAGCGGAAGTATTGTCACGTTCACTTTCAAGTGTTAATGGCACATTGATGTAATCGCTACTGCCATAATATGGTATGCCTAGTGTAGTTACACTATAAGTATTATTATAGAACAGTTAAAAGATTGTCTGGTAAAGCATAAGTAGTAATAGGTAAATTATTACCTAAGAATGGGCTAAATACGCCTCACACTCCTATTAAAGTTAAAAAGATTCCCCTTTCTTTAGTTACGGCTTACAGAGTGGACGGTGCAGTGTCTTTCAATCGTAAAAGGAGACGGGGATTTTTGTGCCAAAGAAATGTAATGAGTTGAGATATGGCTTCAAAAAGCGTTACATATTTCTATTACAAAATGGAAAACATCAGCCCTACCTCGTCTATCTGGAAGACGAGAAATCTTAAAAATAAGTTAACAAATAAAATAAGAATCATAAAATTTATTACAATAACTTTATAAACTAATACAATAAAAGAAAACACTTTTAAATAATAAAATTATAAAATCAGTTTTCGATTTATGTGAACGATTTCAACATGTAATAATATAAAAACACTTAAACCACACGATTAATTCTTTCAAAATAACTAATTCCTGAACACTTATTTAAAAAAAACAAC
This sequence comes from Dendrolimus kikuchii, assembly GCA_019925095.2. Classification (NCBI taxonomy): domain Eukaryota; kingdom Metazoa; phylum Arthropoda; class Insecta; order Lepidoptera; family Lasiocampidae; genus Dendrolimus; species Dendrolimus kikuchii. Next base: position 12,247,699 of record CM034387.1, on the reverse strand, counting down.
ATAATAAAAAAGAATCTAAAAATCACTGTCATCTTTTCCAATCTGAGCCCAAGAATATCTTCTTTAGTTAGATTACATACACGGGTACCAGAATCACACCAAGTATATTTTACTACGAATAAATATTCTTAACTAGGTAGCCCGGAAAACTTCGTACCGCCTCAGAATTAATAAATAAAAAAGCAGAATGATAATTACAGAATGTTTCAACTTTAGTAGAAAATGTGGTCGAAACTTAATCGGAACGAATATAAAACGTATTCAAAACCAAAAAAATAAAAAAAAAACTTCACTTTGAAATTTAATTTGATTTCTGAACGACTTTTAAATTTAATTGATTTCTAAACGACGGGACGAACATCAAATGTTTGACAGGTAGGAATAGTTTCTAAGGGAAAGCGAAATTGTTGTTTTTACTATATTCCAAGCACTTTTTCATATTTATTCACCTTTTAAACCTTCCCTGGATTTCCACAAATAATTCAAAACCAAAATTAGTTAAATAAATCCAGCCGTTCTCGAGTTTTAACGAGAGTAACGAACACCAATTGATTTTTATATATATATATATATATATATATATATATATACTTACATTATTTTTACACTGGTATAAGAATTTCCGTTTTACCAGAATAGCTAAGAGACCGTAATAATGGCTTAAATATATAAGATTGGTGCGTTAGGTCTTACTATATTTTACTGTAAAAATAAAGACGATTGTTATGGTAATGGTTGCATAATTATACAAGAAAAGTGAACAAACAAACATTAAGTTGTACAAACATATTAATACGAATGGTAATTATACAAAACAATAATAATATTATGTATGAGTTATTATATTATTAATAACAAACTAGACACGTGGCGGATAGCGCTAGAGGACGTTAGGTTGAAAGTTATCAGAACTAAAACCGAATATCTGATTTGCGATTTCGGCGGAATATCTAGAAGTTATTTTAGCCAGGCGAAATCCAGACCACGCAAACGCAAATACTAGGGGGAAAATTCGTGGCCCATGTGTGGGGTTCGTCAGGTTGGGGTGGCACTAGCATCTGTAGACAGAACTAAAGATGCTATTGCCATTCCACAATTAGGGATACCCAATAAAACCCCTGGGTGTTCGGTCCTTTACCTTATGGCAGGGCTACATGGCCTAGTCCCTCTGTTAGCCCTAGCAGGCGGTGGGCAATTGGCCTCAACTACTGCCGGCGGATTACATTTTTCCCCCGGCATCTTCAAACTTTTTACGAGAAGGGCGGTTTGTAAGTTGCCCCCACGGGAGAAGAGGTGAGCGCGCGCGGACCACATTGCCCCCTAATCTCAATGGCGTAACGACGGATGAGAACCATTTTCCCCAGGGGACTCACCCGCACCGCCCGCTCACGGCGCGGCGGTTGAAGGTCCAGACTGGCCCTCTGGCGCCGACGCGTCGTCCTTTGCCGGAACCAGAGCAATGATGTGCGTTCATGCGCATTCGCACAAATTCAAAAACCCGCACCGCCTCCTCCTTTGAAAGCATACCGTGCCTGCAAAAAGAGGAAACGGCATCCCATCTAGCACGGATCCCGAGGACCTGTGTCAGCACGATGGTCAGGGTACCGTGACTTCATTTAATTCATCACTGCAGGATAGCCACACGACCTCTATGATGGCGAGATCTGCACTGAGGTGTCGTAGGCGGTCTTCCCACATCATAACGACGTCGTGGAGCTGCGACCGGTACGCCTCGGTTTCCTGATGGGCCGGTCTCGTGCCCTTCGCCAAGGCCGCTTCGAAGGACAGCGTGCGTTATACCCATATCGCCCTGACGACTCGACGACGATTCAACCGATGACTGGCGATACGTGAAGACGCTTCGGTGTGGAAATTCCCAAATAAAACCGATACCAATAACATTAGGTACTATGCGAATTTAACTAGCGTAGTTTTATTTATTCCGCATATTTCATAGATACATAACGGGGCACAAAAATGTTAAGAAAATACCCTCGTTTATCTTAACTCAACGAAATAAGGTGTTTTATTGGCGTCACAAATACACAAAAATACACGTAATGGGAACGACAATGACAGCAAAAAATTTCATGTGTTGCACTCATGATTTATTCCGACTCCTCTAGATAGCATTACGGGTATATATAATTATATAATTTGGATCAAAAATTAAGTACGACATTTCTAAGAATTATAACATGCCCTCTTCACGACATACATATTCTTTTTAACGAGAGAGAAGCCAACGGCAAAAGCTAGTTTATTATAAGCAACATTTTCCAATTATGTACAAATAAGTAATTACGTAGTGAGCTATGCCGATTTTATTTTGTCACTTGATAAGCTTACATTCAGATTTGTGAAATTTTATTGAATCTTTGAAATATACATACCAACTAAAATAAGCGTTATGTTTTGAATATATCTTTATCCTCAGGTATTCCTTGACCTGAGTTACCCTGTCCTAGTGAGGCGTAAAATATTCATGACTAGCCTGATGACATTATATTTACTTGAATTCGAACAAGGACTAACCTACTTTAATGGAGAGTGTGGATAGAATATAAATCCAGTAACTTTGGCAATATTCAAATTCATTTAAATTAAATTAATGTGTCTGTCAGTAATTTCAAAATAAACACTAAAATTCAAGTCAAATTGCTATTCATACCTGTCTATAAATGTCAAAATAAATATAAAATAAATTAATGATTTAAAATGTCTGCCGATCTGCCTGGAAGCTTGTCTGGAATAGGTACCGAAGTGAATCAATGAATTGCAAAAAATTAGGGGTTAAAACATTATGATATGACATATTAAAATATCAGATATGTTGAAGCCTAACAAGCAATCATATATGGTAAAAGAATAATGCCAAATATGTCAAGAAAAAAAAATTTTTTTACCGGAAACATTCGTCAATGATCCTTCACATATATAGAGATTTTATACATTATAATACATTTTATATAATAACAGCTTATGAACGTCCCACTGCTGGGCTCGGGCCTCCCATTACAGGGGGACCGGACAGAGACAGTCACACTAGTCCAAGGTGGCCTGGCAGATTTGACATATCGGTTATCTCGATATGCAGGTTTCATCACGATGTTTTTCTTTCTTTACCGTTGTTAGCGCGTGGTAATTGTAACAATATGCATATTACGCCAGAAAACTGCCTAAAGTGGTGCATACGTTCCGGCCTTGATTCGAACCCGCGCGGGACGCATGCGGTAGACATTACGCTACCACGAATTAAACGTGGGGTACTTTCCTTAAAATATATTATAATATACCGTGGGATAGGATCCTGAATTATAAGTAGACAATCCAGGAGCAACGCACGGTAATACTGACTTGTTAACGTTATTTTATAAACAAATATTTTTCGAAACTATTAAATACAACGCACAACTATTAAGTACAACAACGACCTTCGCTTTTATTCTATTACAATGTATACATTGTGCATAGAATAATATGCACTTGCTGGGGTTGATATAAAAACATGATTTGCCTGCAGAGTATGATGCATATCTGGTTAATTATTAGCAATACAAGAAAGTTAAAAACCTAATTAATAAAAATAATAAACACACTCGCAAAATTTGCGTGACTAATTAGAAATTTAGTCAAAATAAATATTATTAAAACAATTTGCAAGGATGTATGAACAGAATATTTATAAAAATACTTATACAATATAAATAATAAACAATTTGATATGAATATCATTTGAAATTATACTTTAGTAATACTCACCTCGGTTTTCGGTTCCATATTGTCGTCGAATTATAAAAAAAATACATGTGAAGTATAATTTTGATTGAGAGTCACTGTTACTTGTTCAGTTTATACAAATATGAAAGTAAACGCATTGGACATTATTCTTTGTTGTAGTGTGCGCATACGCAAACACGAGCGCACGGTTGGTCAGCCCGTGCGCAACTGTGGAAATGACACCTCTGTCATCTTTGGCGTTTGTAATGATAAGTGTTGTTTCTTACTTCACAGTACACATTCACGACGTTAACGTTTATCTGCTCTGCTGCCTTCGTGGTCTAATAAAACACAGCTGAGATGAATGTTGAGATAGACGTGTGGCGTTACAAGAATGGCTAAGTAATATGACGAAATTATATTACCAAAAAAAATTTTATATAAACATTTTATACTCATATTATTATTATTTTATTTTTTATTGCTGAAGCACAGCAGACAGTCTAACGGCTAACTGTGATGGAAAGTGGTTACCGTTGCCTATGGAAATTAGCAATACCAAAGGTGCTGCCAATATGCTGCTGGCAACAGACAACAACGGAACACAACTCAAAGTTGTTATGACTGGATACTCTAGACCAAGGGTGGTAGCCATCCAGTCGGATAAATGCCCACCAATACTACCTCGCTGTGGGTTATTTTGTCGCCTTTTACGACAGGCCTCCGGGCTGCAGGAATGTGTATTCTTTATTCGTTCCTGTACGGAGTAAGTACCCACGTCTTTATAAACCCCTAACAAATATGTTCACTAAAAAGAAAAAGAAACGCTGTAAACTACAATCGGTCTAGCCCGTCCAGGAGACCGTTGTGTTTGTAAATTGATATTTAATTCATGTTTTCATATTTTCCACAAGCTTTTGAATGAAGTAGTGATTTATAGAATTTTAGATAAAAAGATATATAGGGGTAAGCATTATACGGAACACCTATCTCAGTGTTGTATTTATAGAGGAATACATGGAAAGTGAATTTTTACCCGACTTCCAAAGAAGAGTTGTTTTTCGTGTGTATCTTGTATGTTTGTAATTTTTTTTATTACCTCATATTTTCGAAACGGCTTGATGGATTTCGATAATTAGGTTATATTCATCTTAAAAATTCAAGTGTCCTTGAATAAGAGTGTGAAAAAAAAACAATATGGCTGATTTTTTGGCGCAAAATAGTAATACGTTAATAAATAAAAATAACCAAACCTATTGAATAGGGTATCAAAATAAAGGAAAATAAAAGGAGATAACAAAATATATACAATTGCCAGCCTCACCTTCCATGATCAAATTGATCGTGTACTAGCAGAAGGTGATGTCAGGAGCCTTAAGAACAGACGAGCGTGCATGACAAGAGTTATGAATGTCAAAGAAGCAAGTGAGGTGTGTAAGAATAAACCTAAATGGCGCTCTTTGTTCGTGCCTACCCCGCAAGGGAACTGGCGTGAAGTTATGTATGTATGTATGTATGCCAGCCTCAATGACATCATCCGCCGAGCTCTTGTCAGCGTTGGCGTACCAGCCATCCTAGAGCCAAATGGTTTGCTGCGCAACGATGGCAAGAGGCCAGATGGAATGTCACTTATTCCTTAGAAGATGGGAAGGCCGCTTGTGTGGGACGCGACATGCGTTGACACTCCGGCGGCACCACATCTTCCAGTGACTAAGTCAAGGGCTGGCAACGCTGCTTCAACATCTGAAGATCTCATACGGCGCAAATATGGAACCCTAGAAAGGGGTTACTATACTATATTTGTGCCATTTGGAGTTGAAACTTTAGGTCCGTGGGGTTCATCGGCAAAAGGTTTCTTCAAAGAAATTTGTAAGAAACTCTTTGATACCACCCGTGATCAGGAAGCTGGTTCGTATTTCGCTCAACGAGTCAGCATTGCCATACAGCGTGGCAATGCAGCCAGCCTTCTGGGCACGCTTCCCTCTGGCAGCGATTTGTTACTTTCTTTATATTAATTTATTTATAATTTAGTTTATTTTTAAGTATTTAGGTAAGTTATTCTCAAATTAAACTTTCCAGCTCTTGATCGTACGGGCATTACTCGAATGATTTCAACAGAAAATAACCAGTCAACATATATTAATAATATTAGGGATTTCCCTGTGGGTTTCTTATAAAATTTTCCATGATAAAATACATATTCATTATGTACATGGTGGTCATGGGATCAAACAATGGTCCAACAAATTCACTAATACGTAGAAGTGCTAGGTTACTAGGTTAGCTAGCAAGGTAAATTCCGTACATTAATTTTCCGTAATTTAGTATAGTCTAATGTCTAAGATCGAAACCCAGAGATGTTGTTTAAAATAGTAATATATTATGTGTTTAATTACCGATTAAAAAAGCAATGAAATCAGATAAAAAAATCCACTTAAAATAACATTATAAACACAAGGAAAATTAAACCGTGAAGAAGGAATATGTTAACAAATAAACGGAAGTCACAAGTGTGTGTAGTTCACACACAATGAATTTGCTCCTGAGGTAACGAAAAAAAAAATCGAAAACACCCTAATTCTGTAGAGTACTCATCTGCTCCTGTTCAACATCATTCTCGTTAAAAATATTCTTAAGTACTTAGATTTTTTTAACGCTATTGTTCAAAATATAGAGGAAGGGACACTTTACGACTTTGGAAGAAAATATCTCCACCTGTTGAGTTAAATTAGACAGATAACTCTTTATTGCACACCAAGACAATATAAAGTTACACATACATACTCTAATCTTTTGTGTACAAAAGGTGATCGAATCGCTAAACAGCGATCGCTAACAGATAATCCCAGGAATAAATTGTATTGACATAGAGATATTTGGTATACTTAACACATATGTATATGTACTCGCGCAGAAGTTGGCGTTTTTAGCACCGTGTGTTTTGGCGTTAGTTAAATCGCGGTGCGTGCTAAACGTATTTTTTATGAATAAGAATAATTTTGTCCCTATAGAATTGTGTTACAGCATATTGTAGATTATCATTATTGTAGATTATCAGATCATCCTATAGAGTCAGGAGTATTTGGTTGTGATGACGTACATGGACAAACGGACAGACGCAAATAGCGATTTTGTAAGAGTTCGCTTTTTGCTAGTTTGGCTACAAAACCCTAAATACCAACGAACAAATTATTTTAATACCTACGTATTTTGGAGCAAAGTTAATATAGGTATATCCTTAATAGAATTAACATTATCAGTAGCCTTGTGGCCAGGTATATTTTGTATTGTTATTCAATAAGCGGAAAATTATAGACTGAAATTATTTTGTATACTTTAGTACAGTATTTCGCTAAAACGTAGTTTTAGGTATATTGAAGTTCACAGAAAATATGCGAGAATATTATACTCTCAATTATGACATGACTTTCAATTATAGTATAATAAAACAATATATGTAATTTTAATAATAATAATAATAAACCCGCAGGGGGGGGCTTTGTGGCGAAGCCTTAGGTGAGTAGCGACACCTCGTACCTGACTCCGGGGGTCAAGGCAACCCCCCCCCCCCCCCCCCCCCTAAGTGCTTGCCTTAGCCAGCCGGCACGGAGTGGAGATCGCTAGAGTTAAGACTTAAGCTCCGGGGGTGGAAGTGATAAATGGTAACACGTCAGAAGTAGCTTCGGTGAACCTGCAGCCCATCTCTCTACACTCCTCAGCCACTCACACCCATGTTGCCCCTGCCTTCTATGGCATTTTTTGGGGCCCATGCAGGGAGTAGCGAGTCACCGTCTGCCCATTTTTCCATGTTCTCCGAACATTGCGATGGGCAGTCGCCATAGTCCCCATATTCCCAGACCCCTAGTACCATTAGCAGTTCACCCCAATAGCCCGGTATTTTTTGTCCTCATTTCCCACAATAGCCCTACACTGGCCGGGGCTTGTCCTTGGGTGCATTACTATATGGTGTAGACAGGGATAATCGCCGGTCAGTGTCACGCCACATTTACATTAAATTTGTCAAAGGGCCTCTACGTGCTGGCCTTCCCATGGCCCCAGGCAAGCCCTCCAAAAGTCCGGGCCATTTTTATGGCCCATGGTCTAAGACATACACTATAATAATAAATTAATTTATAAGCTTTTAAAGTTGTGCATAAATGCTAAGTATCTTACAATTTTATTAAATTTGTTTTAATAAGGTATACAGACATTACAAATAGTTAATGTACACAATTAATACGTAATTATAAAAGTACCTATATATAGGTACACAATAGAGTTAGTATTATTGTCTTCGAAAATTTTATTAGTAATAATCTTAAGTATAGTCACAGGAGATGGTAACTGTTGTGGTCGCAGTATGAAAATTAATTTGAACAAGACGAAAGTTATGGAGTTTGAAAGAGATAAAAGGATGATAATTTGTAACATACAGGTAGGAAAACAAAAGTTAGAGTAAGTCAGAGAGTTTGTTTACCTAGAGTGCATGTTTACCACAGACGGAAAATATGAAAGTGATATTGAAAGGAGATTTATGAATGGCAGGTAATAAGGTTAATTGAGCGCTAAACTCTTTTTATAAAAAGCCGGAACCTAAAGGTCTGTAAATGCACGCCTGGCTGTCCATCAGGCTGTCAAACACTAATGTATGGTAGTGAAAGTTAGGTATGGTAGAAGAAGCATGAAAGTAGGACAAAGGCAGTAGAAATGAGAGCTTAAGAAGTATATGTGAGGTTAAGTTGAATGATAAGATAAAAATTAGTATAATAAGGGAATATTATGGATTCAAAGAAAATATACTATGGAGAGTTGAGAAAGGAATGTTAAGGTGGTTTTGGAAAGTAGAGGGAATAGATAAAAAAGGTAACAAAACAGGCGTATAACAACAGTGTGACCAAATCGCAGATCTTAAAGAACGGCCAGGTAAATGGCACCTATAATGAACGTGTATGTATGAAAAGACTAAAGAATTTAGATGAAGCAAAAGATGTATGTCAAGATCGTAGCATCGTGGAAATCCATCATCTCTGCCTACCCGTATGGGAAACCGTTGTGATAATATGTATGTATGTAATATTTATACCTAAAAAAAAATTTAGCTTCTGTATATTGTTACTAGCATATGATTTGAAACTTGGGCTTGAAATTTTCGCGGCATTCCCGGGACACATAAAAGAAACTCTAGAAAGAATGTAAGCTATCGTTTTAGTAGAAACAGTGTAGGAATAAGCTTTTTGTTTCTTTTTTAATTTCTTGTCTATTTGTCTGTTTGTTCGGGATTCACGTAAAAAACTACTGGACCGATTTTGATGCGGAAATGTTTCTGGGAATGATTTAAAATCACCAGATTATTAAAAAAAATCTAATTCCAATGCAGTTTTTCCCTGATCGATAGCAAATTTAATGTAATAAAAAGTGAGTTATTTTTTTTATCCCGGGAATCCCGCCGGAATTTTCCCACGAACGGTTTGAAATTGCTCGGAGAAATAAAAATTAATTTATTCCGCTACAGTTTCAACTAGAACGATAACTTACATTCTTTTTTAAATGCTGCGATACTTTATGTCCCGGGACTCCAGCGGGAATTTTAAGCCAAGCATGGACGATGTCGCGGGCATTATTACTATAAGATAAAATTCCTGTTCTGATGCTTAAAATTTACTTTGGAATACGCTGAGGCCTTTTCGAAATAATTCGATACAACCTTTTAAACAGACGGAATTAACTGCTTTGATTTATATTGTGGCATTTATTTTAAAATCACAGAGAGACAGGTTAATTTTAATTATTAGTATTGCTAACCAGATCATTACCTATTTAGTACTTAGTCATTATTTAAGAACACAAGATTAGCATCGTTCTTTAATTAATATGCATACTTTTATAGCACGTAAAACCGACATCGTGTGTAATATATAATACATAGTATTCATTGTATGGAATCATTTAAATCGCTAACATAACGATATTCATACTATAAAACATTTACATTTTAAATTAATTGTAATAATTAATTCCACGTGTAGTTATAGCCTTCGTAAGTATAATAACGCAAGAGATATATTAGGTTGGGGAAAAAATTCTTCGCATTTTATATAAAAATTCAAATGGTTCTTTTATAAAGTTTATTTACATTTGACTAAAGTATGTAGGTGCCATTTTGTTGGATAACTTTTTGCCATCTTGTAGGTAGGGACGTGATCCCATTGCTATAAAAATTTTGGGGCTTCTGATCAAGAAACTGCGACAACTGGTTTTGGCAGTCCTCTCGTGATGTTAACCTGACACTGCCTAAGAAATTTTGCAGAGACTGAAACAGGTGAAAATCTGAAGGTGCAAGGTCAGGACTATACGGCGGATGCATTAACACCTCCCAGCCAAACTCTCGTATTTTTTGCTGAGTGGCTAAAGATGTGTGAGGTCCTAGCGTTATCATGATGAAAAACCACACCCCTTCTGTTGATTAATTCCGGCCGCTTTCTCTCAACTTTTTGCTTTAATCTCATCAGTTGTTCGCAGTACAGTTCAGAATCGATGGTCCTGCCTGGCGGTAACAGCTCATAATGAATAATGCCCTTCCAATCCCACCATACACACAGCATCACCTTGTTGCGAGTTAACCCGGGTTTCGCCACAGTCTGTGAAGCCTGACCGGCCTTTGACCACGATCTTTTTCGCACGTTCTTGTCGTACGTGATCCACTTTTCATCACCAGCTTCTTCAAAAATGGTTCGGTTTCATTACGTCGTAATAAACAATCACAAATGAGTACACGGTTCATTAGATTTCTTTCAGTGAGCTCATGAGGCACCCAAATATCGAGCTTTTTTGGGTACCCAGCTTTTTTCAAATGCACCAAAACTATTTTGTGGTCAATTCCCAGTTCTCCAGCTACATCGTAACTACTAATATGCCGATCTTGCTCCACTTTTTAAAAAATGGCATAAATTTTGTCCGTAACAGGGCGACCAGAGCGACGTGCATCTTTGATATCCAAATTTCCGGATTGAAAACGCTTAAACCAAATTTGCGCTACTCTCACAGATACTGCATTAGGTCCATAAACATCACAAATTTTTTTCGCGGCTTGTGTTGCATTTTTACCTTTTTTGTAGTAAAATGTTAAAATGTATCGAATTTCTTCATTAGATTCACTCATTTTAACAATAAGAAAAACAAATGAAAATCACACATTTTTCTAATTTTAATTTGGAATTGTCTTCTTTAAAATTAAAACTTTTTAATGATACCAAAACCAGCCAGATACAAATGGTATAGCCAAAAAGATCTTATTACAAGTTCATACATAATATATGCGAAAATACTTTTTCCCCAACCTATTAATATTAAAGCTTTATTAATTTCTGAACCATTACTGAACAGTTCAAACTATCATGGTAATCAATTGTTTTCATTGTCAATCCTTACATATTGCTATATTTTTCTTAATTGTGAATAATTTATAAGAAGATACTAAAAAAATATAAAGCTAAGACAAACCTTCTCGTTTCTCCGCGTTTCCAATAGTTCACTGCTCTCTAATTCTATAGAACCTTCACTTTTCATTTTAAAACTATATTCCAAACCTAAAATAAAGTAATAATTGGCAAGTTACTCACTGACAACGATTTGATAAGACGATAACTATGATAAATATATAACAATACAGGTTTACACAGCGCGATGTGGTAATATTTATTTTGCTCTTCTGACTAACTTTCATAGACTTTATAGTAAAGCAATAAAGGTGATATTTACTAGGCATTTGTAATAAAATATACAGTAAATATCACCTTTACTCACTCATGCTAACAATATCGAATCAATCACTGTATAGAAATATAGCACTTGTTTAGCAGCTCTATATCTAACCGTATTTTTGTTGTTTTTTTGATATAATTTATAATAACAAGATAAAATATCTAGCTGACTGCTATTTATAGATCTTCAAAACTACTTAAAACTTGTAATTTATATACAGTTGATCTAGCTCAATCGTGAATTATAATTCTCGATGTTGCCAGAAACTTGCATTATTGGCTTTTTTTCAATTTTAAAATATTCACTAATTGTACTTTTAATAAAGTATTATCCACATTTTCGCCATGACGTTGGAGCCAGTCAATTATCTCTTGTTTTTTATTGGCCTGCGTCGGCATTTTATCAATTTGTCTGGAGTGATATGTAGCGTTGTCCATAATAATTATCGACGGTTCTTCCAGAGATTGCACCATTTCTTTAAACCATCCTTCGTAAATCTCCGCGTTCATTTCTTCGTGGTAGTCTACTGTTTTCTTGGATTTAAAGGCCAGTAAAGCATCTGACACGAATCCTTTCGTAGACCCTGCATGGCATTTGATAAGGCGTTCAACTTTTCCCATTGGCACTGAACTAGTGGAAGCGGCGGTGTCGTCAGTCCAGTGCTTAGATACTGTGTGGTTTGCATTTAACCAAGTCTCGTCAGTGAAAATAACATTTGACCAATCTGATATCTTTTTGGCTTCGCTTAAAAATTCGCAGTGAGCCATAGCAACGTCGTGACGCTCCATCAATATTTTACGTTTGTCCGATTTTTTCTAAGAAAATCCAATGTCTATCAAAACCAAGATACCAACCACGATTTTTGGCCATGGAACAAACCACATTCACGTAAAGAAACAACAAGTTTTTTAAGTGTTGGAATTTTTTTGCGCAAGTAATAGTCATATATATGACGGCGAATAGCGTCAACGTCGAAGTTGTCAACCGATGTCACACGACGTGGTTGGCGTTATTTCTTCGACGTACGAAGCTTATTTTCCTGCATGCCGCTTGTACCGTAAGGTTCGGTAGTAATTTTTGAAACAGTAGGTCCATTAATTCCTAATGCGGCCGCAACACGCTCCCGCACTTGCGACAGTGACAATAGCGGGCCACCATTTTGATACTCTGCTTCAAAGTAATTACGAACCTTGATCACCAGTTATCTCGCCTGCCTTTTCAGAACAGATCCCTTAGGCATTTTGATATTTGACAGCTGGACAGCAATCAACACGGAGGAACACAAAATACATAACGTAACGTATGGATAATGTGAAAAAACTCAGCGAACAGAAATGTAGTGACTATATAGCACGACCATCTTGTTGCGAGTGACAGATTAAAACAAATACAAAATAGCGGTGGGCCAATGAGTGTTCCCAGCTTGAAAAAATAATGAATGTTTTTGTTGTATTTGTCTTTGTTCAAAACATAATAAATATATGCGATCGATATCATTACTTATTTGGTCACAACACAAACTATCAAATTAGAACTGTCATCGAGAAAATAAAGAAATGGAAATAGTATTATAATCCATTTATATTCCGTCCTGTTAAATATCAAATAAGTCGATTGTTTAAATACTTTGGAGATACTCTAATCTTCATTTTAATGATAATATACAATTTTTATGATTTGGAGAGATTTTGTCAATAAAGGACCCCAATTTGATCACTGTTTGCCTGTGCGTCTGTCCGTCTGTTCGGTATCTTAGTCAGTTTTCACAGAAACTACTATGTCTACATCGAGGAAATTTTATAAAATGGTGTAGCCTGTATAATGCTACAAAATTACGCAATGAAATCGTGAAAAAATAAAGATTGATGGTGGCTACCATACATGTTTCTTATTCACATTTATTTGAACAGCCAATAAGTGGCGAGATATAGTCGTAAGCTCTCAAAGTCGTTAAAATTGTGTCGTCATCTCCTCTAACTTTTAAACTATGAAGTGGAAAATACTGAAGAGAAGTATTAAGAAATAATTTGAATAAAAGCCGTCAAGGCTTCCTCCCCCTCTTGAAGGTTCCTTTTTACTGAAGTTTCTCAACTCCCTGTGAACACTACTTATTGAAGAGAGCACACTATTGATGGCCGTTTCCTATATCATACTAATCATTCACTTGACTTATAATTAGTTTAGACATTACTTGTATAGAGCTTGTGTCAAAAAAAGAATGGCATTTTCAGTGTCACATAATTTGAAAAGCGTACATGAGCGAAATAATATACATTTTATAGAACTATTACAGCAGTTTATTTTCCGAGCAATAGATGTTGTTATTTAATCAATATATATATATATATATATATATATATATATATATATATATATATATATATATATATATATATATATATATATATACAACCAAATATTTATTTATTATTATTTCCCTTATCCCATTAAATAACAATATATATATATATATATATTGCAATAAATAAACAACTATTACTACCTAAAAAAATATAAAAAAAATTTGGTTAAACCTAAACGAAACTGAACGCAGAATAAAGAATTGACAATAATAATTGCCATATACAATTGTATCAAACAGATACAATAAATCTTATTTCAAACAGATATCAAAAGATACAATCTTCTTATATCTCCCAATACGTTATTAATATAAAAATATAGTAACCAGTGTCGACCGAAAGGGTAAAAAACGAGTCAATATTGATTAACTAATATAAATATTTTTTTAAAGTATAATATTAAAGGTGTAGCTGTAGTTAAACACTGGTACTGCTAAACCAGATACATATTTATAATTCAAAATAAGTACAATAATTGTATACGTTTATCTGGCAACATTACGAATAACTTTAAAAAAGAAGCATGACATACTGAGAGGCGTCAGCTGTGATGGGGTCACGCTCACAACTTTTAAAATTCAATTTCATTCCTTAACGCGTCGTTTTTTTACATGTTACTTTTCACACTTGCATAGTAACTAATATCTAATCTATGTTGTACACTTATTTTGAAACTGGACGCTATATTGATATTGCTTTGCTTAATCTTGAAATATGTCCCATTTAAATATTCCGATTATCAATTCTGAAATACGATTGACGCGAACACTTGATACATACTATATACTCTATGCACACAGTATTACTTACAGATTGAAATCCCAGTCAGCCTAGACTTACGTGTTTGTAGAAAAGATGAAATTTTCAGTATCTGTAGTTTAACATAAATTTAGAAAGGAATGGATACTCGCTAAGCAGAAAGCGGGGCCGTTTTTTAGGTAGCAGGTATTCAAAGGTAGAAAATAACCATAACTATGCTAACTTACGTCAAAGTAGCAAGGCTAGTTTTTACATATGTCATATATGATATTGTTATATACGAAGATATACAGTCGCCAGACACTTCCTGTGGGCCATAACTTTTGACAGACACTTAAAAAAAGGGAACTTACGTCATTTTAGGAAGGCTGAATTTTATATATATTATCAAGTATAATAATTTAAAATATTTTCCAATGAGCCAGACAAGTCTGACAGGCCAAACATCTTCCCATGGTTATTTTCCACCTTTGATAGCTACTACCTGAAAAACGGCTCCGTTTTCAGCTTAGCGAGTATCCATTCCTTTCTAAGTTTATATTAAACTACCGATCCTAAAAATTTCATCTTTCCTACAATCACGTAAGTCTAGGGTGATTGAGATCTCTATCTATTAGTATCTGGATTACGCTCGACATCATTATTATAACACCCGCTAATTTTCTCAACGAATTTTTAGTTTTAGTCATATTAGAGCCATACAATAAATCATCACTTTACAAATAATTACCGATTTTTGTTTTATATATTATGATAGTGAGTGAGAATGAATGAAATGGCGTGAAAGTAAAATAAATCCATTGCAAAGCAAAGGATGGCGTGAAAAATATAAGTAGTAGATATAGGTGATTGTAGTATAAAGGGAAATGTAGGGACAACAATTGAGTTACGAAATGTTTGGTAAAACGTGTACAGAGAATGAGTGAGGATTTGTTACAACTAGAAAGAGTTACAATGCTTATGTGAACTGCAGGGTGCGGAATCATATCGAGGCATCGTAAGAAATGGCTCAAAATATTCTTCTGACCTCAGTATCACGAGTATGACAGGTATGTTTTTTTATATATGTATATAAACCTAGATAATGTTTAACAATTTTCTCTTTAAACCACGATTATGCTTTGTATCTAAATAAAGATTTTTCGTAATTTATATACTTTCATAATACACACATATTCCAAAAGGGACTCTTGATTTGTATGTGAATTATTGTATTGAGATTATGTACGCTCACTTTGTAGTTAGTTACGTTCTAAGGGATGTCTTAGAGCGTAAGGTGGTCGCTTAACTTCGCTTTCCACTAAAATCCCATTTTAAAAAAATATGCTCCAATTACATTTTATTTAATAGACTTTAGATTTATCTTTTTCAAGTACTTGTATTAATGTACGCGAAGACTAAATGCGACAATGCACGGGTTCTTGCCGATCATCTTGAATCAATAGTAAAACAAATGAACGGTTAGTAAGATATAGGAAACGACCATGAATAGAGTAATCAAAACGTGCAATAAAAATAGAAACTGGTTTTGAACTTGTAAGAGCAGCAAAGCTGTACTATTCAGTATTTATTCAATATTAGTTGTTTTTATAATAACACTAGCTGACCCGGCAAACTTCGTACCGCCTCAGAATCAATAAATAAAAAAGCTGAATGATAATTGCAGAATGTTTCAACTTTAGTAAAAAATTGTGGTCAAAACTTATCGGAACGAACATCAAAGTTTTGACATTCAATTTAATTTGATTTCTGAATGATTTTTAAATTTAATTGATTTTTACAAATGTTTGACAGGTAGGAATAATTTCTAAGGAAAAGCAAAATTGTTGTTTTTACTATACTCTTAATTTTTTTCATATTTATTCACCTTTTAAACCTTCCCTGGACTTCCACAAATAACATATGGAAATACATTATATAAACGATGGAGAAGTCTATGAATTTTATTAGTCAAGTATTTGTTGTAGTAAGAATTTTTTTTTCAAGTCGGTAGTTGCTAAACCAGCAATCGTACATTTTAATAACTTAGTATTTACATAACAGCAACACAGAATATGTAGTTAATGTAATTTAATATGATATTGACTAAACTCGTCACAGGTATACATACATACATAACTTCACGCCAGTTCCCTTGCGGGGTAGGCACGAACAACAGAGCGCCATTTAGGCCCATTCTTACACACCTCACTTGCTTCTTTGACATTCATAACTCTTGTCATGCACACTCGTCTGTTCTGAAGGCTCCTGACATCACCCTCCGCTAGTACACGATCAATTTGATCATGGAAGGTGTGTCATGGCCTTCCACGACTTCTGCATCCATCCACTTTTGCATTGTATATCTGTTTAGTCATTCTTTCATCATGCATTCTTTCCACATGCCCGAACCACCGGAGCATTCCTTTCCTTACCTTCACCCCGACACTCTCTTTCAGACCAACTCTCTTTCTTACTTCGGTATTACGAACGCGGTCCGCGAGCGTCACTCCGCAGATTTTGCGCAGTGCTCGCATCTGGACCGCGTTTAATCTACTTTCATGCTCTCTCTTCCATACCCAACTCTCGCTTCCATACGTAAGCGTAGGTACCAGCACCGCGTTGTGTATGGCGAGCTGGGCCTTCTGGCTGAGGTTCTTAGCGCCTAGAAGTTTACCTAACGCTCCATTCAAACTATTCCCCAAATTTACTCTTCACAGGTATACAACGCGTAAATATACGAAATCAAAAACAAATTAATAAGAATTATGTTTATTGAAACAATTCAACATATAAATTATTTAGATGACGACTTTCTGACCTGTACTTTCTTTTTATCTCATCTATGTGATCCTTTGATTCATCTGAATTCAAAAGATCTAAGTTTAAATAGTCTGCCAGGAGTTTGTACGTCTGCAAACCAAATAAGTAAACGTTCGAAGACATCTTGTGGCAGGTGACCAATCTTATAGATGTGCCTAGTAGCTTTCCAAAATATTTTACCCAAACTAAACAAAGAAAATATATCAAGGGTCTGCTTTTCTTCTCCTTAATGCTCTGCATTTTATTTCAGTTTTAGGAACAGTAGAAGCAGCAAGCCTTTCTTGGCGCAGCTGGTATTAACTTGGTGGGATAAGTTTGGGTGAACACACTTTTTTTGATGAACGGATTCAGTGGTTCTGGAATAGCTTTGCGCTTTACTTCCATAGTAATCTTCGCATATCTATCACCCTTTTCTTCTTCTTTCTTAATAAGAATGAAGTAAGGACGGAACTGGTTCGAATACATTTCTTTCAGTGTTTTTCCAATTTTTAAACAGTATTTTGTTGCAAATTTTTAACAAGATCTTTTTCGATATAACTTCATATTTCTTACATGACGTTTAGAATGATAGTTTTTTTCTTCACAGCAGAAAAGAAACTCTTTATTTACAAAGAAGGGTTTTAAACACATACCTAATAAGCAGCCACACCTAATTTCAAGGACGCTAATGGTTCGAATCTTGGATGGGAAAAACGAGCCGCTTAACTAGTTTTCTGATTTTTTATATACTTTATTATTGCTGAAGCACAGCAGACATGCTGACAGCCCAACTGTGATGAGAAGTAGTTACCGTCGCCTATGGACATTAGCAATACCAGAGGTGCTGCCATTGTACTACCGGACTTGAAAGAGAAACTGGAACCTGGTCACTGATACCGGAACACAATTTAAACTTATTATGGCGGCATACTCTAGATCAGGGATGGTAGCCATCCAGTCGGGCAAATGCCCTACCACCTGGTTGTGGATTATTTTGTCGCCTCTTAGTACAGTTTGCCTGGCCGCAGGAATTCGTTTTTTTTCGTTCCTGCACGAAGAATAATGTGCAATTGTTCATATTATTACAATGAACAGATCCTGACGGTGTACATTGCTAATCTTATATACAGAGATTGGCGAATCATAAAACCCGCCTTGGTCAAGCGTAGCTTACCTACCCTACAATAATTAACGTTCATATATGTATTACTATTATATAGTATAAACCCTGCCGTAATAAAGCATATTTTATTGTTTTAAGCTTTAACGAATGTAGTCATTGAAAGTTTTTTCATTTTGCATATCTAGAAAAAGTGGACATATTTAAGTCATGGTGTTTTCCTCCATAAAATACAATGCGGATATAAAATCTTACGCAATTCTATTTTGATATTGAATAAAGCTATATCGTCTGCTATTGTAGCGTGCACGTATTGCATCACTCAAGCCAGTATTAACGTTTATATTGTTATTGTATTTTCAGGTAAAATGTTTATAAATGGCCATGTTTATTTTAAACTTTCATAAATCGCAAAATACGAATATTAGGATATAAACACTATGTATACTTGCTACATATAGTGATATAAATGGTAACCGTATCCATTTGTCTGAAAAATAAATCCTTTTGTTCAATTTTAGTTCTTTGATTATTTTTAGAAATTTAATTTTTTTAATATATGTAGTACTTTACTTTACTCAAGTTCAAAATTTTAATTTTCTCATCTTCATTTGGGATAATGTTATAGTTATTGACTATTTCGAGCAGATGTAGCGATAGGTTTAATGCGTTATTTGTGATGCGATATTGTTATTATTGTCGATGATGTTAAATATTGACAGATACACTAATGTAGCTGTTCGTTATTTTTAACGATATGAATAAGACGCAATTGGCCACAGTCAACAACTATAACCTGAGCGCAGGTGAAGCTCGAGCATTATTCACTCTCCTATTCAATATGCAAAAATATATGTTCGCAAACACATTATAGGCTTCAATTACTGTGTCAACCTTCATATTTGTTCAGTTTTAGTAGTGCCTGAAATAATCATCTGCGATAAGTGAACAGACAGACAGTCACTGGCGTGAGAAGGATTCTTATTGCTTATTTTTATATAGGTGTCGGAATCCTGCGGCAACAGAACTCATAGTTTAACTACTTTATGTAGGACATTGCGCTTGATATCTGGGTTCAAGAGTTTTCATTGTTCCAGGAGCACTTATGAAAGTCTTTCATTGAAAATTATCAGTACTTATAAAATATATATCCTCTGATAAAAATACATAATACAAGCGTATCATGTATTTTTGTATTTACTGAGTCTTAATTGTTAACGGTATAACAAAACGCATGGGTAAACCTGATACGAAATCTTCAAATAACATAGGTGATTTTTTAGTTCATCACTGTTACTTTATACAAAGAAAACATTTACCAATAAAACATGCATATTTATTTAATTCTGTTCCCCATAAAATAAAGGGCTCTGACACAATGCCTTTTACTTTTGTGTGAATTACACAAAATCTATTTAATCTTTACATGTTTTTTTTTATTGACTGAAACAGGCAGTCTGTCCACTTGATGGAAAGTAGATACCGCTGCTTATGGACATTTGAAATGCCAGAGACGTTACAAACCGCACAACGAACACTAGCGGCGTGTTTGAAAAAATACTGAATTTACAATTCATTTAATGGTTAAGAAATATTCAGTAAAATACATACTTCAACAATTAAATAACTAACTATTTCTCTGCTTGTGGAATATGTAACAGATGAATTAATAGTATAGACAATGGACCAAAAGCATATCACATTACAAAGACACTCGCGTCCAAACTCAAATGATGTAGGTTCGAAATCCTGACCGGAAAAACACACACCGCTTAGGTATTTTTCTGAACTAATGTTACAATTACCTTATGTTGACGAAACCTGCACATCGAGACCGACCAATCCAACTTGGACAAGCGTGTTGGGTATACAATATTATTGTTTATTATTAGGTAAATAACAGATATACACATATAACATAATAGGTATAATGAGTACTCATCCTTAGCCGTACGTTTTTCTTCTTCCATGACTTTACTAGCGTCTGGAAATATGGAAATTTGCTACGCCCCTGGTGTTGCAAACTTCCATAGGCGGCGGTGACCACTTTTCATCATGGACTGTTTGCATCTTTGCCAGCTTTTGGCAATAAAAAAAAACAATGTATAGTTCTAGACTATCTTGTTCAAACATATTTCTGTTTAAAGAATTAAGTTGAACCGCATCAATTTAAAAAAATCCTACTCAGTACTTCAAAATTCAGAGAGGGTGAAGTACTGTTTACTACTTTAGGATGTGCAAGCATCATGAATGTTTCGACTTGATGTAAAAAAAAAAATGTTTTGTTGTTGGATTCGTTCCAAGCGCGCGCACGGAATTTAAATTGTGTACATTGTTGGTACTGATGCGTATTAGTCCTTAGAAACGAATATCTGGTGAGAATCAATAGTCACTAAATTGCAATACAAAATTACCAGTTTGAAACATCATTAGCTTCTTTAAAGACCTGTCTAACGATAGCTCACATATCTATTTTCTTTATTCCGTTTCTGAATACATTAACGCAGTATATAATTATGAACATATAATACACATTGTTAGAATTTAAGGACGCTTATATACATATTTCGACCCCCGTATTATTTATACGGCTGACACCGTAGTAATTACACTCCTCCATAGAAAACACACAGTGTAGTGAAATACCCAATGTATACATTTAAAAGAGTGAATTGACAAATCATTACAAAACTAAGATTAGCCTGTATTTTAGGACTGATATTCGCCTAAAATATTTTCTCAAAACAGTATTTAATACATTAGAGTCGAGTTAGTAGCATAATTATGGTACTACCAATTTGAGTTCAAAAATGCCTTTCAAAACAAGAGAATTCATTATTGAATCGGCCCGCGGGACGAATACCGCTCCTATAAAAGTGTCTTGATAGAGAATATAAAGTTAAATCTTACACCAGTGTCTCATTGAAGATGTAAATCCCGGTCAGCCTCAAACTGCTAGCCGTCACACGATAATAAAAATTCTGTACGCAGGAAACGAACATGCAGACTGACTAACAAACACTACGTAATTGAAACTATTCTATTAATGTCATTTAACCGTGGAACGTTAATTAAACTGCAAATTGAATCCTACTTTTTTAATTAATCATTTCTCTATGCTTTACATTTCGAACATGGCCTGGGCGCAAATGTATGAAACAATGTCTTCATTTCATGCAATAGATATTTGTAATTCTTTTTATCCTTTAAAATCTTGCTGTCCTTCATTTGGGCCAGGACTTTCTGTATTTGAGGCGCCAGCGTTGTTACTGTTCCCATATAAGGCTTTTGGTGTTTTTCGTAAACTAGTTTGCTCAACGCTGAACGCGGTGCCTGTTACGTACAATATATTTATATTTAAATTATTGGGATTCTCAAGAATACCTCTAAATAAGAGGCTTCCAAAGCGGAATAGAATAACCTACAAGCTATGTAAAATACCGAAAATATGAAGCTGAGTTTAAGCTGTACAATGATGCTGAGTAAAGTCCAACGGTTTTAGATCCATAAATAATTAATCATGTAATCATTGTTATTTACTTGTAGTTAAGTACTGCAGAAAACATTAACAAACATCCAATTTATTAGTAAACTTTAATATTAATCATCTGCAAATTAATGAAGCGGGGATGTAGTTAATATTTAGTGGTAGCGCTTACAAACAGTTTGAGAATTATTATTGTCTACGATAAAATACCACATTGCTAAATGTACTTAAATATTTGAAAACAAAACTGTGAATCAGTATTTAACATTAATACGGAGACGGAAAACTGCTATTGGCGACACGAAATATGAATTTTTTCTTGGGCATGTGTATTTTAACTACTGGCACACGTTGTTCCTGGTCGCCGCATACGGTGCACTGAAAAAAATAGGTTATTGGGACAAAACAGAATCTATACTAATATAATATTATAAATGCTACACTTTGTTTGGATGTTTGTGATTCAGCCACACCAGAGCGCATATAGGCTACTTTTTATCCCATTTTTATCCCAGAAAAATATCTACGGTTCCTGTGGTATATATCTTAATATATATAAATCTCGTGTCACAATGTTTGTCCTCAATGGACTCCTAAACTACTTGACCGATTTTAATCAAATTTGCACACCGTGTGCAGTTTGATCCGACTTGAAAGATAGGATAGTTTACATTGGGATCCGGTAGGTGGCGCTGCAATCGGGTTCTAAATTTTATTTCTTCAGGGCAGAACAACGTCTGCCGGGGCAGCTAGTATATATATATATATATTACGTCTCACGTTGTTTGTCCGCGATGGGCTCCTAAACTACTTGACCGATTTTAATCAAATTTGCACACCGTGTGTAGTTTGATCCGACTTGAGAGATAGGATAGCTTACATTTGGACCCGGTAGGTGGCGCTGGAATCGGGTTCTAAATTTTATTTCTTCAGGGCAGAACAACGTCTGCCGGGACAGCTAGTATATATATATATATATATATATATATATATATATACCTTAAGGGAGCCTTAAGAACAGACGAGCGTGCATGACAAGAGTTATGAATGTCAAAGAAGCAAGTGAGGTGTGTAAGTATAAGCCTAAATGGCGCTCTGTTGTTCATGCCTACCCCGCAAGGGAACTGGCGTGAAGTTATGTATGTATGTATGTATGTAATATAAATACATAGCTGGGCATTAACTCGTTAATTCAATAATCGTTAATTAACGAAGTTAACATTTCGAGTAACGGATTAACTTTTAAGTTAACTTAAAAATATGTTAACGGACTCGTTAACTTCCGTTAAATTTCCCAAAATCCGTTAATCGTTAATCCAGTACAATCCTTATCACAATCTGTTTATTAAATATAATACTGCTATACCCTCAAGTGCTGCAGTTGAACGTCTTTTCTACACGGGCAAGGACTACAGCCGAAACGAGCCTCGTTTTCAGACGAGAACTTCAACATATTAATGTTCATGAAGGGGAATATTCATATTATGCCAAATGACTAAATTGACAGATAAATTGGACGAGTTAGTATCGTTTCGTCTAAGAGGTAAGTGGTCCATGTAGCAATTCGTCTAAATAGCAATTGGTCATTATGTTACTATCAAATCGTCTTAAAATTAGTTCGCCTAATTAGTGTTTCGTCCAGAAAGCAACTAGTCTATCTCAATAAAATAAATTCTAAACCTTAATCCAAATGAATGAAAATCCATTGTTTATCAACATGCCTATATTAAACACTAATAATTAACCTATCTTTTTTTTGTTTCTAACTTCTTAACTTCCAGAACCAACAGTTCTTTTTTATAAGAAGATGCAATTTTTATCACGTGTTAACGGATTAACGATTAACGTTGACTTGCGTTAAATTTTCTGAAATGTAACGCTTTAGGTTTTAAGAAGTTAACTTTCTCTGTAACGGATTAGCGATTAACGAAGTTAACTATTTGATTAACGGTGCCCAGCTATGTATGTATATATGTGTCGATAATAATATTATAAAGAGGTAAAGTTTGTGAATTTGTGATGTTGTAATCTCTGAATCTACTGAACCGATTTTAAAAATTCTTTTACTGTTAGAAAGCTACGTTAACATGGAGTGTCATAGACTATATAACATGACGCTATATATATACAATCATATCTCGGAATGTGAATCGCCCAATATGCAAAAACGTAAACTCTGAAAAGCTCCTACAAGAAACGCGACTAGATGGCGCTGCAGATAATTCCGTTCTCGCTTTTAGACACTATACTATTTTTAAATAAAATTCGTCAAAAATTTAAAATGATTACAGTATTTTTAAATAGGACGGGACGGGATATGGGACAAATTTCGTAAATAGAGAATTAGTCATTGTAATTCTAAAGCGGGCATTACAAACTCCAATTTGCAGAGCGCTAAATCTGTAAGCGTGGCAGAGCCCATACTATCGAACTAAATTGGACCAATTTTATTACACTAACTCACCTAGCGCTCTGCAAATTGGATAATGTCTGTATTATTATTAAATAGTACCCGGAATATAGAATATTATATGAATAAAATTAATATTTATTTCATAGGACAGTTTACGATAAAGCTACAAATTCAGTTTTATGAATGTGTGAGCCATACCGTCCTATTTGAAATAGATATTAAGAAGTTTATTTTCAATTGTTGTTTGTTTTATCTACAAAATATGTTTTAAATATTACGTCAGAGTGAAAGATTAGGGACATGTGTCACCATAGGAATACTCATCTAGGATTTAAAACTTTTCAATATTAATACGTTCGCTGTGAAACGGGGTCTAAATCACCCTCTACGTGACTCGCTTGCGGTGCAGCTAACAAACGTAGACTTCTCTGTTGTGCGAAGGGCATAACTTCAAATTGGTTCAGTGTAGAAAAAAGATGTGCTATAAAACCAGAATTCCGTTTTACACCTATGTTAATACGGACTTAACTTAATCTAGTACCGCTCAACACAAAAGAAAAAACCATAAACTAATTTATACATAAACCAAAAGGGGATTTTAGTTTTTAAAACGTTACGGGGCTCAATAGGCCTCGTGCCGGCACAATGATAGTTTTAGTATAATGTCGAAAACGCCCCAGTAGAAATGGAAACTACAGGTAAATTATTACCGCTATGACGGTGTTAGACGGTTCATTTTTGTCTTTCAATTGAAATGAATCAGGATAATATAAAATTAAATCATACAGTGTCATTGAATACGGTCCTATCCTTGCAGTTATGTACAATTCAACTACATTGATTATATTTGGTTGATCCGTCTAATATCAGCATTAGGTTTTTTACTGGGTAATTGTCTTTCCTTATATTCATCTTCTATTCTCTATTGAAGGTATTATATAATAATAGGTGTCGCCCACGACTTACCTTGAATTGAAAAAGGATATGTATGTCATGTAGTGGGCATGTTATAATTCTTAGAAATGTAGGACATCATTTTTAATTCTAAGTATCTAATGATAAATACCCGTAGCGCCATCTAGCGAAGCTGTAGCTAACCATGACTGCAATATATTAACTACTATTATAATATAATAATTATTTATTTCTTACAAGATAACCATCCCAATACATATACTTAGATAAACACACAAAGAAACTATTGTCCCTGTGATTGTCGTGGCCATAAAAATGCATTTGTTAGTGAAGCGCCGGCGCCAATAAAAACAAACGGAACGCCATCTTTTTGGCCATATTCGTCTATCCCTCGGAATAGTTTTTTTCTGGATGAAAGATACCTCATTCTATACGCCTGACAACGTATGTCATGTATGCAAAATTTAATTTCAGAGGTTCTAAAGTGATAGCCTTTGTAGAATCGCTTAGTGAAATTGACACGTGTCTAGATATAATGGTAGTCGTAAGACATCGTAAGTCATGTTCGTCACATGAATCTGCGAAAAAGACCTCTTTAGCGCCCTCTGATGCGGAGTTACGCCATGAAGACATCACAAACTCACAATTTCTTTTATAATATTAGTTATTCCATATCTTCCATACTATCTATGGCAGGCTCCCATCTTATTATACATTCATTTACCTATCAAAGTTTACCTTATTACTTTATAGCTAAGTTATATCAATAATCTACCAATGCAAAGGTAAAAGAATGCATATAAAACATAGAAATCCGCCGTTAATCAAATTAGTGTTTAGTAAGACCTTGGAAAAAGATAATATTCTTCTTTAATGGTAGGACACAATTATAAAATGATAAATAATAATAATAATGCGGTGTGACAGAAGAGGTATGTCAGAATAGAAGAGTGTGGAAGGAAAAGACATATTGTGCCGACCCCAAGTAATTGGGATATGGTGAAAGAAAAGAGAGAATAAAATAGTTTGACTTTTTGTATTGAATTAGTACAATGAACCACATTAAAAGAGGCGAGGCGTTTTTAAACTTGGCAGTAGTACATTTGAAGCGATGAATGCCATTCCTTATTTGTCCCTTGCACCTACGTGGTACAATCAAAACTTCTAATTTGGATATGTTCGTTAAAAATCGGGTATGTTCGGCCTTTGTTACTCATCACTTGTGGAAGCATCAAATCTGATTTACATTGATCCAGTTACTGACTTCAAATTCCAACAAAGCCAGTGCTGATTTCATACTGTCATTGTGTAAATTGATTTGAAGTCAGTACAGCCCTACCAATTCAGTGCTGACTTCAATATTCCCCATTGAAAATTTTGGAGTCAGTCCGCTCCCCGGCACCTGCACTAATTATACTGGTCTCGTGTAAACGAAGAAGCCAGTAATAACTGTGGAAACGGCTCGCTAAATGAAAAAACATATATAGCTTTTTCGCTTTAAAGATATGTATCACTCTTTTAGCTCTCTAGCTCATTTAGCTCAATAGAGATACAGAGTAGCAATCGGAACGACAACGGTTGTTGCTCTCGCTCTTCCAAAAGCCAAAAAACCTAGAGCGAGCCACACAACGAAAAATGGATCTCAATTTTATTTACTTAAAAATTAAAAATCTATTTGTACTGTGCGTATTGACGGCAATGTGCTCTGTGTTGGCAATTGAGCGAAAGAGAGATAAGTTTAAAATGGGATATTGCTTATTTTTATCTCTCATTTGTGAGTTACCCGAGTCTAGCAATAAGTCAGTCACTGACTTTGTTTTGTAGAATGCCGTCGCGTCGTATCGGAAATGCAAGCAGCTGCGATTTGAGATTCTGCTATTTTGTTAAAAAAATTGCGGTTTGGAGGATCTTCAGTTTCAATTCTAAGTCTATCCATTTTTTTACCAAAAGTCATCTCTTTCTCGTCTTTTTCTCCAAATTTTTGCCAACTCTTCCAACAGTAGATAGCAAAATTTTCCTAACAAATAATTCAATCGGATCAAATTGTGCCTTTTTCGAGGAATAATTTTTCCTTACTAACTCAAGAACGTCGATACAGACTAAAATTCTCTAAATAAATAACCAAAACCACTGACTTCGTGTTAACAGAATTCTAGATCAATGCACATCAGCATTTATAGTATAAGCCTCATTCCGTCATTGCTCTTACGTTTCACAGGATTTTAAGAGTGAATAGTGGCGCGACAAACATTTTCTACCTTTGAAGACTATCATCAGTACAGTTGTGTTTTGTACAGGACAAATGTAATGGCTCATATGTATCCTACTCAACACTAAATCAAGTACATGAATATCTATTTCTAATAAGCCTGGATAGATCTGATTTGAGATGTCAGTAAATTAAATTTAACAGAATCTGCGATGTCTTTGAACACATTATGAAATATATTTAATTCTTGTAAAACAGTTTCTTCGATGCAGTCTACCGTTTTATTTTGATGATCAGGAATTGACTGCTTCCGGCAAGGGGTCTGAACAGTAAGAAAATAATACTTTAGCTTGATTAGTAATAAAGCATTGTATTTAATTTTAATTTAATACTTTGCTATATACTTACGGCTTCAACCAAAAAAAATATGAAGAAAAATAACGCAATAATATAATAAATATTATGCAAACTTAAAATATTCATGGTGTTCTTAAAATTATTGCAATATTTTATTTGAGAATTGCTGTTTAGCAATAAACTTTATCGAATCAAATAAACTTCCAAATTTATTTGATTCGATATTTATTTTTTATTGTTTAAATAAAATGAAATAATTTTCTGGCCATTAGTGACGGTTGCTAGTTCTACGTAAACTTTTATCGTCAAATATCGTACTTCCAGAATAATTAACAAGCATAAAAATATTGCATACTTATTAGCGCCTATTAATTATCTAATATTCAACTATTTGTCCAATTATCGTTCTCCATTTTTTTTTTAAATTAGAGAATTTATTTAACACCATTAACATAAGTGTACAGTGTTTTACGGAGACCGGCTAATTATGTGGGGCACAAATATCTAGCCAAGCCGCCTCCGCCTGGTCCCGATCGAAGGGGAAGGCCCAAGAAATGTTTGGCTTGACGTTGTGAAGAATGACATGCGTGCCAACGGTCTCCAAACGGGGGATGCCGAAGACCGCGCGAAGTGTAGTAGAAAAAGTAGGAAAGCGGACCCTGGGCTTCGGAGTGAACGCTCCGAATGCAACCGGGATTTAACGCTCGGATGATGATGATGAACATAAGTGTACAGAAAACAATATGGTATCGCAAACAACTGCTGTAGTATATATAATACTGTGTTGCAGTTGTTAGCACCCACATCCAGACAACTCAATTGTTATCTATAACATAATAAAATTCTAAACATGCCGTGTCTGTACAGATAAAACTACTTATATAAAAAAACAACTGAAATAGACTATATAAACAAAGAAGAACACAATGCCTTTTTTACATTTCTTGTCTGTCTGTTTGTCTGTTTGTTCGGGTTTCATGTAAAAACTACTGGGCCGATTTCGTTGCGGTTTCACTGATTGACAAGTATTACTTAGACAAGCTCTGGGCTACTTTTTAACATGAGAATCCCGCGGAATATTTTCTGGGAATTATAAAAAAAAAAACGAATTCTATTATAATTTTTTTACTGATTGACAGCAAATTTAATTTAACAAATGAATGTGGGATATTTTTTATCTCGACCATCCTGCAGGAGTTTTCCTGGGAGCGGTTTGAATTTGTTCGGATGCGCAAATATTAGCTTATACCAACAGACACAGTTTCCACTAAAACGATAGCTTATATTCTTTTTTAAATACTGAGATTGTTTGTATCCCGGAAATACCGCGGGAATTTTAAGTCAAGCGTGGACGAAATCGCGGGGACATACTGTTATATTATCAGAAAGAAAGAATCTTATAGTTTATCCATTTGGAAAGTACCTAATATTTGTAATGTATAGGAGTGTGCTGTGTGAATATGTCTAGGTATATTTGTATTTTCTATTAATGGCCAATTCCTATATATTATCCAATAGTATAGAAAATGACCGGTCAGTACGATATAGGAACCGGCCATAAATGAATTTTAAGGGTTTATCGCCCATAAAGAATTCTTCATTGTGCTTGCAATCTACTTCATGCACAATGATGGATTTGTCTTACTGCCATTTCCCACTTTCGACTTGAGGAATGGGGCTAGTAAACCACCAAAGAAGGAAATATTTACAATGAATTCCTTACTTTTTATTAATTAATTATTATTTAAAAAATAATTAACAAATAAACATGTAGTGGAACAATTACAAGCCAATTATCGGGGCTCACCCTTCAAACATTATTAATAATTTATTTATTAATCATTATTTTTTAATAATCATTAATTATTAACAATTATATTTTGAATAATGATTAATAAATAACATTGTTTAAAATTTAAATAAAACAAAAGTCACAGAAAAACACGTTTATTTAAGTCAAAGAATATATCAGTTACGTTACACAAATCGTTTTGGGTAGATTCATAGATTTTTTCCAAGTTAATAGCAAAGTATCACTCTCCTTAATCTAAACAAAGTTAAGAAAATAATATAAAACACTGGCATTTAAAAAGACCATTATTTTTAAATGTCAGTGGAACCAGTTTACAAAAACAATAGAAAGAAATACCTGTTATGTTTGATCCCATTTGCAAATCACTTTCTTATATATTCAGCACAGCTTATATAAAACAACACCTAAAGGGCCTTTCGGCTGATTTTTTATTCACGAGATAGAAGTCATTCGAAAAACAAAAATATCTGGTAAAATAAAAATCGAGCTTAAACGATAAGAAACTACCAAGTACAAATAGTTAAACATCTAGTCATAGAAAAAAATAGCACTAAGCAAGTGGTGTGTTTAAGTCTATAATGGAATTGCATTTGGAGCTCGTGAAATCCCATCATTTTATATAATCTTAAACAAGTAAACAAAAGTAAGTATCAGAATTAAAAAGATATAATATGCAAAAAGTCTTTACTTACAGCGGTACATAGCACCTAATACACCTGTAAGTTTTCATACGATTTATCGATAGCGCACTCAATTGTGAAAGGATGAGTATGGTATTGAAAATCGTAGTGCGTGCTTGGCCTTATGCCTGACTTACTTTAAGGAAAATTTAAAAATTTATAAGTGACATAATAATGGTTTTAGTGAGAAGTTCTTATTACAGATTAATTCGCAATGTGTGTAAATTGGGCATTAGAGACTAGCTAGGAAAACCTATAGGTGTAACTTCAGACTATACAGTACTTACTTACTTATAAGTACTTAACTATAAGCACTCTATAAATACCAAAATGTTTCTGCAAAACCAAAGCTGTTCTTATAAACGTACAAAAAAGCAATAAAAACAAAAAAATACTTCTTTTTTGTTTTTATTGACAAAAGAAGAAAACGAGTGCCTAACCTAAGCCTAAAGTACAAAACCCAATATATTATATGTGAAAGTATTTCTAGTAAACAGTAATATGTTGATCCTTCAGTTGAAAATAAAGTATTGTTGAACATAAACTTAAATATTTCTCATAGTACAGGTTTTAAATCTGAAACAAAGGAAATTAAATTCAATAAAACTTTGTACTAGTATTATATATCATTCAAAAGAACGAAATCAATAACGGCCGGTTCCTGTCTTACTAACCGTTCATTTGCCTTACAAGCGATCAAAACTCTATATAAGCTCCATACGATTTAATATTAAATTTCTACTGGTGGTAAGGTAGGTGAATGAATACTAAGATATACTTAACCTATAAAATGATTAAATTTTCGATGCTAAAATAATCTACACTGGTGTGCAGGACAGCCCACCTGCTGGAAAATGGTTACAGTCCCCTATAGAAATTGGCAACACCTGGGTCGAACCGAACGCCTTGCCTCTGGCCCCATGTCGTAGCGCAGACAGCTCATCGGGAAGTTAGTTTACATTAAAGTTAAGTACATTTTCACGTCATATTACGGGAACTTTGAAACAATATCTACGTAAGGATGTTGAGAAATCAAAAATCACTGACACTAAATTACGTATTATCGATGATGCGATATGAGAAAGTGAGTGCCCCATTAGAATGTGTTAAAGAGATCATCAATTCATTCGTTACCTCACTAAAAGAAGCTATATGTAATTAACATTATGAAGACTTACGTAAACAAAAAAATCTAGAGCATTCGCCTGATTAGTTCCAATTTTGCAATCGAGTCAAATGCAGCGCTGGCCAGCCGCGCTGCCGGTCTGTGAAGGCGGCCGGCGGCCGGCCGCGGCGGCATCAGAGACGCCCGCGCCGAGACGGCGCGGGGAATTCCTTAAACCCACGCCCTGGTTAAAAAATCATAATATTAATTGTAATGAAGATAGAAGAGAAAAAAATATTTATATTTACTTATTAATGAAAAACTACACAAAAATCTATAAAATTCAGTTTTAATAAAAGTTGATTAATTTCTATTTATATAATTTATTTTTAGGATTTATAGTTTTACTTGTTAAGATGTAAAATGTCACTTGCCGCCACATAATTATGGAAAAAAAATTGCTAAATGAGTCAAAAATTTGAGAGAACAGATCTAAAGAATATTTGCAACAAAAATTGGTTTAAAACAAGATAAACTAAATAGCTAATGCCACTACGGAACTCTTCGATGTACACCGACCGACAAATTTCGATTTATTTTGCAGTTGTAAATGTAAAATGAGAAATACACTACAGAAAATTAAACTTGAAACTCAGAAGTTGGCTTACTAAACACGTGGTGGCGATATTCGGGGTTCACAAGATGGCGATCTAAAAGTTACAAATTATGTAGGTTAATATATTGTTTTCTATTAAAAGAAAAATAATGCTTAATCAACAATTATCTAAACGTCGTACACGATATCCGATAAAGGCCCACTATAATCTATAAAAAAATAATGCTGACTACTAAGTCTAAAAAAATCAATATTTCAAATAATTTTCGGTGCCGAAATAAATAGGCCAATATTTATTCAAAGCCAATTAAATTACAGTAAATAAAATCACTGAGATTTCCCTCCACGTGGCTTCTGATGTGATTCACAAAATGGCTGAGCATTAATTAAAGTGATCAATAATAGATAGGTCAAAGTGTACTCACCTGTTCAGATTTTTCTCCCAAATGCGATTTATGCACAGGCGTTACTCCTTTTTATAATGCCCCAAGCTCTACGTGCAGGCACGACCCAAAGGCAAGACGATGTAAGTGAGATAATTGATTATTTAAATCATGCGTTTGTTTAAAACGGCATGATTTTCATAAACTATTTAATCAAGCCCTAGTTAAGGGTGTAGGTTAATAGTATAGAAACAATGTCTCACAAATTTTTTTCTTTGGCCCCAATAATCTGGTATATATTTTCACGTTTCCGACTGAGAGCGGTCTAGAACTAGATTTTATACTTTAATTTTAGTTTGTATATATAGTTTATTTTTAGTTTAATTTATTGTATAGTTTAATTTATAAGTTAATTTATTTTTAGTATTTAATTATATGTTTTAAGTTAGTTTTAGTTTGATATTAATTGTTATTTTAATTTAATATTCAAATAATTATTTTAAAAAGTCCATAATTTTCTAGTGGGTTTAAAAATCTAATTTGAAAATAAAGCTAATATAGGACAGGACAGGAAGTATCTAAGAAAAAAATATCTATCTACATATTCCCAAAATATTATTGATTAACAGTATTTATACATAGACAGTAATAATCCTATAAATAATTATCTGATTTTGAACAGAGTTTGGAATTTAATTGAATAAAGCGTCACAATGACTATAGTGTTCGTTCTTTATTATTATGTTGAGGCTTCATTTGCGATAATGTTACACATATAGGCTGTCTCACCCCATCTCCATGTTTTAATGTATTATTTGAGGTGCAACATTGTAATTGATGTTAAATATGTAGACACGTATATTTACACAGCAACGTGGCTATAAGTTAACGGCGTTATTTTTTAATACTTTAAATAGGATGCACTCGGCCACAGTCTAAATCTTTAACAACTGTCGCAGACGAAGCCTCACCATTGCAAAAAAGAGAAAGAAGATTGTTTTAAGAGTCAATTATGTACATTAATTTTATAATAGATACCTATAACTACAGGAATCATCTAGCCTAGCCGTAGTTTTAAGTTTTAGTATAATAATCCATAAGCGACAAGGGAAACAAACATCTTGCAATGTCTACTCCCTTAGAAGAGTTCTGTTAAGGTCAAGAAATAGGTACTGGCTCAGCTGTCAATGGTTTCGTAATAATAGATGCCGAAGAACGTGCGATTTAAAGAGGGAAAAAATTGAAAACCGCAGCCCGAGCGGGTGCTTTTGATATAATAGCGAATTAACGCAAAATTATGATGATAATTATACAAAGTTATTTATATGTACAACGTGTATTTATTATGTGTATGTTTTAGGAGTTTATTTAAAAACATTTTTATTATTACTCACATATTTTAAAGCCACATTTTGTAAAAACTAAACGCCTGAAAGTTGCCTGGAAAAATTAGCTGTTAACAATTAGACTGGCCTTTTAATTCTTGATAAAGTATAATTACACTGCAATAACTTTACGATGTATTCAACATACGACTATTATTTATTCTATTCCTTTTTCCGGGATAAAAGTATCCCAAGCACATATTATGTAATTAATTGATAATCGTTTAATAATAATAATAACAATAAGTCTTAGGTGAGTAGCGACCTCGGACCTCACTCCGGGGGCCATGGCAAGGTATCTGCCTCCGTGCTTGCCTTAGCCAGCCGGCACAGAGTGGAGATATCTAGAGCTAAGGCTTAAGCTTCAGGGATGGATGTAGGCCCCATATTCCCAGACCCCTAGTACCATTATCAGTTCACCCCAGCAGCCTAGTACTTTTTGTTCTCATTTTCCACAATAGTCCTACACTGACCGGGGCTTGTCTTTGGGTGTTCCGTGGGTCACGTCACATTTATATTAAATTTGTCCAGGGGCCGCTACGTGTTGGCCTTCTCATGGCCCCACGCAAACCCTCCTAAAGTCCGGGCTACTTTTATGACCCGTGGTCTTCAAATACATGCAACAATAATAATAAATGCCTGACATATGTGGGGCATGTCAACACCTTAGTGAGTCTCTCAAATATACTACTTCCGGTTGTTCTCGTCTTGCTAACAGGGAGTACGTGCACAGACACAACATAGTAGCGAGGACCATCTACCAGAAACTTGCTCTTACATAAGCACTTGTCTTGTCGGAGGTACCTTATTCCCAACACAAGCCCGAGCCAGTTCTTCATAATGATCAATATCTGCCGTACTGGGACCGATCAATTATCACAGACGGGACTATTGTTGCCAATAAGCCTGATATTGTGGTAGTTCGTCGGTCTTCGAGACGTGCTATAATTGTAGACAATTGGCATAAAAAAATCATGCATGTGCATGATTTTTACGCGAAGTTTAGTTACTTACCTCGTTTTGCCAATTGACCTCTATCCTGAAAGAATATTCTCGAAAAAATATGATGAAATATGTAAATACATAAATTGGTTTTAAATACAAATTGAAGTATGTTTATCATATAGATGGCTTACTGTCTATGTAATTAATTTATTCATTATGTGTTAAATGTTTTTCTTAAGGAAATTATTAGAAATTAGTAATAGGTTATATCTGTATTTTTTCTTTTCTTGAATTCCTATCGATGATTTCTAGAAAATCTCATAATTCAGCTGTTGTATATGCTTTATTTCACTTTTTTAAGTTCTATACACTAATATATTCTTAGTATTTTATGCAAAAAATAAGCTTTCCGGCTTATTTGAATTTACCTACATTAAAAATAATACTTATTCATTTGATTGGTTTGTTGTAAGGATTCTTTTATTTATTGTAAGTATAAATAAAAGAGCCTGGATCTTTATGTTTTTGTAAGAATCAATTCAGATAGGATAATAGTTTGTTTATATCGAGTATTGAAATCATTACAGTTGTAATTTCATAACCTCAAATTACCTAGTTTTATTTGCATTGAGTACCATAGCAAACAAATAATTATTTATGGTTATTTAATTCCTTGAAGCTGTTGTACTACTTTGTTGTGTGATTGTATCTTAATATTTGATGCAATATAACTCAAATAAGAAAAAAAAAATAGGTTATAAAATTAAAGATACACAAATATACGTAATACATAATAAGCTGTAGATAATATTTAAGTTGAGCAATTAAGACAAACACCTGCCAATTCATAGTCTGACAAATATTATGATCTTTTTATATTCCATTCATCCTTTTGCATGTTATGTTCCAGAAAAAAGACCATCATTACAACGTTATACTTAGGTATGTGGTTGTTAAATTTATTGTCTAACCTTCTAAAAAGGGTTTCATGAGAACTAGTAATACATAAATATACCACAATTACTATTTTAACTATATACATATAGTTCCAATTTTAACAAATGTATGCTTGTTCATAATCTAAAAAACATTCTGATACTTAATTTTATATTTACCTTTTTGTATGTTATATAGAATAAAGAACATTCATTTCAATATTATAAGTTATCTAATATTAAATTACCTAATTATGTAACCTTCTAAAAAAAGTTTAATAGAAAACACCTTTTACAGATCATGCCCATATCTAAGATATTTAAAGACAAACCTAGCAAATTTTTTAGTGTACTTCCTTCTTACAAAAATTAATTGTTAAAAATATTTTTAATTGTTAATTAATTTCATTATAATTATGTATTTAAGTTTATTACTGTATTTAGTTTAGTAAATAACTACTTATGTATCTACATTAATCCCACACTAAATGAAGAAACATTCTAGATATAAAATTTAAATAAAACTTTATGGATTATATTGCAATAACAACTTGTCAACAAATATATCCTAGCACAAAATCTTTCTAATAGGTAATATATAATATTCAATAACATTAAATAAGCCTACCGATACAAAAAGATAAACCAGTAATAATATACCTACCAATTTTTGTAAAAGTATGCATATTTGTTTTCAAAATTACTAGCATTATTTTTATTTGGGTTATTACAGTATTTTTACAGATAATAATGTATATATATATATATATATATATATATATATATATATTGTATATATATACATTATATATATATATATATATATATATATGTATATATATATTGTATATATATACATAAAATATATATATTAAATCATTCACTTTTTAGAATGAATTGGTTTAAATCGAATTGTCACATAAGTTATTCAATATAAAGCAAAGTTTGCACTGAAATAAAATTTACCATTCTATGAATTAATATGCCTAATAATGGAAAATAAATTAATGGTGGAGTTCTCTCCTTGGAATAATAACTAAAATCATTTTTAGAAATGATGTTATCTGGTCCGTGCTCGCGGACCGCGTTCGTAATACCGAAGTAAGAAAGAGAGTTGGTCTGAAAGAGAGTGTCGGGGTGAAGGTAAGGAAAGGAATGCTCCGGTGGTTCGGGCATGCGGAAAGAATGTACGATGAAAGAATGACTAAACAGATACAATGCAAAAGTGGATGGATGCAGAAGTCGAGGAAGGCCACGACACACCTTCCATGATCAAATTGATCATGTACTAGCAGAAGGTGACGTCAGGAGCCTTAAGAACAGACGAGCGTGCATGGCAAGAGTTATGAATGTCAAAGAAGCAAGTGAGATGTGTAAGAATTAGCCTAAATGGCGCTCTGTCGTTAGTGCCTACCCCGCAAGGGAACTGGCGTGAAGTTATATATATATATGTTATCTGATCTACTACTGCTGCCTGTCTGCTGATCTCCTGCAATAAAAAAAATGGTTTTGGTTCCTCTACCCCACAGATACAAGGCTATTTTTCAGAATAAAAAGTATTCAACCTCCCTGTTCTTTTTCGCATTTTTAAATTCTCAACTACTCTAGAACTATTAGATAGAGATACATTATTATTTTATTAATCATATTATTATAGTCTTCTGGTTCAAGCTTAAAAAAAAAAGTGTTTCGATAAATATTTTGATTAATGTAATATTTTTAAACATCGATACTTTTTTATGATAACCGCTTCATCGATGTTAATCGTAACAATGTTTACATACCTAATGACCATCGACGTTGACGCTGACAATTTTTAGTTTATTGTTACCAACTCTAAGATTTAATATTTTTTATATTGATCGATATCATTAAATAATCGATTACATATATAACAATGGGAAAAATGGACAATATTTTAATGATATACGTGAACAACTTTCCTTTTTACATTGTAACTAACTAAGCACGTCAAATAATAATTGTTACTTATAGTCGCAAGTTTACGGCAGGACTTTAAGGGGTAGTCGCTCGGGGGCGATAATAATTACTATCCGATTTTAAGTTTTTGGCGGGCACTTGAAGGGGGACATTTTGCTGTTCAGTTTTATTTCATAAAATGTATACTGGTATAAATGCATGTATACTGTATGTAATATTGGGAAAATGAACAAAAGTTACTGTTTTTTTACCAATAATTGAATGATTTTGTGGAAAATAGGAACTGGTTAGTAAATTGTTGCCTTTCAACACACCGCCAGAATTCCGGTGTTTGGCATGATTGCGATACTTATACATCAAAATAACACGAACATATTCTGATAGCTATGTATAACAGTATGTAGGTAGGTATATAATGAATATTGTACTCGAATTTTCTAATTAATTTAAATAATGTAATCGGTACTCCTTTATTATTTACACTGGCAATTTTTTTCACTGTAGACGGTAGCTGTTTGGTACAATGTAGAAGGGCAAACAATTAAAGGTTTATTTAATTGCATTTTTATGCTCGGACGAAAAATAGGCTATAATTAAACCGTCAATATATAAAAAGTATTAAGATTTTAGAAAACTATTAGGTTAAGGAACGTCCAAATTTAGAAGAGACTTAAAATGGGCGTTCTCCTTTACAGTTCTCGAGTTTAGCTCCATCTCTTTTTAGTTCATCGACTCCAATAAATCTTCCTCAGAAATGTAATATAATATATATAATCTTTAAACTGTAGATTCGGTGGATAAACAAAATTTATCACGCCACCGACATGCATTATATTATACATATATACAAATGTAACTCTGTGGCGACAGTTTTCTAAATTATGAAAAAGGAATAAATTAACGATAGATACGATCTTGCTATCGTAGTTTAGAAAGCATACAGCATCTGACCTAAATCTTAATCTCACTAACCCCCAGAACCTCTTGTCTCAAGCTAAAGAGATTCTGGCAACCAACCGGGGGTAGGCAACAGTTTGTTTTATGCCGGTAAGCTAGTACTCCGATCTCCAACCCACATGCCAAGAGTGGTTTATGTATGGCTTAATGCATGAATCATATGCATACAAAAGTTTATGTAAACTTTCCAGTGTTGACAGCTTTATTTAGAAGATTCTTGATCAAATGTTTTATATTTAAGAAGTGTTTATATTGGAAGCCAATTAGGGGTTCAGAAAGTGCAACAAAATTATTCCAAATTCAAAGAAAAATAACATACTTGATTAATGTTCAAGAATAAATTTTCCTATTATTGGATTTAATACAATTTACAACACAATATACATTATTATAAACTAATCATACTTACAAATAAAACCTTAACATAAACTAAATATACAAATTAAAACAGATACTTATTATTGGTATATCAATAATAAATAAATCCTTGTTGCATGGCTAAGCATTGTCTTTGTAATTTATTTATTTTAAATACCATTACATTTAAATACCCTTGTATTTTTAATCGATTTCCAAGAGGAGGTTCTCAATTCGATTGTATGTCTGTGCGTAACAGACATACAATCGATTAAAAATCGATCGATCGAAATCGATTTCTCCGTCAATCGTAGACACATTTCATTTTTCTTTATTCAACAGAGTTTACTCCTGGGCTGGTCCCATGTCACCTAGTCAGGAGCTGATGAGTAGATCTTAGGCAAATTGAGAGCAACCTTTGTTGAAAAGGGTCGAGTGCCTACACTCTTCGAAAAGCAAACTTGTGTACGCGTGCCAGTAGTACAAGAATTTCTACAGGCGCTTAATATATTATTTCTAAAACTATACAAGCAACTAAAAAGTAGAAAATAAGATGTTGTAGAATACTTATATGATTATTTTTTGGTTTTTAGTTCCTTTTGTAGTCGGTTTTGTTTTTGGTTTGCATTTTTATATAATCAACGCAACACGAAATCTCTGCATGAATGGTGGAACTAATATAACAACTGAAAGATCTGTAGATAAATCTACACCAAATTCGAGCCTCAATCAACGTGAAACGTTAGATGGCGTTGTTTTCCAATTTGTAAAACTCTCACACTTTACAATAATACTTGTAATATTTATAAAAACAAAAAAAACAATGACTTCCATTGCAACAGTTTGTTTATGATAACATTATGTAACGTTATAGATTATATTATACAGGATACAAGACAATCACCCTTTAAATATAATATTTTTTACACTTGCAATATTTATACAAGTGAAGAAAGAAATTTTAATTTAAATAAAAAATACCGGTAACGTTATTATATACAATGGTATATTAAAAAAGTTCTGCTACATGGAATGGCACGCACGTGGTGTGCTGATTGAGCCGCTGCATTGTATTATTGGGTGGCATGAGGCAAGTCGCCAAGCACTCCCGTTGAGATTCGAAATTATTCTGGTTCCCACCACAACCTGAATACATGCGCCGTTTGCATGTTCTGAAAACAATAATTTGAAATGAAATTTATTAAACAAGGGCAAAGAAGCAAATTCATGATGGTATTGCATGAGGTTAATATGTTTACATACTGTTGCGCAAATTAAAAACTTTAAATGAGCTCAGCGTAGAGATTTTTCTTGGGCACTGTCATATCGCAGTGGTTTGAGGCCGACAGCAGCTTGGTACCATCTCTAGTGTTGCAAATGTGCATAGACGAAAGTAACACATTCTATCTTTTGAATGAGCCTTTGTCTATTGAGTGCGAGTTTTTTTTACTAATCACTCACGTTCAAGTTAACGCAATTTTGTATGGGAATGCATTCTACATTCAGGTCTACTTTTAATGATTGGGGCCGCAACCTCCAAAACACAGTTGTTGAATACGAACTAGAACATAGAATAACTGAATACCTACCTACGTGATTTTTCATAGTAGGTAGCTTTTATTTCCTTATAGCAGCAACTGCAACTACTCGAAATATTTCGCATAGATGTGTCATTTGCAGCAATTACAAATGTATCACTTACTTTGCCCATTTGTCCCAAGCCCAGCGATTATAATGACCGAAGCATGTTCCATAGTCAAATGAAAGTGAACAAAAGTGCGGTATTTCACCTGTATGAACACATAGAACATTTCTTTAATATTAATAGAGTAATAATAAATCGGCCAAGTGCGTGTTGGAGTTCATAGAGGCGAGAACCGAGACACATCCACTGTTTTTATCATTTAGCTATGAAAAATATGTAGAAGTACTCCATATGTAAAAACTACTTAACAGATGTTGTTCAAAGAATTTTGCGTTGATAGTATTTTTGAGCTCTACCACCATAACTTTCTTCAGGTTTTTTGTAGCTATGGAAGCTAATATCTCACTATCTATTTGTTTAAATATAAAATAAAAAGTAAACAAAATCTGACTAACACCGCACCACGTTAACTCAAACTCAACTCAAAAAAAACCAACCCTCAATTACGTGTATGCTTATGGTAGGTAGCCTTTAGTTTTTCGCAATTTCACTAAAGCATTGTGTACAGGCAAAATATTGCATATTTTACTAGTACCTATAGTAAACATTCATTCAGACCTAATAGACAGGCATAAAGCATTTCCATTTCATTTCAAAAAAGAACTTAACTACGTACTTATCACTTCACATACCGTTTTTATCCGTTTTTCTTGACATGCTTTGAAATTCGAAAACTAATATCAAATTCTTAGTGTCAGGCACATCATGTTACAATACAAGTTAGGATTCTTTGTTCATAAACATGTAATGAACAAGTAAGTACTTACGAACTTGATGTGTCGTGTTTAAGTAGCAATTATTAGAGCAATCCTTTTCGGTTTCAAACCTGTTGCCGTTTCCTTGACAGCCTCCCCAGAAGAAGCGATAACATCTTCTTTGTTTTACATCAAAGTACCATTGAATTATATCTGCCCTACATGGCCCAGTGTCTGGTCGTAGAAAGCAGGACTTACGACGAGCTGAATTCATTTCAAATGTTAGCTTTCCACTTAACTTTGTTGCTTTCTTTACGCATATTATTATGAATTTAATACTATTATAAAAATATTTACAAGTAAAAAATGTAGTTCAGATCGCTGTCGGTGGGGAGCGTTCCCAAAATGCTGCTGCCGCATTCCCACGTTGCATAGCAACGCTAATCCCTTGCCCTAAATATAGGCCAGCCTTTTGATCACGTGACACTTCTTTCAATCGCCTTGCAATGTCGCGATAAAGTTGATAACCCTCACGTCGCCAAGGCTCCAAAGTCTCAACCCCGAAAGCCACAAATATGTATCAATCACCTTCATCATCGTCGTAATACGACTAGCGTTTTGGGGACAATCCCCACCGACAGCGATCTGGACTACATTTTTTAGTTGTAAATATGTTTATAATAAGTATTTAATTTTAAAGTTATTTTTTTGTATTATGAATAAATGAATAAATTGTAAATAAAATAATATTAAATGAAATATTTAGAAATTGGGTCTTTAACTCGTGAAAAAACTATTCGATTATACGGGTAGAAAGTATCTTTGTCACTCGTTTTTAAAACTTTTTATACCACATTTTTCTTTCTTTCTTATCTATTTTCTATACTATTTCGTATTAATCAGATCATTCAACTTCACATACTACACGCAAAATTCCTATTAAAACTATACCGCATCCTTTTCTATTGATATGAATAAGGAACAAACAAATATACAAAAGACAGATTAACCTTTGTATATTAGGAGATTCGTTATTTAATATCACGAATGATAATTATAGTAACAATTGAGAAAATAAGGGCTTAAATAAAACTTTAAAAAACTTTCAACAAAAATGGAATTGCACACAATCGCAGAATTATCGCGGAATCCTAAAAATAAAATAAGATTCCGTAGCGTAAATTTTATGGATTAAAATTTTACACAAGCGAAGTTGCAAGAAAAGCTCCAGTTTAATAACTTATCTTAAAATGTATATATACCTCGAAGTGTCGTGTCTAAGTTCATGCAAATTTTTCTATAGTACGGATTCCGCGTGCTTCTACCCTTGTAGTTATAATGCTTTTTCTTATTCCGACGATTCTCAGTTGCTGTCGACAATAATAAAATTGTTATACTAATATAAATAAATTTCATTTTGAATATAAATTATACGAGAACTTATCACATCGTCACCAGTTTATTTCTTAGCTGCGTTCAAATAATGTCGTAAAACTTGCAATAAAACTGAAAGAAAATCGATAATTGTATAAATATTGATATTGTTTTCTTTTAGCATATGCCTTTTGAATTAAAGAGTAAACCTGTATTGAAACTATACCTTAAGCTGATATTAGACGGGTCAACCACATTGAATCGGTTTGGTTGATAGACTCAGAACTGAAAAGACAGGACGGTAACCGACAGTATTCAACGACATTGAATGATTCAAGTTTATGTTCATATGGATTACTTTATTTGACTCATCGAAATTGAAAGACAGACATGAAATGTCTAATATGGTGTCATTAAAGACTATAAAACACGACGAATATACTATATTTCTACTAGAATTTTCCCTGCAATAAGCTAAGTATGGACTACTTAATTGTTGTGTGGTAATGTCGCTTGCCGTAAATGTAGCTGATAATTATGGTCATCGTGGTAAACTCTTTGCCGCCGCCCCCCCCCCCTTCATACGGCTTTTGATATTTCTAATAACTATCAATTTGAAACCAGGAATTTGGATTAAAATATCTCGTCAATAGCGCCTGTCAATTACATGGTAGCAATGTTGCTAAATACCTCGTAACATGGTAATTATTTACAAAAGTAATACAGTAATTTAATGTCTGGTTGAACATTTTATCTTACACCGAATCTGCCGTAAAATACTTACGGCATCTTAACTACTTTGTAGAGACACAAAGCATACTTTATAGTCTATATTATTATTATTACCTAATGCTATAACATAAGCTGAGACAAAACACATTGTACTTAATCGGACATATAGTATTCGTTCGATATAGTTACTTATAACACAGTAAATAATAATAAATATAACAATTTGGTGCATTTTGATGTGGTGTAGACAGGAATAATCGCCGGTCAGTGTCACGCCACATTTACATTAAATTTGTCAAGGGGCCTCTATGTTTGTTGGCCTTCCCATGGGCCCACGCAAGTCATCCAACAGTCCGGGCCATTCTTATGGCCCGTGGTCAAAGATATACATTATAATAATAATATCCCATATACTTGCTATTGCTGGGCTCGGGCCTCCCACTATTGGGGAACGGAGACTATACCCGCCACGCTTGTCTAAGGCGGCTTGGTAGGTTTGACACATCGGTTATCTCGATGTGCAGATTTCATCACAACGTTTTCCTCCAACATTTTTAGCACATGGTAATTGTAACAGTATGCACATTAAGTCAGAAATCTGGCTAAATGGTGAATGTGTGTTCCGGTCAGGTTTCGAACTGGCGCCCTTTGAGTTTGGGACGGGATTATACTACCACGACATAACACAGTACCTAAAAAAATATAGGTGATAATATTAGCTAATGGCTAACTTGCTATTGTGTCTACGTGTGTTATTATTCAAAATTAAAGTCAATGTCAGTCGCTTGTAAAGTAAGAAAAATCTATCATCATACGTACATATATTTTATTAATGTGATAATGATGTTCTGTAAGTCATGTAACGCCCAGACTATTAAACTATGTGACGTGGTCAATAGAAGACCAGTTAACTTATCTTTTCGTACTAAATTGTTGTCGACACTAAACGTAAATGATAATAATAATATAATAATAATAATCGGCAGACAAACACACACATTGTATATCCC
Source organism: Dendrolimus kikuchii (assembly GCA_019925095.2). NCBI lineage: Eukaryota > Metazoa > Arthropoda > Insecta > Lepidoptera > Lasiocampidae > Dendrolimus > Dendrolimus kikuchii. Next base: position 12,203,181 of record CM034387.1, on the reverse strand, counting down.
CAAATTAAGCAAGTTACGCTTGTGTTATGGGTAATATACAACGGACTACTCTGGGGCCGATCCCAAGGATCGGCCCCAGAGTATATATATATATATATATATATATATAGTGGTTGTTCCATTTATTTACCCCATGGGTAAATAAATGGAAAGTAATCGATTTGAAAATAAAAAGTGTTCTATTACATTTTTTTACTTAATCACAAAAATGGCTTATTTACATACATACATATTGTCACGCCTGTTTCCCATTGGGGTAGGCAGAGACGATGGATCTCCACTTGCTACGATCCTTGCTACAAACACTTTTTGCTTCATCAACTTTCATAATCTTTTCATACATACACGCTTATTTAAACTACTTTTTATTTGACCTTTGTTCAAAATATCTTCAATTTGATCATGGTGAGTGCGTCTCGGTGTACGATTATATGTGGCTTAGTTAATATATGTAAAATATGTTAATTGAAGTGTGTGTATATTTATTATATGAAACAGTATTTTAGCAAAAATATATAGATAAGTACGGCCGATGAGTCGTGGCCCTTCTGAAGTTAGCGCCAAATGATTGCGCAGAACATACTTTATGAATCAAATCGACTTAGCTAGAGATGTATCTAACGTAAACAAAAACAACTGTTTGTTCGATTAAATTTTATAATCGAATATTAGAATCGATGAACTTCAATGTAGGTATAAAGATTATTGTTGTTTATTAAGTTTTTATCCCTATTTATAATATTTATTACTTTTTAGCTTAACAAAACAACGTTTGTATTAATTTCATATTGTACTTAGTTAGAGAAAATTGAAACTTTGTTAAAATATTTAAAATAAATTTATTTATATTTCTTAATTATACTCGAGTTAAATAATAATCGATTAAACAAAACGACGTTGCACATCTCTTTTTGTTGCTTCATACTTATTCAGCAATACTCGGGACGAAACACGAGGTATGAGGCATGAGGTATTATGTCTTAGTCACACGTCCGCTTTGGTTGTGTCGCTATCACTTTCTCGAGCACGATCACGAGTGTACATGGGCGAAACTCGCAAAGCCTGTGTTCAGACAGGCTATGACTTATCGGACGTACTGTAAATTGATTAAAACGTTTTTATGAATAAAGTTGATTTTTATAACAAACCGAGTTAGTAATGCATTAGGACATTACTAATAAGAATTGACTCGTCATCGAGCTGCCAAAAGTAAAATAAATGCTTGGAAAGAATATCTTAAAAATGTTGTGATTAGTTTTGGTGAACTGGAGTATTTTTAAAAACTTTTTGTAGACAATATATCCGCAAATAGGACGAGTCATCATCAACGCTCTGGTTGAAAACCATACACACTTACATATCTTTCATGAAAGTGAGTAATATGAACTCACGATACTTACTACTTAGCAATACGAACTCTAGGGTACGAAGACGCAAGAAATTTAATAATCATCCACAAATCTAAACAACCAGTTCCATATGTATGTATACAGGTGAATTTTTCAAGTGGGCCTTCAGGGCCAAATCCAAACTATGCGAAAATCACTCAAATGAGTCTCGAGACCGATTATGAAACTAAATTGTTTACATTAGATTTTTTTTTAAAGAAATTACCCTCGTCAGGAATCAAATCGGGTGAATATTTGAATAAACAAACACATGCTATACTAAATCATAGTGTAGCTTGTAAGGATCAATTTCTGTCAAGAAATGTCAAACGATAAACTAAGGGAATGGGTTGTTTTTGTTCTGTTTTCAATATTACACCTACCTACAGTAAGAATTTAGTCTGACATATTTGGTTCTGTGTAGAAAAAGGTATGAATATACATATATCTAAGATGTGCTATTAAACCAGAGTTCCGTGGTATACCTATCTTAACAACCTGGATCTAGTACCGCAAAACACAAAACAAAAATCCATAAACTCTTTTATACATAACCCAAAAAAGGATTTTAGCTTTATAAACGTTACGGTGTACAATATACCTCGTGCCGCCCATAGAATTAATACGCTTAGAACCAGAGTAGGCGCCAGTAAAGTGAAGCACTTTTAAGAAGGACCTAAGAGTCTCAGTTCGCTTGGCGACGCGGCGGTCAAAGAGAATTTAACACTACGTTATAGCGTCGTTTCCATCAGTCCGCAAGACAAAGTCTCAGTATAACGAGCTCCAATAGTTCTAATTACCTACTTTTTAGAAACACTAAATTTACTTGCAACATTATTTATGCCTTTGTGTGTCTCAGCGAAAATAATTACATGGCGTTCACGGACACATCGATTGGTTTAAGCTGAGTATAATTGTATAGGAAGCTCTCTCTTTAGGTAATATTACTCTAAGGTGCCGCCACAATGATATTTTGAGTACGAGTACAAGGTCTAAAACTCCGCGTACCGCAGGAATGGAAAGTACAGGTAAATGAGTGCCGTTGTGAACGTGTTAAATCACCCGCTCAATCTGGTCTACCTGAAAATTCTCTAACCTACCGCATTCGTAACACCATTATCTTGAATCAGTTTTCACAGACGTAACCGTTCAGAAATTGTATATCAGACAATAAATAATATATTTTTAGCCCGCTTATCTAAGGTCTATATATATATCTCGTGAAAATTGTAACAATACGTAAACCTCATCAAAAAAATAACTTCAGAAATGGTATATCAGACAATAAATAATATATTTTTAGCCCGCTTATCTAAGGTCTATATATATATCTCGTGAAAATTGTAACAATACGTAAACCTCATCAAAAAAATAACTTCAGAAATTGTATATCAGACAATAAATAATATATTTTTAGCCCGCTTATCTAAGATCTATATATATATATCTCGTGAAAATTGTAACAATACGTAAACCTCATCAAAAAAATAACATCAGAAATACACGCTCTCCTCACGCATGGGAACCCATTTCTATAGAATAAAGCAAAGTCTGATATTTTTTGTAAACAGAATGAACAGTGTGTGAGAAACTTCAAGTTTTTTCGTTGTCCCGTGAAAAAAGATTATTACGAATAACAATCCCAGTACTTCTTAATAGTTTTACATGGTTCGCTAGATGTCACAGAATGTTACGTATGCAACATCCGCGATAAGAGTGATAACTTATTCTAATATTATTTAAATATGACATTGTAAACTAGCTTACTAGCTTTCAGTTTTCATTACATTATCAATTTATCGTCTATTATTTATATTAGATTTAATTACGTTTTTTTTTGCTAGGCGATATTATCACTCCTGTCTTCTTCAAGCATGCCCATTACCATACGACAACAATTCCAAGGGAACCAACCAAAGAATTATTATTTTCAAACAGTTATGGTGAGGCTGGCGTACCAAAAGTCGTTCAGCCGGCTATGGAGAGAGCCACGCTCGGAGATCAGTCAGGAAACAAGTATCTCCTTGTGTTATTCAGCTTCAGGAAGTGAAACTTAATTTTTCAATATGGCTAAAGTACATTGTTTAACTCTGATTACGGCGTTGATTGCATTATTTTTGTCAGTATAAAGTACCATCTTGATTTATCTCGTCTAGAGGGACACAGGTAGAGTGTTGCGGCAGTCTGGGCAGTAAACTGGCTGTAGTAAATTGCAAATGAAGAAAGCTAATTCGTGAGCTATTGAAAACAAATTTGTAGCAATGTATAAAATTTAAACCCGGTGCGGAATTAATTCCGTGGTGCGCGCGCTTCTATGCAGTATGCAGTTCGGTAGGTTACAGACTGCGGAAAAAATCGCATCAAAATATTCGAAGTGCGCGCACGGCATAAGCCCCGGGTCGTGGCGGGGTGGGGTGCGCGTGCGCACTGCACTGCGCTTTTTGCTCTGCGCGCGCGGCTCGGACGGCGGGCGGCGGTGCGCGGCGGCACAGTGACGGCACAGCCACAGCCGCACTGGGATTTTATCCTTATTGTATTTTATTCTGTTCATGGCTCTCCGACTCGGTGAACGTGCCCGTGATATATTCAATCTATAATTCACAACGTTTTATTGTCACAAAGACCCATTTGTTACGAAAGGTCGAATTATGCCAATATGATAGTTAAAAACATATCATTGTGCGGCCGGCTGTTTGAAGTTTTGATTTGTTTTGTGCATCAGTGTTTTAAATAAGTAACACAATCTAACAATATAATTCTAATTTCACAATTTGTCACATAAACTAGCATTATGAATGTCATTGACTTTGCTGTTCATTTATTTTTACTGAACATTATTTGTTTTACTGACGGCGCTGTACCTGATCTAAAGGTAAACTTTTTTAATTCATGTCCTTACATTAGGTGCTTCAAATTGCACCCTTGCTTAGTTTATCGCTGATTTGTGATTCACTCGCTTAATCACGCATAGACGTCAGATAAGGACTCACTTTCTTACTTCAAGTGCTTTTGTCCATTGAAAAAAAAATCTCATAGAAACTGTTCTCGTTTTAAGAGTTTTGTATTTATAGGACTCATATGTATATTTATTATATTATATTTTTGTATATATTTAATATAAATTTAACAAATGTTATTGATTTCATTTTACTACGGTTTATTAAACTAATACAAGAAAACTTAGTTATATCGTATTCTACCCATAGTCGCTCAAGACTATAAGTAAAAGTATGGAATGGTTTCTTTTGTAATATCACAATTTAAGCTCCAATGGATAATTTAAAGGATGGCTTTTTACCTCCACATCTGAGCTGCACCTATCGGTTTCTTATTGAGTTGACAAGCTGCAGAACCACACGTCTCCTGACAAAAAGCCGGCCCCCGCCTTACAAAAAAACACGACAGGCTACTTTGAAACCTAATATACTGTGCAAAATTTGCACTACAAATCAAAAAGTTATTAATTCCACATTATTAACTGAAGACAAATTCTATTAACAAATGGTATCTATGGTTTATGCGTCCTCCTTTCCTGTAATTTTTAAAAGGAATTACGATAGTTAGGAATTACGCCAAATGAAAAGTTTCTATGATTTTGGACATTGTATTTTTTATTATAATAGATAAAGGTTTAATTGAATATAGCTATAGTATTTGACGATATTCACTGAACTATGTGGTACTAGGACTATTCGTGAAGGGTTTAAAAAACTTTTTAAAGATACAAACCGGTTTTTATGGCCTTACGATTACGAACTAAGCGAAATTTCTTGCTTTGAAATAAAACATGTAGCTTACTATTACTATTACACATACTTATTTGTTTGTTTCTTCTAAAACAAAACATATGACATCTGTAAATGACATTCATAAAAATAAAAGTCTCTGATATTATTGTAAATAAGTCGCTCGTTTTCTATAGAAGAATATTTTACCTGTAAGTTCCTGTGCGTGTACCACCTTCATATGTATTTATGCACCCATGACCACATTTGTAATCAAAATTACAAACTAGACAACTTAAATCACCCCTCGACCATAAAAAGGACATTGAATTGAATCACTAAGATTCGCAGTTTGATTTTTTTTTTCAAAAATTACGTTGTTGAGACTAAAGAAAATAATCAAAAAATGACATAAAACGAAGTTTGAAGTTTTTAGAGTGCATAAAAAATCACTAAAACGATAGCTTATATTCTTTTTTAAATACTACAATACTTTGTGCCCCGAGAATTTTCCCGGGTATGATACAAATTAGTTACATTGCATAAATATTAGCTGATTTCGATATAATTTCACTAAAACGATATCTTTAGTTCTTTTTCAAGTGATGTGATACTTTATATATCGGGAATCCCGCGGGAATTTTCCCGGGAGTGTTATTCATTATATTACTTCAAATCAGCGTGGCTTCGAATAGCCTCTATGTTTTGCTGGGCAGTTCTTTAAACTTAGTTCTTTGTTATTATTATAGGTTTTCATATTATATGTAATAATGGGAATTAAGTTTTTATATAAATAAAATGAAGCTACTGGCTAAGGTTTGACCCCGGCGTAGCCGCGGAGCAAACTGTAGTTTATTATAAATTCCTCTACAATTTCATAGCATTTTAAACGGAGTAAATATCAGAACTAAATCAAAATAAATAAGATTCTGCGCGTGTTACATCTAGGTAAGATTAGGAGGAATCAATTTCTGTAATACCTAGAGTTAATCCTAGGTATGTTGTGGTGTATAAATACTTAATTTTATGTATAAAAATTATATGGTAACTGTTATGATAAAAAATAATATATATTTTTTATTATTCCTTTATCATAAATTAATTAATTATGTTTAGATTAAAATTCCCCGCATACCGGTTTGAGACGTACAATCAGATATGTTTTGAAAATTACTGAAACATGGCAGTTCCACTCTTCGGTCACTTAACATTCCTAAGTAACTCGTATATTAAACACACAATATCTTGCAATCACGATTTATTCAAATTCTCCTGCCAACTAAATAGTGTCTGGTTGTTCAAGCGTGTAGTTTATATTTTATCAATGAACGAAATACACTAATATGTATGCTCTTCTTTAATGAATTTTGGAAACAACAGCGAATATAATTTTGTAATTTTCGGCAACAGTAAACTGTATTAAAATAGTCACCAATTAGCCCTAATTCCTATTACATAATATTATAAATGCAAGAGTTTGTAAAAATGTATGGATGTATGTATGTTTGTTACTCTTTCACGCAAAAATAACTAAATGGATATTAATGAAACTTTACAATAATATAGCTTAACAGAATAACACATAGGCTTAATTTATAAAGATATAGTGTGAATTCTCCAAAATGTAACGATTTTCCATCACCACGCGGGTGAGACCACGGAGCGCAGCTAGTCTAAAATAGTGATTATAAAATAAAATAATAATCTTCTTTCGAGGTACAAAGTAACAGAGAACTAATTTCAACGAAGATACTAAAAATACGTATGAAAGAAATAGTTGCCCGTTTAATGAATTGGACAGGAAAAGCTAAATTCTTTTATGATTCACTTCGAAAATAAATCTATAGGAACATAAAGATCATAACTACATAAAAGCTCGCTCCAACCTTTTATAGACACTATCTTCTGTGTAACGTTTTATTTTGTTAGACATGTTAAACATTTATGGAGATTTGTTGCACTGTGAATTTTAGTGTGTTTAGTAATTATTACGACGGTAAATACTTTTTTTCTCTCGTCTTGTACTGTTTGCTATAACTACATTAGTTCTTAGATTAGTAATTGAATAACATTCTTCTATGGTTATAAAAAAAGAGCGTGAGATATATCTCATATATATATATATATATATATATATATATATATATACATATATATATATATATACTAGCTGTCCCGGCAGACGTTGTTCTGCCCTGAAGAAATAAAATTTAGAACCCGATTGCAGCGCCACCTACCGGGTCCAATTGTGAATCTAAACCATCCTCGAATCCACTTGAACACACACAAAGAAATTCATTCAAATCGGTCCAGCCGTTTAGGAGGAGTTCACTGTCAACACACGTACAGAATTATATATATAAAGATATATAAATATATATATATATATATATATATATATATATATATATATATATATATATATATACAGAAAAAAAGGTTAAATTACACGTGTTGCTAAGAAATTCTTGCCGCTTCTTCTCCTTCAATAGTGATAACACGTTGCCAAGCGGTGTATATAGAAATTAGAATAGGAAGTAAGATTCATTTTTCACTTATTTGAATGACCTTCAAAAAGTGTTCCCATCTGTCTTAATTTGAATAAAAAAACTTATTGTTAATTGAAACAATATTTACAAAAGTATTTTCACAACGCAGCGAAATTGGCATCACACAATACATTCGATCATTTGCAATCGGTACAAAAAGAATTTTAATGAGCCCATAATGCTCTGAGGTCCATTTATAAGAAAAATAATCATAAGTTTTAAATTAAAAGTCATGTCAAGTACATATATCCCCATTGTTAACGACATTCGAGGAATATATTCTCTAGTAACTTATTATTTTATAACACTGAATGTTGAATTTTTATTACAAACCAAGGAGCGTTCTTGAATGGTTGTTATATTTTACTTACTTCAACTTATTTATCTTGATAAATAGAGTATTGATCGAGTTTCATAAATAGAAATATTGGTTTCAAATACGAAAGTCCTGAGTGAAATACCGAACAATTTATTTGTGTTAGAGGAACAGAGGAAATTCTTGTATACTTTACATACTAGCATATAAAGTATATCAAAACTTTAAATTTCTTTGCTTATAGAGATCTCAATAGCAGACCATTCTACTGCAATGCTATCAGAGTATGACAGAGTACATTGTATAAATGTATATTCGGATATGTCTGTCTAAACACGTAGTTGTCAGGCAATTGTTATTAATGTGTGATGTCAATTTTGTATAATTGTCTTTAACTAGGTTTATTTTTAGTCACTAACATCTTCTCTGTTCTACTCGCTATTTATATCGCATATCTTGGAATTTCGCATTATTCCTAATATCAATTCCTCTTTTATTTGTTTATACAGACTAGCACACAAAGCAGTGACACGTGTTCAGCTCGCGTAACAGCATGCGAATCTAGTGTAGCGAATGCTCGCCGGATCGTGTGTGGGACCGACGGCAGAACCTATTCTACTAAGTGTCAGCTGATGAAAGCGCAATGTGCCGGGGAGCCTGTGTTAGTAGCACGCAAAGGACCTTGCTCTGGTAGGTTTATAAAAACAGTGAGTTAGTGAATTTGGGATCTATTTTCCATACTACTATTTTATTCTATCAGCCTATAATGGCTGAGCCGGCTAAGGCTTAGCCGGCCGAGCTCACTGGAACGCAGAAGTTCGATTCCTGGCATGGTAGATTTCGTAAACGAACTTTCTATTATTTACTGTGGTCTGGGTGTTTGGGGGCGGCCTCAGAGAGTCCCACTTCCGTTGCCTATTGGGCTCCATTTTTGAGGTACAAATGGTATACCCATCACGGTTGACTAAGAGGGAGTGGCGGGTTTGACGCATTGGTTTTTTCTGTAAATATGTATCAAATCACTGTGTTCTTTTCACATTTTTTTTCAGATTGTTTTAACAAAAACAAAATCAACTTTAACCTAAAAAAGATTTAACCAACTTCTGTGTGACAGCTCTGTTTTTGATTAAAATTACTTTTCAGTTGCGTAAATACATAACAGCTTTACAAATGATATATTAAGCGCCTGGAGAAATTGTATAATTACTGGCACGCTTATATAGGGTTGCTATCCCACTCTTTGGTGTAGACGCTCGTCAACAAGGGTTGGTCTCGATTTCCTTGCAATCGACTCATCAGGTCCTGACTTGGTGACAATGGGACCACCTCGGGAATATATTCTTTTGAACAAAAAAGTCGAAAATCAGTTCAATATTGACGGAATAATCGCGTAAAAAACATGTTTCAAGGGTTTCTCACAATTTCCCTAGGATCTGCTCATCAAATCCTAACATGTTGACCATGAAATCATCCCGGGTGTACACTTACGAATAAAGAAAAAAATGTAAATCGGTCGACAATTAACAGGGATGTTGTGTACCAAAAAATTCGGTTAACAATTTTCGAGGGTTTCTCTCGAATTCTCTGGGATCCTCTCCAGAGATCCTGATTTGGTAGACTATGAGACCAATTAAGTACACCCTTTCAATTAAAACAATATATAATATTTGAAAATCGGTCCACAATTGACGAAGAAATCGAATAACACACATACGAAAAAAAACATTCAGACGAATTTAGTACCTCCACCTGTTAGTTTAAAAAAAAAATGCTTATGTAACTGATTTATTTTGGTATTGGAAGTCACTTCAGTTGAAACAAAAGCGAATTTATTTGTATTATATATTGTATAGTATTTCACGGCTTTGAAATTATGAAAATAAATTTTCAGTATTAAAATTGAAATCAAAATTTAAATTGCTCTTTAATTTAACCTTTACTTAAGCTCGTTGAGTGTGACAGCCTATCGCTAACCTTTGCCCTGCCAATGACCTCTATTGTCATTTACTTCTTTAATCATGACGGACCGTTAAAAATAAACTTGTACTAATAGACTAGATAGAATTCCAAGAAATAAATTTTTATACCAGTCGATCTATAAATTTTAATTGTTTTTATTTCCTCCGGGCGTATTAGCAGTTTTATATGTTCTAACAAAAGTAAAACGTTATAACTGATTCTCAGGCCATAAAAGTGAAAAATATTTATCTTCTCTAACCTAAAGCGGATAAAGGACATAATTTTGTATTGCAATTGCTATGAACTCATTTATACGAAACTGTTGAAGAGTTTTTATTATTAATTAGTGTATCCTTATACAATAATTAATTTAATTTTATAGTTTACGATTAAAATCGCAGGCCGGGAATCACAGTATTTAAAATATGTAAAAGAAATTATACATTGCACTAAACATTTCAGATTTGCCACACAATTCTTGTTCTAAAAGAGACTCTTTCATACATTGCTGGGCCCAGATTGTAAAAACATTAGAATGATTTTAACATTTCTTTTTATTATCTTGATATTTTTTATAATTGTAGTGAGTTTAGTTATCTTGAATGAATTAATACCGTATGGTGTAAGTGTTTTTATATTATTAATTGTTGAAATTCTTTCATTCAAATAGCTTTCCCAAATTGGCGCCACCCATCCCCTTCCTCCGATGTCCTCCACCGGCGACCTTGCGCAAATTGTTGGTTTAACGGGCTGGTGGCGTCCTATATTGCGTTTGCAGAAACGCGGTTTCCACTCCAAGACTATAAGACAAAATAAATCACTTTGCCTTTGAAGACTCCTCTACTCCATCGGCCATCAGTCTTGCGACAAATGTGGCCGGCTCACTGCCATTTCAGCTTGCTAATTTTGCGAGCTCTGTCGGTGACCTATGTAATATGGGTATAAATTAAAATAAACCGTTCAATGTTTACGTTTATAGACATTTCAGACAGACGTCTGTGGGCAAAAATTCGCACTGTGTAAAATTTATCACCAGACCTAATATGCCATTAATAATAGGATACATAACACAATTTACAATGAATTCTAAAATTTTCACGTAAAAGAGTGGGCGCTACCATACCATAATATTAACGTAATTTTAAAATAACTACATATAATTTAAATAATAATTGATACGCTATTTGACTCGTTTAACGTTATAACTTGCTGTTCTCGTATAAAATCTACGGGACTTCGGCGTTTTGTATAATTATAAAAAGTGTGTTAATTGAATTGACTGTTCTCTAGGCGCTGTCCTATTATATAATTGTGCTCGGCACATTTACATCTCTTTCACAGAATAACCTTAATCACGTTCATACTTAAAGTGCATAATAATCTTAAAATATACTTCAAAATTTTGCCCTCTTATCGGCCACCAATAATTGTAAATTGACGTTCGCAGAAAGCCAAACTTCTTGCCTAATTGCAATGCGGTATGCTCTGAACGCTCACACCGGTCCGCGGCCCCCTTACGTGCCTAAATGCAGAGCAGATGGCACCTATGCTGCAGTCCAGTGCGCCCCTGCCGGCACAGCCGCTGGTTGCTGGTGCGTTACTCCAGATGGAAAACCTCTACCAGATACCGGTGTTAGGAATGGCCGACCGGATTGTACGAGAAGTGGTAAGTACATATTTATTTTAAATTCAGAGTCCAGCAAAATGTCTTTTCCTTAATAAACATAATCAAGGCCATCTTTGCCCGGGGGTGCAAGAGGAGCGTGGCACCCGGGCACAGGAACTTAAGGGGCGCAAGTCGATTGACTTCAATCAAAAAATCATTAAAGAAAATAAGTACTTTTCTAGATCTAACGACACTTAAAATTCTACGAGTACATCAATGTGTAGTAACCATATACATTAGGTCTTCTTGTCAAATGCCACCCATACCTATAAACCCAGTTGTTTTTGAGATAAAATATGAGTGCGTAATACAAACTCAGACGAATGGATATGAGAAATGCAAAACGATTCCATTTTTGCCAAATAAATAATGCTTAAATTGGCGCAAACTGATTTTTGCGTCCCGGTGTCCAATACGCTGAATCATGTTATTGGACACATTCTTGGTTAAAGTTCTATATAGTTATTTTAGGTTTTTATTGTAATTTTAATTTTGTATCTCTGAGATATGTTCTACATAATTTGTGACAAAAAATTCAGCGAAACTTCCTTCATGTTGTCATGAGGACAACGTAACATATTAGCGACTTGCAAAGGCGGTACCAAAAAACGCGACCGTTGCGCCAATTTTTTGGCTATATTGGTATATAGACCAGGGGCAGCCAACTTGATTACAACCAAGATCTACTGTTTACTGTTGAAACTCTGCGATCTACCAATGACATTTCTTTAAATTTGATGAAACAATATAGTTCAGTATACAAATAAGTAATATATTTTATTGATGATACAAGATGAAGACGATACGCGCAGCAGTTGGTAGTTACGTTGCACAGTCTGTTCTATGTATACATTTATATTTTTTTGCCTTGCCACGATCGACTGGACTAAAAGCCGCGATCGACCGGTTGGCCACCCCTGGTATAGACCCATGCAATTCCGTGGAAAAGTCCACGGAAACGACTTATTTCATCGGGATAAAAAGAATCTTGCACTTATGGTACTCACTAGCCTAGTTATGATTTATTATTACTATTTATTTACTAGCTATGCTCAAAGTCCGGTCGCAGGAGATTCACACTTATTGTTATATTTTGATCAAATAAAACATTATCTTTATATATTATAGCCTACGTACTATATTGGTGTGTAAGTTATATTACAGTAAAGTTTGATCAAAATCTTTTCATTTCTTATAACATGAATCCATCCATCCTCACAAACTCTCGTTTATAATATTGTAATAGGATTTTTCATCTTGGTGGTAACAATTAGTATCGATAAAAGATATAAATAGGATTTCTGTGTTGACGATATTATAAGATATAAGACGAAATCATATTATACAATATTTGGCGAGACATCTTTGAAAAATGGGCAATACAATTAACTAGAGTACTGATTCTCCGTTCATAGTAGAACAGAATATAATGTGATTTTGTTACCATTTTCGATCGAAAGATCGAAGTGGAGGAAGTGAAGACTTTATAAATTGTATCCAATCTAAGCTTACTAAATTTACCTGAAAAGAAGAGACACGAAACTCCTGAAAAACAAAAACAGAAACTTGAATAACGTTATTGTAATTGTAGTAAACGATAATTTACTTTAGTTCACTTTATTTAAAAACTGTTACAGATATAATTCAATGAAGTATAAATAAAAAATACATTATACAACGTTCATACAACGTAAATTTTAAAATTACAGATGCATGGATAAAATAGTTCAACTTTTAATTTAAAACTTTAAAATTTAAAAAATTTAGAAGTCAGCAATCAGTCAGGTTAGTCAGTCAATTTACACAATAGATAACTTTTATTTGATGATCGAAAAATCAACCCTAAATGAAAATATATGCATTTCAAATTCTAATAGGTGTCTAAAAATGTGACAGTTTGCATCAAATCCTAAGCTAAAATCTTAATAACAACAGATGAAACCATTAAATATCTATCTTGAGTAAGTACTTATGAGCTTTTTCACTTTATTCTTTAAAATTAATTAACCTGTTCTGTGTCTTAAGACTCTTGTCAGATTATCTCAGTTTTATAGCAGTAAAGTAAAAGCATGAATTGTTCACTATAGCATTAACGGGATTATTTTATCAACATCGAGGTTCCAATAGCCCGGCTGCGGAAATGGCTGAATGCGTGTGTCACGATTTATTTTACCTTTCACGAGAAGGCGCCTTTGTCTGTTCTTACCAACCTATAGTATAGGATACCGTTTAATAATAATAACTCTTAAAGAATATTCTAATATAACTATAAACTTGTTTTAGTATATACCATATATCTTGTGACCCAACCCCATGCTGTTTGAATGATAAAAGATTTTTGTATTGTTATGTATTAAAGGACATTCGCTAGCTACTTCAGAGAGATCTTACATAACCAGCAAAATTTGAAATCTTATACAATCAGAAAATAATATATGAATAGTATTGTAGAACTGAAAATAGAATTATTCTAGACAATTTTGGAACTCATTAAGATCGGTTGCTCTATCGCTGTAAAAAGGTAACAAAGAAACTGACTTACTTTGGCATTTATACACATGTTAGTATAGATATGCCGGAACAACTCGACTATGACAATACTTAATTGCTAATCATAAATTATTAAGCATGATTTGTTTATTTAGCTGAGGCTTTCTAACATCATTGCTTAAATATTTGTTTAATATCATATTGGGATAATCTGTATGAACCAAAAAAAAGTCTACATCGAAATACGGGATTATTGAATATGCAAGTGTAAAAGATTAAATTTTTTTTTTCATTAATATAATAGTATGTACAATGCGAGTAATTGAGCAAGGTTCATGTATTCTTCATAAACATTAGTATAATTATTAACTAACAAAATACACCATATAGCTCTTTAAACGTCAACCGAGTAATTTCTGCATATTATTGTAATAATTTTCTAAATAAGATTTTCCCGTCATTAATAGTATTATTTCTTCGCGTGTTAATAGATGCATATCTCAATATAATTATGTTAAAAGATAACAGATGATTGAAATGCAAGTATTTAGTCTAGGCGTGTTGGCAAGTATGAATCTAGACTAAATAGGTACCACAATGATTCGTAATGGATATTCCTCATCTTACTCGCGCAAGACAAGAGCTTTCGATCCCGGATTAAAAACATCTGCTTTGCCTAACAGCTTCTTGTAAATAGTGGTGGAAATACTTCAGACATGGTTTGTATACAATGGTCCAGATGAAAGCCAATGTTTACGTTACTGTAAAACATCTTTTTAAAGTACAAGTCGATACGTTACACTTACATTATATTGAATTGTTTACATGTACGTATTTGCTTTTGAATAAGAAAAAGTATAATTTCTCAGAAATCTTTAAAGCAAATAACAATTTATAATATAATTATAACTTGGAGGGAAAATAATCTCTATTTAATGCGTTATTTGTGATGTGATGATGTTATTAATTGTTAGTAACGCTAAATACTAACACATATTGAATGTATAGGAGAATCTATTTCACCTTGGAATGTTTTCATTGTTTCATTTAAAAAAATTTACGCAAAGCATAAGATCTATCAAATATGCATATATAGAAAGATCAATTTTCAACTATATAATGAATCGATAAAATCTGTGATATTTCTATTCCTATTCCATTAGAAAAAAAGGGCGAAAACTGTCTAAGGTACAATAGAGCTGATTTATCTTGGCCCATACAAGTTGTACCTTGGACACTCTGGGATAAAATGGAGATAAACTGCAGGTGCTGTAGAAATTTTAATTTTAATTTATACTAATGACAAAATGACTGATCATCTCAACACCTGTAATCAAAAATGAACATTGAGCACTAAGGTAAATAGAAATATATCACAAAAGAACATTATCCTAGTCAAACTCCTGGCTCTATATTTTTTATCAATAGTACCAAATCAGATTACTTCGTAAACCGAAAATCTTATGAATTTTTACTTATTTAAACAATATTTTTAAAATCAATATAAAAATAATCAATAAGCTTTATCTTTTCCTTTCTTGGCCCTGGGAATACTGCGGGATTCTTCCCAGTAACGGTTGAAACTGGTTAGGATGCTTAATAATTAGATGATTCGGATACTATTTCTACAAAAACAATAGTTTACATTTTTTTAAATCCAGATCCAGAAATTCCGGTACATTTTCCCCATGAGTGGTTTAAAATTATGAGGGTGCATAAAATTGGCTGTTACCGATACTATATTACCATAACTATAGTCTACGCTATTTTTTTAAATAGAATAGTACATTATATCCTCGGAATCCAGGCTTTTTTATAAAAATCGAATAATGGACGTGCCTTGGCCAGTGTCCAAGGTACATAGTTGTTTAAGGGGCCAAGGTACAAAACATCACAACAATTCCTTCTAACAACTTGCATAAGCACGCTACAATTGAGATTAGCTTTAAACACTAATACAATCTGTTACCCACATATAATGAGATTTGATTGAAAATAAAAAGTTTACAATAAATATACCTAGTCTTGCCATAAATATTATAACAAGGATTTTTTTTCTATTGCAAATAACATTTATAAGTTTTACAGTGTGTTAGTTTAATACATAAATATAAAACAAATTAAAATATAAAAAGCTTATTCGAAGTGGCCTGCATTCGCTGCAATACAGTTCTTTAAATGTTGAAGCCAGTTATCAATAGAAGTACGCACTCTTTCCATGGGAAAATTCTTCACTGCCAATCCTATGGATTGTTTTAGGGACTCCAAATTATCATGGCGTTTAGAGCAAGCCGTACTCTCTAAAACTGACCATAAATCATAATCCAGCGGATTAAGATCGGGATTAGACGACGGCCAGTCTTCAGCTCTGATGAAGTCCGAAACGTTCGTTTCCAACCAAGACTGCGTGAACCGAGCTTTATGACCCGGCGCCGAGTCTTGCTGGAAGGAACATTCTGGGTTTTTGAACATGGTGTTGTTAAGGGGCTCAACTACCTTCTCAATAATGGTATCTTGATACACATGTGCCGATGTTTTGATACCTTTTTCACAAAAATATGGCTCAGTCACTCCTTCATAGCTAACACCCCACCAAACCATCACTGAAGACGGATAATGCCCACGTTGCACTCTGTGGACTAATTGAGAAACAACCTTAGAACTTTGAACATAAATACGGTCATTTTTTTTGTTAAAATGTTCCTCAATTGTGAAAAAAATCTCACCCGTAAACAACATTTTTCTGTGACCACACTTTGCGTACCGCTTCAGTACTTGTTTCGATTTTACCACCCTATTCTTTTTTAAATTATGAGTTAAGAAATGACCGATGCGTCTCTTATAGACTGCAAGTCCTAAGTCATCTTTTAAAATACGCGACATGGCTCTAGGTGATATCTTCATCTCCCGAGATAAAATCTTTTGCTTTCGGACAGGATTTCTTCGAATTCTTTCCCTTACTGCTTTGACCACCTTTTTTGTACAAACACTACGTGGAAGGCCAGATCTTTTTCTGTCACAAACAGAGGAAGTCTCATTGTACCTATTAATAGCCCGGTACACAAACATTTGACTAATACCAAGCGTATGGAGAGTGTTAAAAATTACATTTAGCTCCATACCTACTTTGTGTAATGCAATCACAGCGATTCGGTTCTCTTTATCGCCCCACTCCATTTAAATATCGCAAAATGTTGTACAATGTATTGGCGCCAAAATGAGAAAACACAATGAACAATCATATAAAAATGACAGATTCCAAATTCAAATGTAATATTTTGTTTCTTTTTAATTGTAGCAGTATTTATGGCCAGACTAAGTATATCATACTAAATAAGAAATTACAATTAGAGCGCAAAAAATGTACTTTTTGATTAAGAAATTATAAATAACATTTTTTTATCCGCACTGACACGGCCCCGTCGAATCACAACTAACTTCACGTTAGAGTTGACAAAGGGTGCTTAGATTGCTATAGGGAGAATTATTGCAAAATTTGGGACTTTTAGAAAAATTGCGATTGTCCTAGGTACGACACTCTCCAACGTACAACAGGTTTCCTATACACTAATGTAGCTATTCATAAACGGCGTTATTTTTAACGGTATAAACAAGACGCATTTGGCCAATAACGACATTATCCTAGATGAAGCCCATGCTTTAGGTAGACTATTTCTATTCGTCTCTAATGTTTTAAAAATACGTAAATACTAAATTTAATGACAAATGATTGATTAAAATTCACTTGCATATAGCTCAAAGGCGTATCCTATGAAATCTGCCAGACAGTCTAGATTTAGATATTTTTATGTCACTTTATAGATTTTTATAAATAAGCTTTATTGTAATAAATATTGCGGCGAATGATGGTGGAAGCATCTAGTTAGTTTAAGAATTTTTAGAAAAAGCTAGAAAGTTCCGGAAAGAAAAGACAAGGGCAGATACATGTTAGAAAGGGATAGACGATAAACGAAAGTTTTAGAATAGAAATTTCGGGAAGGAAAAGACAGAGATAGATAGATGTTAGAAAGAGATAGATGATGAACGAAAGTTCTAGGTTAGAAGGTTCGGGAAGGAAAACACATATATAAACATACATAAAAACGTATAGAAAGAGATGGATAGCAAATAAAAGAATAACGAAAAGAAGATCGAAAATATGGGTTCCAGAAGATTCTTCCGGGTATATAGGCAGCGTAAGGCGCGCTTACCGGGCAGTTTAGAGTGGAGTTCAGTTCAAGACAGCGAAGCGACAAATGCGATACGGAAGAGTTGGAAGAGAAGTTTAAAAGACAGTGACGAGTTAAGTGGTGAATTTAGTGACAAGTTTAGTGGACAGTTAAGTGAAGGAGTGTAGCGTAGTTCGAGAGACGAACCAGAAGCGAGATACACGCGGCAATATCGGGGGTGAGCACTGCAGTAGCAGGAGGTGGTCTACGCAATATCGGCGACGGTATTGTGAATGAGCCACCTTATCGTCGGGACAGTGCATCGTTAGTCGTGTGTATAGGGGCAACCCTGCGGAGAGGTATTATTACGTGCTGCTGTATAAGTCAATAAAAGCGTTACTTAAAAGAACTGGTGTTTCATTCCAATCGCAAGTGCGTACCCCCGCACGCACGTAACAATATCATCTCGCACTTTCCTAACCATTTGAAGTCATATCAGTATTGTATGCCATTACCTCTTACCTTTATTGTGGCATAAAGCATTTTCCACACCACAAATCTTTATGCCATCCTTCACATAATCGATCCATCATTAATCTCATCAGTCTTTGTTTATTTTCGCGTAATCTTCGTCTCTCCTCATTACATATGCCTATAGTACCCGAATCTTCTTCCTCTCAGTTTTTCAGTCACCCGTGTAGGTTACGAAGATCTTACGTAGTTGTTTTTCACTTCATCAATCCTTCCTTTAATGACTGCTGTCTAATCTTACTAATCCATTCATTTAAATAATTATGGCAAGATCCTATATTTTACTATTCAATCACTCGCCTTACCAGCGGTTGAATTTTAACCGATAATAAGACAAATGAACAGTCGGTAAGATATTGGAACAGGCCATAAATTAACTTCATTAAAAACATTCATATAACTGTACAAAATATAACAAGGTATTATTTATTTCAAATACCTATGGTACTCGTACAGTAAATACTGTGTTGGAAATGTTAACTCCCTCCTCGAAGAACTGAATTATTTATACATTTTTATATATACCTATAATTTAAAGAAAAGTTATCTTAAAGTTTATATATTTACGGTCTTATTCATAGAGGATTAGATTAAGTTTGAACGCTTCTTTATGGTTCTTAAAGAAGCGTTCAGACTTACTCTAGCTCTCTATGAATAAGACCGTTAATAGATTACGTGTTTTATGTATTAGTGGCCAGGTCCCCATCTCCCTTTAGAGAGCAGCATATGTACATAGGCGATGGTAACCACTTTCCATCAGGTGGGTCTGCTGAACTAATACAATAAAAAAATGTGGAAATGTATATATGAGTGTATATATATCGTGTTGCTTTACTAATGGTTAAAATTTGACATAAAATCCGTAGATGTTCTGCCAATTGTCTACCAAGGGTAAGGTATACGAATGATTATATAGAATAGTAATATATAGAAACCCAGCTTGAATTCACCCAGTAGTTTTAAACCCAAACAAACACAGACAAAATTCTAAGAAAGCAAAGGATGCCGATTATACAGTTTTATAGATAGATAGAAAACCAACGAGGCAATATTTACACATGTTGAGGGTGTATAGACCAAACTGACCCTAGATTCGGATTCAGTGCATCGGAATTACAAAAGGTCTGATCAAATGTACAGACCGCTTTTTTGTGGGCCATTGTTATTATTAAGCTGACGTAGTGGCGCCAAGTTTTTGGTACATTATTTCACTACAAAAATATTTTGAACAGTGTTTTACTAATCTCTTTGAAAGATAGAAAACAGATATAATCGTTAATAGATTGAGGTATTTGCAATGTATTCGCAAATTTATAAACAATGTAAATAAAATTTATGTACTCTGTACACAATGTTTGGTTAGATTATTTTATTTACCATTTTAGTAAAGCACAGTAATTGCGTATGAAGTCTTGACTAATTAGTAGATTTTTCTCTTCGACGTAAATATAATTAACTTTGTTTTTTGGTTTTCTATTTAATATTTGTGTTATACAAATTATACACATATAAAAATTGTTAAATAAATGTTGTTCTATTCAACAAGGTACCGTGTGCGAGTCCGACTCGGGCATGTAGAGTCGCGCATGTTAGGACCTAACACAAGGATTATTTACCATATTGAGCGCCGGGATACGAAAATCAGATAGACATACAAAAATGTCATATTCCAGTTTTAGATTACCGTAGCCATCTTGGAAAAAACTGGAACCTTATTATGTCGGTCTGCCCGTCACATGATATTTTATAAGTAGATGTAAGGCAAACGGATTGCGCCCCCTTGGTCTCTGCGACCGGATACTACGCATCTCTTGCACCTCCGCAAAGACGGCCCTGACTCTACAAATACAATACTGATATAATGCCTCGTTTATATTATGTACGCGTCCACGGTAGCCAGCAGGATAGCAGCGAAGACAGTGAGCAGCGCGGAATGTTAACGCTACGTGGTGTAATCGTGTTGATCACTTTTATCGCCACTTTTCTGCTTGCTGCCGTGGAAGTGAGTATAACGTAAACGAGAATTAAACTTTTATCCAACTACAACTCAGCTGTAAAATTTCAAACCTAGCAAGTGCATTCCAAGTATTTTTACATGACAGCACAAAACAATTACGTTAACTTCAACAATATGGATACGATTTCAAAACAATTTATTGGATTATTTTACTTACTTACCAATGCAGTGATCGGCTACAGAACTTTCCATTGAATTATTTCGTTTAATTTATAATTTAGTATTTTTCTTTTTTAAAATTAATTTATCGTCTATTTATTCAAATATTTATGAAATAATTAAATACTAAAATAAACTAAACTATGATATATATATAAACTATACTTACAAAATAACATTTTTTAAATATTTACAATTATCATTTACAACCATTACATTTAAAAATTTAAAACTAAAATATATCTATACTAAAAAAATCTACATAGCTTAATTTACAAAAAAGTAAGAAAAATTACAAATAGTAAATGGGTCTCAAATCACTATCAGTTGGGAACGTTTCCAAAACACTGGCCGGGTTACCACATTGTATGACAACGCTTATGCGTTGCCGAAAATACAGGCCAGAATTTTGGTTGCGTGAGACATCTATCAACCGTTTTAATAGGTCTCGATAAAGGTGGCGGGCTTCTGGACCCCATGGGCCCAGAGTTTCGACACCAAAAGTCAGTGTCAATGTCAGTTTTTTTTTAAATTGCACAGTTGAACAGACTTAGATTTCTTTTTCTAAATTTCACAAATGACTATTCATTCTGAAGTTTATTGTATGTTAAAACGTTTAGACTTGTTAGATCCTAAGATAATCAGCTGTGAGAAACAAACAGATAAACACTGGAGAGAAATGTTAAGGGTTCATTTTTATCCTTAGGTATCAATATCCTCTTAACACTATTTGTAGAAGCCACACATGGCCACCTAAAGCCAGAAATGACCACAGAACGCCAATGAATGTCTAACTAAGCCGCAAAAGTATCCAGCCCGAAGCCCGCGAAGGCCATCGAACGCCGCCGATTGGCCATCGTGAGCTGCTGCGAAGCCATGGCTATGCGGGGAGGGCTCCAGCCGCTCTAGAACCAATTATCGCTGGGCAGTTGCCCACCGAGTTCCAGCCGAGGTAAAGAAGTAGAACTTCGAGGCTGCAACCTACTCAATCCGATAAAGACCCTCCTTGCTATTTTTGTAAACAAAAAATCTAAAACCTTTAGATACATCTGCTATATAAATCTTTCAGACAGAGATTGTAATTATACATATGGCTAAAAGTTAGTTTATACTTATAAAGATTTCTCAGAGCCTAAAGAGCCCTTTCGGGAGGCTCTTTTAAACTTTTTGAAATAAATCACGTAGACAGGTTGTGTGTAGAAATTGGTTATCACGTCACAATGTGGGTGGTTTAGTACCCATGCGTAAAAACCAGTTTAGGGTCAGGTCTGAGCCTAATTATTTTTATACAAACATTGTATTACCAAAAAGCTATTTAATAGTACATTTATAACTTCTGTAATATGTATCTTATTTAAAAATGTGAAGAGTAAAATTTACAAAAAGTTTTGTGTGTGTGTGTGCAGTTCACACGCAGTAGAAGTGACACTTCAGAGATTATACTCACAGATAATTCTTCTCGAACTTTATAAATATAAATCTTTATCTTTAGCCTACATCCGTCAACATATTATAATTCAAAATAAACTTCTTAAGTATCACTTTCAATTTTTCACTGTTTTAGTCTAAAAAAATATTATTACCAGTTTTATTTCGATCCAAATTAGACTTATGTTTACTCATCGGTCTTATTGACTCTCTAATCTGTACTACACAATATAAAACTCGTATCTCGTTCCCTCGCAAGCTTAGTCCTATAAATTTTTGTCTATCTGTTTTTAGTGTCGCTTTTTCGTTTCATCGAATTTCAAATCACGATTTTAAAGAAGTTTCACTTCCGTAAATACGTTTTAAAATCGAACTAGTGAGTATCATTTTATGCACAATGAAGGGTTTACAAAGGTGATGTGACATTCTACTGTTTCAGTTATTTAGACACGAAACCCTAAATAGCACTTTATCGAGAATATCTCGTATGTCCAAAACTTCTCAACGGAACTTTTTCAAACAACATTTCTTTAAAAAATATATTTAACCCATAGCTAACTTTTTCTTTTTTCTAAATTAAATAAATAATTTAAAAAAAAATAGATGGGTATTATACATTTAAAATTTGAAGAGCATATTTTCCCACCTATTGACTAATTTAAAAAAAATCTCCCGACATTTGTATCGTATGGATTAAAAAATATATTGAATTTAAAGGGCATGAAAATTTTTTATAATATAAGACATTGGTAAGCAATTATTTTAAAACGTATTGTTACATGATACTGCATAAGGTATAAATAAAAATATAAATGTTCAGGGGCCCGTAGAGGCGGAAGACGGCAATCCCAACTTGTTTACTAGACAGGTGCCTATTATCGAATTACACGACATTGATGCGAGTATTTCATTCATATTGAGAAGTATTCGTAGCGCTAATAATGCAAAAAAAATTATACTACACAAATTTACGACTATTTTTCTTGCAAGTTGGTAGTCAAGCATACGGCCCACTTAATGATATGTGGTTACTGTAGCGTAGATTATCACCAGAGACGAAGCCAACGCATTACCTGCCTTTTTACGATGGCATAGAGGGCATGGGTTAGAATGGATGGAATAAAGGAATGCAATACAGCACTTATCAAACTCAGCTTGGGTTTTTTAACTGTTTATATAGAGCAATTTGGACTTTTTCAATACATATGCACGAGGATGTCTTGTACAATCTCTTAGTAGCACGAATTTTAATAGCAAGAGGTACATACATCTGGTACGAACTTCTCTCCAATGTTGTAAAATAGATTTGAGACTTTTAGCAACGACAACGTCCTTGAAGATTTTTCGGTACTAATTTTTCAGGTGGTACGAGTAGCGGGGATTCCATAGACACAATTGTTTTTCAGATGCATTATTATTTTATTGTGAATAAATAAAGTAAAATAAAAATTACCTCTCTTTTATAAACATGTAGATATTTTTTATCATGATTTGATAAGAGTTAAAGGAAGTTTCATGTGAATAATTTGGAGATGATTTGATCATTTTTTTCTTAACCGAAAATAACTATTACAAAATTACGGATAAAGCCACGTTACGACTTATATCGTGAAAAGTTATGATATTTTTTGGGTAAATTATTGATCAATAATTACTATACAACAAAAAAATTGTTCCGCTTGCATCCCCTTTTTCAACCTTTTGCAGGAACAGGAAGGAGCCTTAAAAGTTGATTTTTATGTCTCGAGATGGAAATGCTCTATGCCCACCCCGCTAGATAGGGAAAGGTAGTAAGGCAGAGTGGGAGTTACAGCAGCTGTCGGTACATGCTAAAACCACTCCAGTACCTTATCTACCACCACCACCCTAACCTAGGGCCGTGGGACATCAGCATAACCAGCGCCACAACTGTGGAAGGCGCCGGGTAGGCTCCTTCTACATTGCCGGGAGGAGAGTGAGCTTCCTCTCACTTTGTAACAACGCATGTTGAAGTAAATGTCTTTAATTCCTTTTATCAATTTACGGGAGCAGGACCTATTGCCGTATATTGTGTAATGTATCAGAATAAACTGTCAGTTATAATGTAATTAAATGCCCGCTCAGACTGATAAGTGAGAACATATCAGTGGTGCACATTAAGAAAGATCTGCGTCTAGTAATGTTTTAATAGGTCGGTGTTTTATTCTTTACTAATGAATGTATACTTGTTTTTTAAACTGGACTAGTTGCCTTATGTTGGTAAAACGTGTAATATACTTACCGCGGGGGGCCTTTAGCTTGCTAGGTGAGCAAAGGACCTTCTACCCCCGCACAACGAAGTGGGGTGTGTTCTCCCAGGGCACACTCCAGGCACTTTATTGCGCTGGATCGGCTGGGCGTAACTATGTTCTAAATCTCAGCCTTTCCAACACTAACAAAAGCGCAGGGTCGACAGGGAGGAGGGGGTTTTTAGTGGGTATTGGGGTTGCTCGCTCGTGCAGCAACGCTCGGAGTCTTCCACACTATTCTGTGACGTCGATCGCGGACGGAGCACTGCCAAGAGCATACTATTGCTGCAGTGTTATCGCCCCCAACCGACGCGTGTCGTTCCCCTAGCAACGGCCCAGTTTGTGCGTAAATCGGTTAAGCATTTTCCCTCGCCTCAAAAAAAAAGTGTAATATACTCATAAGATACAATAAAATAAATGTCATATAATTTAATACATACAGAAGTCAAAAACTGAATTTTACTTTGCAGTTTTGAAATTGCATAAAAGCTATAAGTGTGTATAACTGTGAGTGTCCCTGCATATATTGTTGTGTAAAAGTATTTTGCAAACTGAACTAGAATAATATAATTTAATTTTAACGTTCAAATGTAAAGTTAAGTAGATAAGAAATAAATTATAAAAAAAGATTTTTGTATAGTTTATACAAAAATCTTTTTTTAGTTTTCAAATCGGTGACATAATAATTACTATGTGTGTTTTTAAGAAGTTATTTTTTCTTTTATCAAATAATTAGTTCACATAAAAGGTAAGGTCCTAACTGATTTACAACTGCTCGGTTCAAATAATTAAGAACATACATTTATTGAAGCGGCTTTTAATTTTATACAATAAGTATTTATAGTTTATCAAAATCCAACCCCAAAGGCAAACTCTTAGGACAAATGCATTCGGAAAAAATGCTTGCATTACAGTAAGTTGTTAGAATATACACTTGTCCATATCAAACTAGACATCGTGTTGTAAAAAGAATATTATTTTAAATATTAAAAAATACACTGAGATGAGATGTCGCGGTTTTCCCAAAGTATAAAGTTCGAAAAAGGTAGGTAGGTTGGTGTTGCAGATGTCTACGGTCGACGGTAACAACTTACTATGCGGTGAATTGTCCGTTAGTTTGCTGTAGAGATTCTAGAGCCACATTGAATTCATTAGCATAATTTCAGCTTTTGGAGTCGGCTCGATATTTGTGATACCACGCTCTCACAGAATATTGACGTGAAACAGCCTGAGCTGATTGCGTTTCGTGCGATGCGTGAGAATTCCGTTGGCCTACTCTAGGAAACTTATATAGACACTGGCTGGTATGGAAGCCTCGTTATTTTATAATTGAAGCCGAATAATATTGTCAGTTGATATCGAACTGTTTATATGATATATTATATTTAATTAATATAAAATGTAATCCAAGTGAATGGCATTTCTATTATATGGTTAGAAATGCATACACCAGCCCGAATAATATAAAAATAGTCTATTATTTAAGTTTTAAACATGGTCCTTCGAGCCGGATCTGAACGAGCGACCTATTGAAGTACATTGTACAGTCCACTATAAATTCAGTCTGCTACGTAAAGTTTCAAACACCACTTCTCCTCCCTCTATCCATTCCATATCTCAGTCTTCCTGCCTGATCCTTCCATCCTATCCCTGTATCCCATCCCATCTATTCCTTCCTTAAAGGCTGGTAACACTTCGGCTTCGCACCTGGTGTTCTAAACATCTATAGATAACGGTAAAAACTTTCCAGTACGTGGACCGTCTGACTGTTTGCCAGCTTCCCAATAAAAAAAAACATAAAATAATATTATAAACTGTGCAGCTCGCGATTGTGAGCGTTGGAATTTGATGCAGGTCACTTGAACAAAATTGTATAAGACTTACTGGCTTTGTAAGCGAAACCACTTGAATAAAAACTAAAGTATTCTTCTTTCATCACAGCTGATGCAGTTATAACTGCTTACTGCCTAGCATGTATATACCTTTCAGACAAAGGGTCATCCTACGCAATGCGGGGCATTGCCCGGCCTTTGCCTAATCGTAAGCTTCCTCATAATACCACACCTCAAGCCCGTCTACATAACACTGGATGCGTTTGCATTATTTCTTTCGTGCAATCACAATATACCTTCAAAAAAGTATAAGTAAGTATGTGCCGTTATTACAGGTTTGCCATAAAATGAACTCGCTTTTTAAGCCTGGTCATAGGAACGATCGTTGGTTTTAGTAAATATTAACGAATTTAGTATCTTAATAATATAACCAACACTAGTTGATTACAACACTCACGTCTCGTCCGTAACTCGTCCGTCTCGCATATAACCACATTTTAGGTTGTTATATGCAAGTCGAACTCTCACATCTTCATGCAGAAATATATCTGTCCTAGATATTTTGTAGGTGAAAACGAAGTGTTCCTCTATAAAGCTTTTAACACACTACGCAGATACGATAATATTTTATCGGCGTATAAAAAATTATTACCTGAAATACCACACAATACACAGATACAATAGAATACGAAATGATATCTACATTCCCTCGAGCTTCTTCAAAATAACTAACTATAAAGACAGTTGTAGTTCACATAGGCTTCTCTATCCTTGGATGAAAGATGTACGATTTTAGATATGTCATTGCTTTTTGATGTAGTTCACAGCCGTGTTGACTGTCCTGAGCTCGTCTCGAAATTGGCATATAATGTACCTAGATACCGTACTCGTCATACATCTTTGCTGAATGTTCCTTGTAATTCTACCAACTATTCTCAAAATTCTTTGATTTCTCGTATGGCTCGTACTTATAATACTAAATTTAGTAAAATTGATCGGTTTGCTCCTCCAAATACAAACTTAAAAGTAACATTATTAATGACTTGCTGAAATTTACATAACACAACCCGACTTTATTTGTTTAATTTCAAATTAACATTTACTTTGTAAAATTGTTACTAAAGTGGTAGTTTATAAGGAAAACCTGTTATCAACGTTACTTTTTATTGTAAACGATTTAATATTATATTTGTGTATTCGCTATTGGATTTTTCAATAAATAAATAAGATATTTTTCATTTGATTTTAAATTTAGATAAAGGCAGAGAGAACATTTCATTCGGAATCTTATTAAAGGAGCGTATACCTATATGTACAAGGATCTGTTAGATAACAAATTTATAATGTATTCTCAAAATCCAAGGGCAACATATTTAATGGCGATTCATGATTTGATTTAAGTAGATAACAAACCCCCCCCCCCCCTCTTTCCCCCCGTCTCAGCGCATAAGCGCAAACTGAAATATGCTTATAAAAATATATCGGCAGATAACATATATATTTGTGTAAGCAGATAATATTGTCACCATCTTACAATATCGATCGGTGTCTATAGATACTTTATACTATAATATAAATTATCTGCGCTGTGTGCGCTAGTTTATTGAATTACATGGAAAGCGATATTGAAAGATATGCGCTCAGATATATATATATCTTATTGTATCTGCTTAGTGTATTAGACGCCACTGTGAATTTTTTTATTCAATTCAACTTTAAGCCTGAAATACTACACTATTTCTATATAAACCCTACTAACACTGACATTGACCCGTCTAGG
This sequence comes from Dendrolimus kikuchii, assembly GCA_019925095.2. Taxonomy (NCBI): domain Eukaryota; kingdom Metazoa; phylum Arthropoda; class Insecta; order Lepidoptera; family Lasiocampidae; genus Dendrolimus; species Dendrolimus kikuchii. The sequence continues at coordinate 12,174,905 of CM034387.1, read as the reverse complement.
TGCTGGTGTAATACATATCTAATATAATTGTCACATTAGTTTTATATTTTATGCAATGTATAAAATTAACGTAGAAATCAAATACTTACAATAATTATTTAAAACCAGCTAACTTATTTAATACAATTATAGTTAATATATAAATAGAGTTTTCCCCGTGGCTCAGCCGCGGGGTACAATTAGTACAATTTTTGTATATCGTGAATGTAGCTGTGGGTAAAAGCTAGTGTATAAACTTTCCTTGCAAACTCATCTAACTGATAGTGAAAACCGCTTACAAATCCGTTGTGTGGTTTAGGAGGAGTTAATGGATAAACAGACAGACAGACGCGAAAAGCGACTTTTTCACTATGTAAAGATAACATAAAATAAACGAATATAATAATGTAATGTACACAAGTTGTCACAAGTGCATATTTTTTGTAACAGTACATGTTGGCATGTTAATAAATTTATTCGTTTTTAAAACAGAACTATCTACTATCGTAATCACCTCTCTAATCATAAAAGCTCTTCCACTTTTACTAATGGCCCGTCCACAACCTTGCCTTTATGAACTACGTCTAATTGCAACGCGATAAACGACAAAACGAAAGTATTAAGATGTATGTAGCACAACGAGTCGTGGTACTTGACGCCAGCTTTTGTCGCGTCGCCCGTCGCTAAGTCCAGGGTTGTGGCCGCGCGATAGTGCTGAGTGTTTATATTTTATTGTGCATTCGTTTGTCTTACTACTGATTAAAATTTGATATAAACTTCATACAAGCAACATAAAATTTTAATAAATGACAAGGTAAAAGAATAAAGTGTAGGATAGAAACGCGGCATATAATTAACCTACCAATTCAAATAAATAAATGTGGGAGTAAATTTGTTTGTAGATAACAAATAAATAAATTACTGTGTGTTACGGTACAAGCCGTGTAAGTAGCTACTGCACTCGCGATTCATGTAACAGGGGTTCGAATTTTAGCCAGGAAGAATTTAGGCGGTTTGCTTGCTTAATACATATTGTTATAATTTCAGCATATCGAGATTAATCTACATATTGTATAGGTATATGAAGCCCTCCAATTCGCCTTTAATAATCGTGACTGGGTTTGGTGGGAAGCATTACGGTTCGTTCCCCGGAAATGCTAGAACCCACCAGTGGGACGTTTATGATCTGATATTCTTTCCATAACGGCGATGAAACAAGTAGGTACGTAGGGTAGCTTTTATCTCCTTATCCCTATCTCGCAACCGCATAAAATTCTATAATATTATACGGAATCACGTGATTTTATCTCAACATTCCCAAATGATTTAGGTAAAAACATTAGCGTAAAATATTTCATTTAAGATAAAACTCCTCCGCTGGAGCAGGTTTTGAATGGATGTTACAGAGCAATGCCGGAAACACTAGAATTTTTGATCGTATCTCAAAGCGTCTAGATGCATAATATTATGCGATGATGACTCAGGCTGTTAAAAATTAAACAAGACTGAAGGGAACAGTTTTTCTAACAAAATAAGCTCAGGTAGAACAGAGCTGAATCTGGCATGAGGAATAATTTATAGCTAATAACCATTATTTATTCATATTTGTATGTCGTTGAAGACCACGGGCCATAAAAATGGCTCAGACTTTTGGAAGGCTTGCGTTTGCGTGGGGCCATTAGAAGACCAATACCTAGAGGAGTACGAATATAGCGTGACACTGAACGGCAATCAACCCTGTCTATGTTATATAAAAGTGCACCCAAGGACGGGCTTCTGTTTACTGTAGGACTAATTTATAAAATGAGCATAAAAGTTACTGAGTTATTAGGTTGAACTGGTAATGGAAGTAGGGATCTGGAACTATGGGGACTACGACGTCTACTCGTCGCATTCTTCGAGTAACATGGATCCCGTGACTCGCCACTCACTACACGGGCCGCAATATAATGCCATACAACATTAATAAGATATTATTTGTATTCATATTACTGTGCAAATTTCTTATTAATATAGTCCGAAGAATTAAAAAGGAAAAAACCTACAGTCGAAGCAGCTACAGTTCAGCTAATGTCTCCTCTATTCGCCTCTAGTGATTTTTCATTGAAAATATAAGTTCATAGTATTCGATATTACGATCTAGTCGTAACGATTAACCTAATTAAAAGTATCTCAACGCGATCCATATAAAATACAAACCAAAGTGAAGGTTCACCAGCTGAATATGACAATTGTAAAACTGTTTCATAAACAATTATTACTTATATGAGATGATTAAGACAGCAACCGATGTAGAGAAAATATGAGCATTACGTGTCGTCGACCAACTTTGATGTGTGATTTACAGTCATTAACTTCATCACCGTACACGCACCAATCGGTGCGGTTTATGTATTTAGCAGTCTCCTTCATTACCACTGGCGCCTGGCAATAGCAATTAAGAATTTATTGCCACTTACCATAGTAAGTCAATAAGTCCTGGTTGCATGGAATCTGCTATGAATTTCTAATTATAAAATATTGTGAAGTGCGCTGGACTTCAGAAACAATACGCCAATAAATATTGGTAGTATTCGTCTGTGATTTCAAAATAAAGATTAAAATTGAAGTAGAAACTGCTAATTTTACGATCTGTCGTTTAAACGAATTTCAATGAACATGTTAAAAATTAAAGGAATGTTATCGTACTACATTTTAGCGCATACTGCATTACGATATCCGGCAGCAAGGACCTTTTACAAGATCCTTGTTTGCAGGGTTAAGAAAATATGAACATGTTATTGTAACTATTACTGCTATCTAGTGGATATATAAAAGTGCTATTTGTCCAAGTCCCGCGGGAACTAAGTCGACTACATATCTAGTATAAAATAATTTTAAGAGAATCAATTTTCTAGACTTGTACCTATATCTTAACAATTTTTTTGTTTTGACCCAGGACACTGTTCCAAATTTCAAGTAAAACGGTTTATTCACTGGATCATGACGAATGAACAGAGAATCTAATTTTCAAATTAAGCGGAACGTATAAATCTATCCCTATATTCATAATAGTTATACGAGCTTTATTGGCTCCTTCTAAAAATGTAAAAAATGTCTTGCTTAATTCTTTTTAAATCTCGTGTAACTATTATTAAAAAAGGGGTAATATTTATGAAGTTTAAAATTCGTCCTAAAACGGATAACATGGTCAATGTTAATTGATTAGGTATTGATTAGGTGTGTACATAAAGGTAAAAGACACAGATTACAGACTGCGAGTGTCAAAAATGATAACAACATTGGTGTTACATTACAATGTTCCATTACAAGAGAATATTACGACATGTTATATGCGTATGTTATTACATACATAACGTCGAGAGCTATATACAATAACAAAAATCTGAAACATCAAGAAAGAAAGAAATAAAGAAAAAATATTTATTTGTAAAAAAGCGACACTTAACAATAATTAATAATAATAAAAACATTGTGGCGAAGCCTTAGGTGAGTAGCGACACCTCGTACCTGACTCCGGGGGTCAACACAAGGCTCCCGCCTCCGTGTTTGCCTTAGCCAGCCGGCACGGAGTGGAGATCGCTAAAGCTAAGACTAAAGCTCCAGGGGTGTAAGTGATAAATGGCATCACGTCAGAAGTAGCTTCGGTGAACCTGCAGCCCACCTCTCTACACCCCTTAGCCACTCACACCCATGTTGCCCCTGTCTTTTATGGCATTTTTGGGGCCCATGCAGGGAGTGGCGAGTCACCGTCTGCCCATTTTTCCATGTTTCCTGAACATTGCGACGGGCAGACGCCATAGTCCCCATATTCCCAGACCCCTAGTACCACTAGCAGTTCACCCCAATAGCCCGGTACTTTTTGTCCTCATTTCCCACAATAGTCCTACACTGGCCGGGGCTTGTTCTTGGGTGCATTATTATATGGTGTAGACAGGGATAATCGCCGGACAGTGTCACGCCACATTTACATTAAATTTGTCAAGGGGTCTCTACGTGTTGACCTTCCCATGGCTCCACGCAAGTCTTCCAAATGTCCGGGCCATTTTTATGGTCCGTGGTCTACACAGACATACAATAAAAAATATAGTATAACTATAATAATGAAAGAATCGAAATGTGTGCTGGGACACATATTAGAAGTGAAACTTCAACGGGCAAGTGGAAAAAAGAATCGCAACAAAATTTTAACTTGAAGTTTTACGGGCAGGTTTTCAAATTGGACAAGTATATTAATAATCTGCCCGTAAAACTTCAAGTTAAAATTTTGTCGCGATTCGTTTTTCCACTTGTCCGTTGAAGTTTCACTTCTAATATGTGTCCCAGCACACATTTCGATTTTTCACAGGTTTACTGCAAATTATGATTTGGTTAGGTTAGGTACATTTTAATGAATGCATTTTTTATTTAAACATATTTTATTTTACCAAACAAAGAAACTGAGTTCGATCCGGAACCAAAAAAACATCTGTAGTCTACTTTAAAATTATTTATTAATATTTTTTAACACTGACAACAAATAGAGGCAGCAATAGAGCAACAAATGATGCCCAGCCACGTGGAGAGCAGAGGCATATAGTTCGATGCAAACTTAAGTTTGCCTCCATTAATGGCGGCTCGGAACATCGCACTTTCCGATGCGCAGAACGCGATTTTAGGTATTAGAGGGACGAGGTATATATATCTTCGCTCGCTCTCTCGCTCGCTTTCTCGTTTACGGGACTTCCCCGGCGCTCGGCTCACCAGGGCTGCCAATTTAGCGCTTTCGGAGCTAGATATAGCGCTTTTTAGGACAACCCAGCTCCCAATTTTATTAAACAACTTCCAGCTCAAACTATTGCGCTTTTTATAATATGCAAATATCTAATTAATTTTATAATAAATATATATGAATATCTGTACTAATATTATAAAGAGCAAATATTAGATTGTTTGTTTGCATTGAAGAGGCTCCGAAACTACTAAACCGATTCGAAAAATTCTTTCACTTTTGGCAAGCTACACTATCTCTGGGTGACATAGGCTATATTATATTTACAAAAAAAAATAGGGATCTTTACTAAAACTCCAATAATGTAACCCAAGGTGTAAAAAAAAACATAAAATCGCGTGCGCTGCGAAAACTATTGATGAATAAAATAATGTACTACGACTTTGCAGAACACATCATTATTTACGAAAAATGTCCCAACAGCACATGTCTAACTATTATAGTTATGCCACAATAAGTGTGGATAAGTGTTCTTTTATTTTAAAAGTTTAATTAAAATGCCGCCGCTAGAAAAGGCTCTTTATTTGTATCTTGGTATTCATCCTTATCAAAATAAATTACTTCATATTCAAGACTGCTTCAATACCTTTATACTAATTTTTGAATTATTCAATTCGGACATTCCATTCGAAAGATATCACGAGTTTAAAAATGTAAGTTTTATAACACGCGGCCGTGACGCTTTTTCGTGACAGAAAAATCCTAAGACCCCGTCTATATGAAGTTTTACTTCAAAAGCGTACCGCAATTTGCGAAATAGGGTTGGCAGTCACTATTTTTCTGTGCCGAAACCTATATTTCTGGGCACTGAAAATCACTGATTTTCAGTGCCCAGCTACTTCATCACAAAAATCATGCGACATTAAGAATTACAATGTCAAACTCAGCACATTAATTTACTACGCAGACAATATAGAATAGTTCCAAAACGGTTTCTCCTTCAAGAATTCTGCTCTGGATGGCTTTCGAGCATTAAAGCCCCCTGACATCTGGGAGTGTTAAGCGGCCGCTTTTGGAGAATCGCTTAGTAAAATTGACACATATCTAGATATAAATACTAGTAATTTTATGACAGTATACAGTTTCATTTTATTTTGATACTGGTCATAATATTCTTAACACGAATTTGCGAAAGCGGTCGCTTATCCGCGGTGGATGTCACTCAAGACCAGTCTTTTCCTTGCTTTAGCACCGCGTATTCAAAGCAGATTCGCTCCATTAATTAATTGAGTTCACTTCCGCGATACGTCTTGATTTACAACTTCCAATTATTCGACATCCGACATCCGTTTGCAATAATAAATGCCTCATATAGGATTACTTGATCATAGCAACTAGAAACTCATGTATAACAAACAAATGAGAATTTTAGAAAATAATTATCAACATCTATTTATTTAATAATTGTATACAAAAGGAATAGAGTGCAATACTAAGACTCTAAACTTAATTAAAGTGGGAAGGACAGGAGCCCAAACTAGGTAAACCCTATGTGATGGTACTCCTGTACTACTACTACTACTGTTATCCCATAATATTCAAAATAACTATGTTGAAAGTACGAATATACTTGTCCGTAATCAAAAAGTCAAAACATTACATATCTACTAAATATTAAAGCTTTAGAAACGAATAACTTGTTGAATGTATTTCAGAAATATAATGATGTTATGAAAATCAATATTTGACTACTATTTCCGTCCTACATAGCGATTTGCACCATATGTACATTATTGCTAAGGCTCTTTTATTAACTTTAATCATCTTGTTAATCTAATACCTACAAGACGCAAATTAAGCAAGACTACGGGTAACAAAAATGATAAATACCCTGTCGATATTATGACACGTGTAGCTATCTATACATAGTTTCTACTTATTATTAAAAATATTCGTTATGGTAGCTCTCTAATCTTTAAGAGTCCCAGAGACCAATTTCTTAGAAACAGCGGGTCGCGTCAGACAGCTCGTCGCCGGATCACAATGGTGGCCAGTTTTTTTTTATACTGTCAAAGGCAAAAAGAACCCGTCTTGGCTATGAGACGACAGAAAAAAAATCCTCCAGACATCGTTTGAAAGCTCGCTCAGTTACCGCGCAGGCACCTTTGATGTGTTATATTTAGCTACGGTGCCTACCTGACCCATGGTTTTAATGAAGTCGTTTTGAAAAAGTTTAAATTATACGAGTTTTATATTGTAACTTATCAATATTAATAGCCTCGGAATAACGTACACGATACGATACGATGAAATATTTACGATATGATGAAATATTTTAATAAATGGAGTGTAGTAATAGCTGAGACCTGTGGAGACTTACTAATGGCTGAATATTACTAATATAATTTCAAAGTCAAATGTAGAACCACGATCGAGTTCCGAAAATTACAGATAAATAAATGCAAATGAATATTTAAAAAAATATTTATTAATTTATTTTGCATATAAAACATTAAGATATAGTCTCATTAAGGACTTATAGGTAGATTATAATGTGACTAATAATTAGATTTAGTTATAACGTTTTCTTTTCTGTATTAATCTATATATATATATAAGAAAGTCGTGTTAGTTACACTATGTATAACTCAAGAAGGGCTGTACCGATTTGGCTGAAAATTGGTGGGGAGGTAGCTTAGAACCAGGAAACGGACATAGGATTTTATCCCTTTGGAACCGGTAGGTGGCGCTGACATCGGGTTCTAGAATCCTCCTAATAACCTGGACCGATTTTGGTGATTTTGTTTTTGTGTGTTTGACCCTGGATGGTTTAGATTCGCAATTAGAACCGGTAGGTGGCGCTGGGATCGGGTCCTAGATTTTTATTTTTTCAGACTCACTCAGTCTGGCCATAAATACTGTTACAATTAAAAAGAAACAAAGTATTACATTTGAATTTGGAATGTGTCATTTTTATATGATTGTTCATTGTGTTTTCTCATTTTGGTGCCAATACATTGTACAAAATTTTGCGATATTAAAATGGAGTGGGGCGATAAAGAGAACCGAATCGCTGTGATTGCATTACACAAAGTAGGTATGGAGCCAAATGTAATTTTTAAAACTCTCCATACGCTTGGTATTAGTCGAATCCTGTTCGAAAGCAAAAGATTTTATCTCGGGAGATGAAGATATCACCTAGAACCATGTCGCGTATTTTAAAAGATGACTTAGGACTTGCTGCCTATAAGAGACGCACTGGTCATTTCTTAACTCATAATTTAAAAAAGAAGAGGGTGTTTAAATCGAAACAACTACTGAAGCGGTACGCAAAGGGAGGTCACAGAAAAATTTTGTTTACGGATGAGAAATTTTTACAATTGAGCAACATTTTAACAAACAAAATGACCGTATTTATGCTCAAAGCTCTAAGGAAGCTTCTCAATTAGTCGACAGAGTGCGACGTGGGTATTATCCGTCTTCAGTGACGGGTTGGTGGGGTGTTAGCTATGAAGGAGTGACTGAGACATATTTTTGTGAAAAAGGTATCAAAACATCGGCACAAGTGTATCAAGATACCATTCTTGAGAAGGTAGTTAAGCCCTTTAACAACACCATGTTCAATAACCAAGAATGGTCCTTCCAGCAAGACTCGGGTCCGGGTCATAAAGCTGAGTCCACCCAGTCTTGGTTGGAAACGAACGTTTCAGACTTCATCAGAGCTGAAGACTGGCCGTCGTCTAGTCCCGATCTTAATCCGCTGGATTATGATTTATGGTCAGTTTTAGAGAGTACGGCTTGCTCTAAACGCCATGATAATTTGGAGTCCCTAAAACAATCCATACGATTGGCAGTGAAGAATTTTCCCACGGAAAAAGTACGTGCTTCTATTGATAACTGGCCTCAACGTTTAAAGGACTGTATTGCAGCCAATGGAGACCACTTCGAATAAGCTTTTTATATTTTAAATTGTTTTAAATTTATTTATTAAACTAACACACTGTAAAACTTATAAATGTTATTTGCAATAGAAAAAAAAATTCTCTGTTACAATATTTATAGCAAGACTAGGTACATAAAAGAAAGTCGTGTTAGTTACACTATTTATAACTCAAGAACGACTGTACCGATTTGGCTGAAAATTGGTGGGGAGGTAGCTTAGAACCAGGAAACGGATATAAGATACTTTTTATGCCGTTGGAACCGGTAGGTGGCGCTGAGACCGGTTTCTAGAATCCTCCTAATCACCTGGAGCGATTTTGGTGATTTTGTTTTTGTTAGGGATGGGCCGAATGTGGTTTGAACCGAATACGAATTTTGGCCGAACATTCGGTTAAAACAAAAAATTCGGCCCAAATTCGGCCGAACTTCGGTTTGATTTCGTCACGCTTTTTCTAGAGCAACAGGTCGTGACTTGATAATGCCGTAAATTTTATGTACGAGTAGGTGGATAAAAGAATACATTTTAGGCCTTTGATTGAAAAAAAATCACTCTTTCATAATTCTAAATTCATAAAGTTTAGTTAGTAAAAAGTGATTGCAATTAAAAAATAATAATACAATAAGCGTGTATGTATAAAGAAATTTATGAAAGTTGATGAAACGAAGTGTTTGTCAGGATCGTAATAGCTACCCCAGTAGGTAACAGGCGTAAGTTGTAATTGCTGATGTCCCTTAGACTTTTCTTTTTAATTCAAGTTACTCATTATAATTAAGCAGTTCCACTACTTACTGATGTTTCTTAGAGGAATTTTTTTTTTTTTTTAATAATTTATGTCTATTTAATTAGGCAAAGACTCAATCAAGAACCAATTTTATTTATTTTTTATCATATTGCAAGTTAAGGTTCGTAACTAAAGTAAACCATGAGTATAAATGTAGATGCCAATTTTTATATTACGGTTATGATACCTATATGATTTCTATTAACTTTAGTCAAAATAGTGCAAGTGGGCATTTTACCTTATTCTTGTACCGAATGTTCGGAATTTAAACCGAATTTCGGCCGAATGCCGAAGTTCGGCTCAAGCTGCCGAAATTCGGTCAAACCGAATGTAAAACGAATTTCGACCCATCCCTAATTTTTGCGTGTTTGAGTGGGTTCCCAGATGGTTTAGATTCGCAATTAGAACCGATAGGTGGCGCTGAGATCTGATTATAAAATCCTCCTAATCACCTAGACCGATTTTGGTGATTTTGTTTTTGTGTGTTTGCGTCCCTGGATAATTTAAATCCACAAATGGAACCGGTAGGTGGCGCTGGGATTGGGTCCTACATTTTTATTTTTTCAGAGCAGGACAACGTCTGCCGGGGCCGCTAGTTTATAATAAAAAATGTAATCTGAAATAGACTATATAAACATAGACAATCATCTTACTATGGGCGACATAGTGGAAGTAGTAGGCGCTTTATTACGTTACTTCCTTAATTCTTACGATAAGTAAAAATGCTACAAGTAAATTATTCAATTATATCATGATATTGAGGTCAGGCGCCATTCCGTCTGCAACCTACGTGTTATGTTTCGTTTAAAACCAATTTTGTTATTTTTTCTATCAGACATTTAATAATGACAATCGGTTCATTCACAAAGCTGGTTAAAAACGAACTTCCAGACCAAACCACTTTTATATAAGAAACAAGGGCTCGGGCCTTCGCATTTCAGGGTAACAAACTATATACCAGCCAATTAAGTCCAAGGTGAATTAGAGGGCGTTATTCGTACCTAAACTATTTCATCGTGGCGTTATTCTTTATCGTTAACATGTGACAATGCGTTAGAAAAGCTGTCTAAGCTGTGCACGCGCTTGGGCCGGTATTCGAATTCCAGCCACTGGAATAAGATACGGGTGCCTTAATCACTAAGCTACCATGATTATAACTTTATACATTTTTATGAATATAAATTAGAATAAAATAATATATAGATTATTGTCTATTATGCCGTTGGTATATTATACCAAAAAAATAAATACAATAATACGTATCTCTTCTCACATGTTAACGTGTTGTAAACATATCCACCTATAAAATGAAATAATTATATTTATTGACTGTTGTTAATTTTGCAATTAACTAAGGCTCAATAGCAACTCGATATAAGAATACATCGAGTACCGGTTTTATAATGCCAGTTAATAGTGGCAGGTCATCCCACTGACTATTACGTAGCGTTTAAATTCTAAATAAAGCCACATTTAAGTTAAAATAAGATTTATGGGCCTAGTAGCATTTTATCATAAATTAACCCCTTACAAAGTCATATCCAGTCGTCTGTTTATAATGTCCCAGTACTTTAAAAATCATAGTGTTTACAAAAAATTGTATTTAAATCAATCTTGAAATATTCACTGTCATAGTAGTAAAAAGTGATCTCATTTTCAGTTAAAGCAAAATGTAAGAAAAACAAAGTTTTAGGACACCAACATCACCCTACCGATTTATTTTAATAAGTTTAATCGTTGTTACGCCACGATACACCTTCCATGATCAAATTGATCGTGTACTAGCAGAAGGTGATGTCAGGAGCCTTAAGAACAGACGAGTGTGCATGACAAGAGTTATGAATGTCAAAGAGGCAAGTGAGGTGTGTAAGAATAAGCCTAAATGGCACTCTGTTGTTCGTGCCTACCCCGCAAGGGAACTGGCGTGAAGTTATGTATGTATGTATGTATGTAATCGTTGTTGCGTATTGCGTTTGTAATACGGGCCCTACTCACTCAAATCTATTCTATGTGCACTGAAATATTCGTTATCCGTCGATTACTTGTATAGTGGCTGCCATAAATGTTGACTGTTCTTTTGCGATTTCCACACAACCAAGACTTCTACATGGATGCGAAATTACATTATCTAGACTTGGTACGTACTAAGATAATCAATCTGCTACGACACACAGACTGACATCCTAGTGAGTCCGAATTAGGTATCGGAACCCTAAAAACATGTGCGTTATGAAATAAAACCAAACCTAATCATTATACTATGGATCGAATGAAATTTAAGTAGAACTTTGTTTGATTGACTCAAGTAATCGAATAGTATTGTGACATCACTACTTCGGCTACCGAGACCGGTTAGGCACTCGGCAGACGTACCCTACCCTCCCACGTTGCTTCTTTGCCACCCACATGCGCACACACACACCTACGAGTCAAAATATGAAAAACGCACGCACGTATTATTAAACGGCCGTCTGATTAACAACAATGTATCCATTAACTCACAGTCGTTAATTGAAATACGAAGTTCAATGGATTTTCTTGTTGAAAAAAATATCACACCCCATTTGTTTATAAGGAACTTTTTAATTTTGGTTGTCAGTCAATCAATTAATTCATACGCTTTCCTATATTCAATTGCAATTCTTGTAAAAATGTTTTACATCAAGTACAAATCTTTATTTCCAGGAAAGTCTCACGCGAGACGAAGATCTTCAGTACGAGGTCAAAGAAATAAGAAAAGTAAGTATTATTTTAATAATGTTTTCCTACATATTTAAAAAAAGTCATCGTCGCTTACGGTAGGTGTATTATTCAAAGGAACTATTTGAAATGGTGCCCTCATCTTTCTTTTACCATCGTAGTGCTCGCCATCGGTTGGAAATTCATCCGTATTCCTTTGAGCTGCTCAGTCCTTCAAGACAATTGTCATAGCACTGAAAGCATAAAATAGAAAATGTACGAGAATGAGATATCGTTATGCTATAGTAAAATAAAATAATTTTTATTTGTTTGAAATATTGACGTTTTTGCAGATGTTTTGCTAAGTAGTAGTGGCTAAGTATTATACGTTATTCCCGTACCTTTCCATTATATTCGTTTAACGCTTTTGGCACTTGTCTAGGAGGTCAGGTCACCATTTGCTCAGGTCCTTTTTGCTGTATACCTTACGAATTTCGAATGAGCTTTAGGTAGGCTCCGTCTACATCGTTATTCGTTTCAGTTTGTAATATGTTTTTTATATACACGATGTTTTTAATTTTTAATACTACATTAAGTAATATTTCAATAATACAGGTTGCACGCGTGCCGATCGAGCTCTCTTCAATGGGAATCTAATAAAAATATTTAGCGGAGAGTATGAAAGAGCACGTTCTGATTTCGAAGGCACTTCAATGGATCCAATAGCAGTGGCAGAATGGAAGTTTAAAGAACTAGATCGCGACAGGAGTGATGGATTACAAAAATCAGAATATAGAGGACTTAGAAGACTTATTAAAAAGGTTAATGTATTTTCTTGTTGTACTATTAATTCTATTTTATTTGTATAAAAAGTATTCATTTTAAGTTTTCGCGACTAGTACACATAATTAAAACTACTTTTTAACGGTTTTAAGCGTAGCAGTGATCACGGCGTCTGAAAAGAGGCCCAAACGTAAATAAAAAATAAAATCAAATGACGCGCTTAAAACCGTTAAAAAGTAGTTTTGAAATATTAAAAGTTTTATTCAGTTCTAATTCAAAAGTAAATTTAATTTTATATTCATTATTTCATTACAATAACTTCGAGTCCGCTTTTAAAACTCGGTGCTCGGCCATTGTTAAAACACTTGCGCAATCAGCGCGCTCATTACTTTGAGAATCGCTTACATTTAGAATTCTGTGATTTTCAATTTCAATCATTTATTCAAAGGTTATAATATAAACATAGTGAAAGGTACAACAAATATTTGTTTATAACAATATTATCAGAAATTGAGCTATAAAGATCAGTATAAATGGTAAACATATTTAAGTATATGGTTTTTACAAAAATATAAGAAAGTGGTAACGCTGCTGATTTATTATTATTTTCGGTTTAAAAGTTTTGAGGTGAGAAATTTTTATTTTTTTGGAATACAGTAATTTGCATGTAATAATATTTTTAATTTTAACTTTCATGTTTAGACCCCCTTGTATAATAAAATTTAAATGTTATAAACAGACATGACACTTTTATATGTGTGGAAAATTATATAGTAATTTGTTTATAAAATTAGATGTGGCACAAAGACAGATACAGATACTCATGGTTCCTTTTTACTCTTAGTTACCAGAACCCTAAAATCAGGCAATCGAAGTGACGAAGTGTTATTTCAGGGTACTTCAAATTACATATTTTATTTTTTTATTGCAGGAGATCAGCAGACAGGCAGACGGACCACTTGATAGAAAGCGGTTACCATCGCCTATGAACATTTGCAACACCAAAGTTGCTACAAATGCGCTGCTGCTCTCTTAAGGGAGACTGGAACCTGGTCACTAATGCCGGAACACAACTCAAGGTTGTTATGGCGACATACTTTAGACCAGGGGTGGTAGCCATCCAGTCGGGCAAATGCCCTACCACCTGGCTGTGGGTTGTTAAGTCGCCTCTTACAACAGGCCGCCCGGCCGCAGCAAAATGTATTCTTTCCTGCACGGATAATTTTATAATAAATATTATGTTTAATGTTATTTGTGTAATTGATTAATATTTCATAATTTCCCGCAATATCGTGAACTACCCTGGCCGCTTTTGAAGGGTTTCTTAGTGCAATTGACACATTGTTATGTATACAGTGTTCCACATTATTTTGATACTTGTCATATTCGTAATAAGAATCTGCAAAAGCGACCGTTAAATCTGTTCTATTCAAAACCCAAAGATACAAAAGCATATTAATTTCATATTTTTTACTCGAATATCATGATATTTATTATTTGCAGGTAGTTAAGCCGAAAAGATGCGCACGCGCGTGGGCTCGCGGCTGCGATGGAGATGGTGACGGGGAGATCGCCCGTGCCGAATGGACTGCTTGCCTCCTCGCCAACCCCGAGCCACCCGCACCGGACTGTGAGTACCTTAATAATTTTTTTCACGCTTATCTGATATCATCTCTCTCTCTCTCTCTCTATATAAATATATATATATATATATATATATATATATATATATATATATATATGTGTGTATTTATATAGACAGACGATCGGACAAACGAGACCATTGTACTAAAATGGCTACGGACCCTCAAATCGACATCTCTGCTGGAACATTTACTCGCAGTTCTTATTATATATAATAAATTTAAAGCAGATTATTGTATCAGGACTGGTTATATTATTTAGAAGTATAAAGACTTAACTTATTGGTATAGCAATAGGTACAAAAATATGGTGATAACATTTATTAGGTATTGAAACTCATTGTATAAGTTATGACTAAAGAATGTAAATATATGTGCAAACATAATAATAATATATAGTCTCTCTCCGTTTCTTCATGTCGTTGAACGCAGACGAGGACAGCGGTCCGGAAGCGGAGCCCGACTACACTGAAGAGGAGCCCCCCCTCGACCCCAGTGCAGGTGATAACATAACATCTCTT
Source organism: Dendrolimus kikuchii (assembly GCA_019925095.2). Taxonomy (NCBI): domain Eukaryota; kingdom Metazoa; phylum Arthropoda; class Insecta; order Lepidoptera; family Lasiocampidae; genus Dendrolimus; species Dendrolimus kikuchii. The sequence goes on along the minus strand of CM034387.1, from coordinate 12,159,865 downwards.
TAGTAAATGAAGGGTCGTTTTTATAAACACGTTGTTGTTACTAGCAATGGGCTATTTCGAGAAATTGAAACAATTGAAAGTTCCACAAAAACCCAAGATTTATCAACAAGCGTATCGGTTCGCGATTGAATAATCGAAACTCATACGTCGTCTCGATTAATCCGCCCGTCCATAGATTACGACACTCGAGATAGCCTCAAAACCATCGACTTCGAGTAAAAATAATTAATACTCATTGAAATGTTAATTAAACGACATCTTTTTCTTACGAATAGGTTCAAGTAATCTATTCGTATTTGTATAATTCGTTTAAATTCTTCAGTCAATACCAAATATAAATATATATTATAATTAAATACAAAATGAATATTTTAAACTAAGTTTTGTAATCAATATTAAGTTCCTTGTGTGCTTGGCCTCTTGAACGGGTGGGCTGTGTAGTTTTGCTCTCTGCTACCCTATTGTTACACCACTGCGATCAGTGGAACGGTTCTAGAGAAGTTTAAATATTGTAGCTCTAACTCTTGGCAAGTTATAATAACATCGACATCATAAAATCTTATTATAAGTTTTGATATAGCGCTTCATATTAAATTGTTTTAATGAAAATATTATCTTCGCAGTGCTACCTGGAATAATGAGAAATTCTTTTGCACCCGATGGCTCAGAATCGGAGTCTCGGAGAGAGGATGAAGCTAACGACTGCCTTACCGACCGACAAGCTGCACTGGATGAACAGGTCCGATTGGGCGACACACACTTTTATATTTATATGTCCTCAAACTTCAAGATTCCGAATGAAAACTTAATTATACCTACTATAAAATAACGCAAAAAATGGTATTACATACTTTTAAGATTATATATCAATTCTTAAAAGAATTCAACTGTAAGCAGAGCGAATGTTCAAATTTATTTCAGATTGTAATGATTGTAATGCATGAAGCGAATGTTACAAAGTACTTAGATAGAAGATTAGACAGTTTGTAAGCAAAGCCCGTGATGCTATAAAAATCGATGAGAGAAGATGACCACTTTCTGTATGGTGGATCGTCTGCTCTTTTGGCTGCTCCAGCCCAAAAAATAATTTGTAATTACAGAAAACTGGTAGTGCAGCACTATACGTACCAGAATGCACGGGTGACGGCAGATTTGCACGAGCGCAGTGCTACCGATCTACCGGGTATTGTTGGTGCGTCCATCAAGATAATGGAAAACCAATCCCTGGGTCTTCAGTTAAAGACCGTCGCCCTGATTGTGATGCTGCGCCACAACATTCTAGTCCTATGAGGGGTAATAATTAAAATTATTAATTTATATATAATAGTAAAAGTGATATATATAGTCTTGCCATAAATATTGTAACAAAGAAATTTTTTTTCTATTGCAAATAACATTTATAAGTTTTACAGTGTGTTAATTTAATACATAACTATAAAACAATTTAAAATATAAAAAGCTTATTCGAAGTGGTCTTCATTGGCTGCAATACAGTACTTTAAACGTTGAGGCCAGTTATCAATAGAAGCACGCACTCTTTCATAATCCAGCGGATTAATAACGGGACTAGACAACGGCCAGTTTTCAGCTCCGATGAAGTCCGAAACGTTCGTTTCCAACCAAGAATGCGTGGACCGAGCTTTATAACCCGGCGCCGAGTCTTGCTGGAAGGACCATTCTGGGTTATTGAACATGGTGTTGTTAAGAGCCTTAACTACCTTCTCAAGAATGGTATCTTGATACACTTGTGCCGATGTTTGGATACCTTTTTCACAAAAATATGGCTCAGTCACTCCTTCATAGCTAACACCCCACCAAACCATCACTGAAGACGGATAATGCCCACGTTGCACTCTGTCGACTAATTAAGAAGCTTCCTTAGAGCTTTGAGCATAAATACGGTCACTTTGTTTGTTAAAATGTTGTTCAATTGTAAAAAATTTCTCATCCGTACACAAAATTTTTCTGTGATCTCCCTTTGCGTACCGCTTCAATAGTTGTTTCGATTTTACCACCCTATTCTTTTTTAAATTATGCGTTAAGAAATGACCGATGCGTCTCTTATAGACTGCAAGTCCTAAGTCATCTTTTAAAATACGCGACATGGTTCTAGGTGATATCTTCATCTCCCGAGATAAAATCTTTTGCTTTCGGACAGGATTTCTTCGAATTCTTTCCCTTACTGCTTTGACCACCTTTTTTGGCACGAACACTACGTGGAAGGCCAGATCTTTTTCTGTCACAAACAGAGGAAGTCTCATTGTACCTATTAATAGCCCGGTACACAAACATTTGACTAATACCAAGCGTATGGAGAGTGTTAAAAATTACATTTGGCTCCATACCTACTTTGTGTAATGCAATCACAGCGATTCGGTTCACTTTATCGCCCCACTCCATTTTAATATCGCAAAATGTTGTACAATGTATTGGCGCCAAAATGAGAAAACACAATGAACAGCCATATAAAAATGACAGATTCCAAATTCAAATGTAATTTTTTGTTTCTTTTTCATTGTCACAGTATTTATGGCTAGACTAAGTACATATGGCATGTTGAAAACAATTTATTCGTACGTAATATTTGGCCTAAAATATGTAATATATCTATTTCTTGTCTTATTTGTAAAAACTAAAAGCGAAATATGACATAATTTCCAAATTAATATACATACATACATAACTTCACGCCAGTTCCCTTGCGGGGTAGACACGAACAACAGAGTGCCATTTAGGCTTATTCTTACACACCTCAACTTATTATTACATATTTACCACCAAATTAATATGTAATATGAAAAACTCTTAAATGGGATACGGGCGCCTTAGCCGTCGTATGGCCTATGTGATGTTGTACTTACACTAGTTGCTTGTCACTACGACGCATACGACATAGGACGATGCGGCTGAGGCTGAGTGCACACTTACCTTTGGGAACATTCACCTCTTATTGGGACTTTAAAATTAGTTTGGTGTTTGAATTAGGGCCGTGATGTACTAAAAAAGCATATAGTTAAGTACAAATTAGCAAACTTGCAACAAGCGAACGAATAATATTAATGAAAATAAGTGTTGCGAAATAGCTCTGCTTTAATTATGCGCTTAAAACACACGTGTGTGCACGTTATGAAAAGTTTTTCTGTTTTAGGGTGTCCGGAACCAATGAAAACTAACTTCTTACGCGAGCTGATAATTTTCTTCGTCTCGAAAATGACATCTTCAATCAACGGTACTGGTCCGGGGTACGTATGCTGTTGCACTATGAATGAGACAACTGACCCTTCCTCTATACCTGTAAGTTTTGTTCGCCAAAGGTGACAGTAGTGCTGGTAAACCTGCGAGTACTATGATTTATCAGTACTTGACTCATCTGTGAAAGTATAAGTCCAATAAAACTCACAGATGAGAGTCAATGCTGGATTTGCGACATTTATGTTAGTCTGATCATGAATGTATTATGAGATTTTTCTGTTGTTTGTCGTGTAAATTTTAATATTGCTACGTCTTGGAAATCTAACTACACAGCTTGCTCTTTAAGAAAGTACAATTTTGTCCTTATTGTACTACCTACAAAATATTTTTTTGTTTTTACATTTTTACATTGCTTCTGGCAAAACAAATTAGACATCAATAAAAGAAAACAGACGCAATGGCTTTATTAATCAATGCATTTAAAGTAGAGACGGTTTCACCCATTGTAACTTCTCACCCTGAATCAGAACCCTCACGCAGATTGAACGTTATACACATAGATATTTATATTACACAGGGAAATGGTGAAGTGGGGTGCGTCGAAGGAAGAACAAGCCGCTACATGGACCTTTGTCATGCTAGATAAAGATAAGGACAAAGCTCTTGAACGGCGAGAATGGAAGGCATTTCACCAGCTCATTCATAATGTCGAATCCTTATGGAAGTGTGGGAGAAAGCTTCCAAGATATTGTGACGTGAACCACGACAACAAAATCAGTATTACGGAATGGATAGCATGCTTGGAAGTGACACAAGCAGCACAGGGACAGACAAGTAAGTCAAGCATTCTATTATATAATAATAATAAAAACGAATAACAATACTACAACAAAAGATAAGAGTTAAGTCAGCACTATCTTTGTAGTAGTATCTCTAAAAGCCAAATCCAAATAATTCACTTTCATATATTTCAAGGAGGCATTTAATATAGTGATGTTTAACTTAAACATTTCAGCGGAAACACCAAAGGCACCAACAAACCCTAGAAGAAAAGGACCGAACCCATTAGAATCTATTCTCAAGGCAGATGATTAATTTATTTCAAGATATGTCCGTACAGATATAGGAATATAATAGATGAATATGGAACGCCAGTGTTGCTGTCTTCAATACTAAGCCTGAGACTGAAATGAAAGTCACTCAAAAGTAGTCACATTAAAAATCGATGACACTTTTCTAGCGAAGAATTCGCTTCATTTTAATCCACCAGAAGAATTCGCTTGTTATGTGACTGTGTTTTGGTTTGACCATTACATCAATGAATGCTCCGGCTTTGTACGTGCCATGATTCAATTCATAATATTGCAATGTTACTGTAGTTGAATGGCCACCCTAAGGATGACAATATCAACTGATATACTTACCGATACTATTGTTTCATGCCACACATAGCCTTATATAAAAAAATATGGTCAAATTTAATTGATTTTTCTCGTATGAGCATTAGGTTTCAATGTATGTGGCATTGTTGCGTAACGTTATACAAATGTCTTTTAAAATTAAGCTAATTAAAAAAATAATGCTAAGTTCTTGGATGTTTAAAAAAAAGCAATAGGTATGTTAAGCTTAATTGTTCCTTTTCTACGCCTGCTTAATTAGTTTCTATTAAAATTAATTGGTGTGACCTGTATTAATTATACCGTTAAATGGATTATGGTATTATTTATTATGTTGACTGAATAAAATCGGGCTATTACTATATCTGGCTTCCTAGAGCAAATTCCTAATTATTACTTACATACTATGGTTATTGGGGCCTATAGTTTAATGATTTGGTTCCCAATATACGTATTGTTATATTTATTTTATAAGGATATCGCTATTATGTTGCCCAACTTCTATAAATCTGCCTAGAGGCGCATTTTTTGACGTACAGTATATTTAATAACATAATGTTAGTATTATAGTGTTAAGTCTAGGCGTGTATATTTTTATCTTAACCATATAAGGAAATGACGCATAAATTAACGATTAAATAAAACCACAAACACCATGTCAGTAAACCGATCATTGGACCCATTACCTTAGCTTTGGTAGACCGTTGATATTACTTTCACAGTTTGTCAAATTTGTACCAGTAGTTAAAGCAAATTGATGGAGAGTAGTATATAGCTACCAACCATGTCATCATTGAAGAAATTGAAAAAATACTTACTAAAATCTAAAAACTCGTCGTGGAGGCTATTAAGCAAAAATTGTATAAACACAAGACAAGTAGAGTTTAAAAACTAATTAAAACAAGTTCCTTTAAGTAGTTTTTGAGATATGAGATAGATTAATTATTTTATTCAAGGTTGAATAGCTAAATAACAAATAGATTGGAGGCTCGTCATTTCCAAAGAATTCTTCATTGATCATGTGCTAAGACGCACTTGACTGGTATTTTTAAACTTGGTAACGACAAGATTGGCTTCAAAACTAAATTCGAAAACATTTAATAAACTAATTATCCCTCAACTTAGACATTTTCGAAAAACTTACGAAGTGCAAGCTTATTTAAATTGCATAAGTTATAGGTACTTCCTAATTTAAACATATTTCACAAAAAATGTATATTTTAAGCTTCACATAAAAAGTATTTTTGATCTTAATTTTTTTTTATGTAACCAATCATTCTTCCAGATTTAATTAAAACTTTGCAGCGTTATACCGCCAAAATAAATAACACAAAAAAACTCAATTGTAAATACTGTATTTCTAAAACAATGTTTACAAAGGTGTATAATAACAATTATTGTGTGTCCATTATAAAAGCGTATTAACATTAAAAAATAGTTTATAATTCACTAAAACCACAGCGCAATATTGCAATAGACTATACAACAAACTTCTATTGAATAAATACGCGCATCGGAGCAAACAGCATATTCACAACACAGTACCTTTAAAAAATAATTGTGTATAATAATTAAATTCCTAGATTAAAAAGGCATAAAATTAGCATTAATATGCTAAAACTTTTATGTGTTCTCTATTTCACTATTAATAATTTTTCTAATAGATGAATATAATAACAAATAAGATTTAGTTTGATGGTATATAATTATGTGTATATAATTATGTATATTTAATTAAAAATGGATTTCACTTAATTTTTGTTTTAGATAATTAATATTTGAGATTCACAATTACCATGAAAGATCAGTAGGAATAAAAATCTGTCCATCATAAAACCTAACTCTAAGAAATTTCTACACCCTTTTTTTTGACCAATGAGCGCCAGAAATAATTCTTCTCCAATGACCTATATAATATTTCTATATTATTACCACTGTACAAACTGTTGCATATACTGGCAAATATATTGTTGCTATCGTACTAATATTTAAACGCTACATACATTTTTGAAGATATAAATTGACAGAATCTATTTACGACAAATCTTTATTCTAACAATCTCAACAATATTAATATGGATGCTTCAAAATAATACGAATTTGTCATACATATTTGCTGAATGTTCGTTCTCATTCTACCAATTATAACCCGCGCGCAGAAGGTTTGCCGATAACTACTTACTATTATTGTATTGTATTATTTACTATTACTGTATTGTATTATTTACTATTATTGTACTATATACTTATGTAAAGTATATGCAATAATAAATTTGTTGCAACAACTATTTATGTAACCTTTTTTGTAAACCCTACTGACCATCGGCGCGTGACATCATGAGGCTCTCAGAATTTTGAGAGTGACTCAGTTTTCTCGTATGACTCGTACTTATAATTACTAAATTTTATAAAAGTTAACGGTTGTGCCCTCCAAATACAAATTTAAAAGTAATATAATTAATGACTTGCAGAATTTTCCATAACAGAACCTGACTTTAATTATTTAATTTCAAATTAACATTTGCTTTGTAAAATGTTTAGTATAGTGCAGTTTAAAAAGGAAAACCTGCTATTGGCCTTACTTACATTTTGTTGTAAACGATTTTATATAATATTAGTGTATTTGCTGTTGGTTTTCTCAATAAATAAATTTATAAAATAGTTTTCATTCAGACAAGGTGTCATACACAAAAAATAGCATTTATTCCGTGCTGGAACGGAGAAAGAATACAATTTCCTGCGGCCGGGCGGTCTGTCGTAAGAGGCGACTTAACAACCCACAGCCAGGTGGTAGGGCATTTGTCCGACTGGATGGCTACCACCCCTGGTCTAAAGTATGTCACCATAACAACCTTGAGTTGTGTTCCGGCATTAGTGACCAGGTTCCAGTCTCCCTTAAGAGAGCAGCAGCGCATTTGTAGCACCTTTGGTGTTGCAAAAGTTCATAGGCGATGGTAACCGCTTTACATCAAGTGGGTCGTCTGCCTGTCTGCTGATCTCCTGCAATAAAAAAAAGAAAAAAAAATAGCAAATAATATTTTTTATTGATAGAAATGTATATGAAATCAAAATCAAATATCTATTAAACATGCGTGATACTTCTTGCTAAAATTCGTGGAATACAGATTTGTTGTAACTAAATTCTGTCAATTCATATATTCAATAATGTGGTAATGTGCGAGCAAGACAGAGAATTCCATTTAGGTAGCCGCTTAACATTAATAACTTTTCCTTCATTATAACTGTCGAATTCAGAGAGCAAAAATGAAGTTAATTCTACAGACAATAATAACAGCAGTTTGTGCAATAATAATAATAGACGTGAGTACCAGTAAAACTAACAAGTCTCATTTTATTGTTTATAGCAAGCATATTTTCTCTAACTGAAATCAATAATAAACTAGAAGTATTTTATTAAGTTTCTTTTTAACTTCATATTAAACGTTTTGAAAACAGAGTATTAGAAATAAATAATTTCCGGAGATGATGCATAATATTACGATGAATCCACGCCAATGACGTCTTACGAACAAAATGGAAACAAGTATAAAGGCAACACATTAAAGCATTAGGACTTGATAAATTCCTTTTATCTAATCTATTCTACATATTTATTGCACTGAATACTATTTTTATTAAACTATTTGTATTGTGTTTGTTTTTCTGATTGATTCTGGATTTGTTTAGATAAATATAATATAATATAATAACGTGTTAATAAATATATAAACAACATCAATAATGCACGTGTGTTATTGTAAACGTATGTCATTACTACGACTTGACTATGACTTATTACTTGAACATTATATTTTTTATTTAAACAACAAACAAATAGAAGGCGACCGATGTATAATACAATCAACATGCAATGTAAAAAAGTTATTGTCTTTTAAAATTATGTCCTATATTTAAAGTATTCATAGGTTAATTAGTGTCAGATGTTAAGATATGTGATATTTGGTCATTATTATTACAGATTAAATTAATTTAAAACTCACTCTTATTTCATTATGTCATAAAAATCCTGTAAATAATTTTCAAAACATATGCAAAATAGAAATAAATAAACGATTTAGTAAATGCAATATATGTACATATGTACTACCATAATTAAAATATTTGGAAGTCCTGAACTATCGTAACTTCGGATTATATTAATTATTCTTTTCACTCAAGGCACTATTGTGAACGATTCGTTTGTATTCGTCGATGGTTTCTGTTAGTATTTTTTGAAAAATGCTTTCGAATACTTGATTCTTGACTACAGCTTCGTCGCCCTGTAAATTTGTCCACTCAGGCTCGCATCGGCGCCATTCCGAGAACAATATATCGTCGATATGATCGGATCTTCTAGTTCCAACACCTAAAAGCAATACACGCTTATATCATAACTTCAGTAAAAGAAAAGTTGACAAGGTATGCCAAGCAGCAGGAGAAAACCGACAATACGCGCTATGTATGAAATAAACTATGTTAAGTCATACAACTACTACACACAAGAATGGATATAGTGTAATAATGTGAATTGTATTATGTTATTAGACGGTTCATTTCTATCTTTCAATTTGGATGAACCAAATAAAGAGATCCATGTAAACATTTCAATGTTATTAAATACTTAGTGTCATTTCAATTCCGTGTCTTTCAACTAAATCCATTCAATTTCGTTGATCGGTCTAATACCCGCTTTAGGTTTCGTGAAACAATGACAAAAATATATTTAAATTAATTAAATTGCAGATAAAAGTCTTTCTTTCACACGCACGGTTATTGGGCCTCCAGAATAGTGTCTGTGACTTTACTTTTAAGTTAAATTGCATCTTTTTTATGAAATAAATTAAAACAGTTGACCGCCGAATAAAAAAATATATTACAACCGATTCTCAAATTATGTTGCGGCCGAAATTTCACAAAAATCACTAAAAAATAATAACTGGAAAACGATAAATTTTAGTAAAATACACACGGTAGTAATTATAAACTACCTAAATTTTTATTTTGAACGTCGCTGTTTTGGCCACGCTGTATAATATTAAATAGGGTGAGGTTGATGATTGGTTTACCTCCCAACCCATTTTAATATTATACATTACTCTTACATTGCTCATTGACACTCGACATTTTGGTCGTCCGTGATCGCGGCTGCTAAAAAGTGGCCAAAACGTCGGAATAAAAACCATTAACACGTAGCTTTATTCTCTCTTTTCTTTCACCATATCCCAATTAATTGGGCTCGGCACAATATGTCGTTTCCTTCCACACTGCTCTATTCTGACATACATCTTCTGTCACCATCCTTCACACAATCTATCCATCATTTTTTTGGTCTACCTTTACATCTGTACCCGTTCATCTTGTAGTTTAACAATCTTTGTCACGTGACGTCCCTCCTCATTACATGCCCGTACCAACTTAGTCTTCTTCCTCTCAATTCTTCAGTCACGGGTGCAACTTTCAAAGATCCCCTTATGTACTCATTTCTCACCTTATCCATTCTTGTAACACCACACATCCATCTCAACATTCTCATCTCAGCTGAGTGGAGATGTTTGTGGTTAATCACTTTAGTGGCCCAACATTCGGACCCGTATAGCATGACTGGTCGTATGACAAATTTATATATTTGACCTTTTAGTTTCAGTGGCATTCGTTTGTCGCATGTCACACCGATTACCTGTCTCCACTTTAGCCATGCTGTATGCCGTATCTTTATCATATGTACTAATAGCGAAAACTAAAGAAAATTATTTAATTGTAACCATAAAAACAAAAATCGTGATTCATTTTACTTACTAGAAACAACAACAGGCGCAACACCGGTTAACACTTCAAGAAGTTGAGATGAAGTTTTTTGGACTAATTTATTGTTATCAAATGGAGATTTTTGCGGTAGTAAGTTGCAGGCGTCCCATGGCTTATCACTTTGTTCTAACTTTTGTTTCTCTACAGATTCGTGACAGAAGTCTTGAATGAAAATATCAAATGCATCGGTGGGGTCAATATTAGCATTAGAAGGGTCAACGATAACTTTGTGTATCTTATCATTTATATTTTCATCCGCATTGAACATTCGTGGCGGTTTTGGTACTCTCGAGTCAGATGGCGGCGTGTAAGGGGGAGGTGGCTTATCTGGTATTTCACGCACAATCAATAGCCTGCATTGTTGTTGTTCTAAGACCTTTATCTGGAAACAATTTTTGTTTTTTAATTATAAAACATGAATTAAAATACTTCTGTAAATATAATCTAAGTAATACTTAATAAGATATTCTAGTGTCTTGTTTATTTTATTATAATTTCTAAAAATACAAAAAAATCAATTTATAAAGTTTAAAAAAGATCTGGTAGTAAAACCCGTTATAACGGAAGAAAATACTAGTAATAATAATAGCTCAGTACAACATTCAAATCTGAAGAACCCTTCATCTTTAGTTTTACGAAGCCACTACATATATTTTTCTCTTGCATTTTAATTTCACAAAAACTACTTGACTTTCAAGTAATATTATAACATTTACAGTAATTATTTAACCAAACCATTCATAACTTAAATTTTATTGAAAAGAAACAGACTTTAAAATTTTACCTGGGTGTAATTTTTGTATGAGATGGATAAAAAATATTTTTCCTACGGCGCTGTCTACAAATTTTGTATTGAAGAGCGTTATCAAGGTTACATTTTTAAAGGACAAATGTTATTCCTAATATTTCTCTACCATGCCCTATAAATCCTAACCGACATGATAAATGCGAATATGGTTTTATTTGTTTGTTATGCATTGACGACGTAATGCTCAATCGATTATCATAAAATTTTGCATACACTTTGTCGGCGATATAGAGAAGGTTATAATATGATACTACCTATCGTCTAGAAAATAAGTACTGTTTCCGAGGCATAGAAAAGTAAAAATACATATTTCACTAACAAACACGTCAGCATGGCAAGCTGTCATTATATCACTTCATTTTTTTTATAATGCAGTGACAGATCACTATGATGACAGGTATCTTGCAGGTGGAGAAGGGTACCTTTTATCCGGAAAAATGATATTGTTCCCGAGGCATAGAACAAAACCTAAATTGATTGACTAAATCTATGTCAAAACGAGCGAAGCCGCGGACAAAAGCTAGTCATATGATACAAAGTAAATTAAGTGCTACATCAATGTCGGGTTTCTCTTATTCTTACTGAATAAATTTGACAGCAACTCCATACAAAGAATATCAATTTTCACATTTTCTATCAATGGTAAGGCAGATGTGTGGATAGTAGTATATAGAAATCTGGCAATAATGGAATTACTTGCCTCTCTCTCAATAGCTAACTGTTGACGACGAAGCTCTTCGGCCTCGCTGTGTACCGTAGACGACATTGATAACAAAGATGATGGTGCACTCCCGCACAATAGTTGACTACTAAAACTGCATGAATCTGCGATACATTTAGAATCAAGGTTAGAATATATGAAAATAAAACAGAGGGTGTTGAAGTGACAATGAATAATATAGATATTGACTTGGTAATATATGTATATTGTCACATCGTGTTATGTCCAGTTCCTATATTTAAACGACAGTTCATTTGCCTTACTATCGGTTAAAATTGAAATAAGCTCCATACATTTTAAGTCAAAATTCAACCGATGGTAGAGCAAGTGAATGAATAGTAAGGAAAATAAGAATATATAATGAATATAGGAATCTGTCATTATTCTTCCACAAAAATCTCACGTTGTTGTGTAAGCGTATTCAAAATTATAATCAATAAATACCGTTTGTTTTATATCCAATACAGAAAAACCTCAGTCATTTATAATGCCAATCTTAATGATATCATTATAGTACTGATTTATAAATTATAACTTTGATAGAACACTTTAATTGGAATATTTTTAAACCATTGATAACAACAAAATACTTATAAGCAAATTATACAATAGTAATCTAATAATTTCAAGTCGTGGGTGCGTAATGGCTTGCGCATGAGTTCGATCCTGACCGGGACGCGCATGTACTACTTAGGTAGTTTTCTGACCTAGTGTGCATATAGTTACGATTACCACGTGCTAACAACGGTGAAGGAAAACATCGTGATGCAACCTGCACATCGAGATAACCGATGAGTCAAACCGCCTTGGTCAAGCGTGGCGGGTATACTGTCCGTTCCCCTATAATGGAAGGCCCGAGCCCAGCAGTGGGACATTTATGGGCTGTTATGATTAATCTAATAATATTAATGTGTTCATTGAACTAAACGCCATTTTGTGCGTGTGTATGTTGGATAAAGTCAGTTGGTGGCAATAGTTGTCCTTTCAGTTATGTTGATTAGAGCCAAAGAACATCTTCAACTAAATATAGTTAGTGTTAAAAAATTGTAGTCTATAAATGTCTCACTGCTGGACTGTTTTTCCCATTTTACTTACTTTGCCCTTTAATAGCCACATAATATTTTGGAGCAAAAATATTATGTGCACACTTTAATAAATTTTCTAAGAATTGTTAACATTACAAAACATGAAGACAATTTAATTTCTATGTGAACGATATATGTACGGCTATAGATTAGTGAATTTAAGTGTAAACTCTGGCAAAAGTTAAATGTTAATTAGTTAAATTATGTTTGTAAGGATATATATAACTTTTATCAAAATCCTGTTTAGAATAATCAAGTACGGATTTACTGACCACAATATTATCTTGTTGAAGCAAACGACTCACGAATAACCTTAAAATATTAGTGTTTAACTTACCAGTAGAATTAGAAGTCGCTGAAGACTTTGCTAATGGCCAAGTAGGGTCATCTACTGGCTTACAATCACTAGTGGCTGCTTCCCCAGCCGGCACTGGTAATGGTCCCGTAGGAAGCAAATTACGAACTACCTCTACGTTTTCTATGTTACTATCATTTGTATTAAGAGAATAATCACATTCGAATAATTGATTAGCATCATATACGTTATCAGGAATGGGTTTTGTTTCCTCTTTATGAATTATTTGGTCTTCAATTCTATATTGCTCATGTTTAGAGTCATTAGCCTGTACAAGGGTATCTTTAAGCTCGTACACAACACTAGACTGGTTGTAATCTAAATTTGCTAAAACACTTGATTTTTCATCGTCATTAAATACTTTATAATACTGATCAAATTCGTCAATGAGGCTACGCGCCGTTGAAGGGCTACTTGATCGGTCTAAATTGCGATTTTTAATCTGATCCATAAGTTTTTCAACCAATTCAGTGTCATTAAAATCACTACAACTGGAGTTACTTGAAGTGACTATATTTTTTAATGCCTCCTCATTAACTTCATACTGTTTGCCACTGCTAAATATTTGTGGTAAAGAAAGATTATGAAATAAAATATTAAGATATCCGCCATCAACTACTACAAAATTTTCAGCTGCCGTGTCAGTGGTTTCTCCTAACAGGGACCCTATTATGCTATCATCGCCAGTTTGAATACATTTTTCTGCACTTTTAACTGTGCTATAAGACAGAGGAACGCAAACTTCCGGCATTTGTTTACATGTATCTGAATTATGTCTAGAAGTTGTATATTCTTCACAACCACTGCTGGACAAATCAAAACATTTAAGAGGAGCTACAGGGCGTTCAGGTGTTTGCATAGTATTTCTTTTAAGTTTTTTCTTTCCCAAAATTATTTGTTCAACATTTATATCATTTTTCAATCTAAGTTCTATATTCTTTTTCGTCTTCATAAGTGCTATTTTTCGTTTCTCTGATAACGCAAGAAGAGTCTTACGCATTCGTTGCATTTCGCCACACTCGTGTTGTAATTTAAGTAACGCTCCTCTTTGTTTCTTTTTCAATATTGAAATCGCTGTATTGTTGGTGTCATGTTTTTTTTTGTTCTCCAACCACAATATTTGCGATTTAGTAAAATCTTTCAGTGCATCTTCTCTCATCTTCAATACAAAAAGAAGATTTTTTGCTCGTCTTTGCTCGTCCTGAATGAGTAAATTGAGCTGTGGGAAAGAATGTAACTTATATAATGTAGTAACAAGACATTTATTGTATGAATATAGACTTAACTATTTCACTAGCGCTAATTACACAAGGCCAATTATCATTAGCATGCTGTTGGTGGTCAAATGTTCAACAGAATTTATCCTCAAAATATTTATAAACAAAGGAATAACACTCACCAAACAAAGACTCTTGGATGCCATTGTTTCAGTATCGTCGATATTTGCACCATTCTCCAACTTAGCGAGTAAATGACCGTAATCCGAATTCCTCTCTTCAAATTCAGTATCAAATAATGTTGAATTGCTAACAAATTTATCCATTTTACTATTCGGAAATCGTTTGTTTGATAGTGAGGAATTTTCCAAATATTGCAGGGATTCAAAAAATGAATCTATAAAATGAAGTTCTCTCTGGAACTGTTCACAGAAGTTATCGTTTTGTAACAAGCCATTGTTAACTCTAATTGTACTAATTATATCTGAAGGTTTCATTAATTTATTACTATTGAAAGTGTAGGAACAATTAAATGAATTTAGTTCATCTAAACTCTTTTTATTCATAAGCTCTGCCTTGTATTTTGGTTTATATGTATCGCCAGTATCGAAAATATGCTTAGTATCTCTATTTTTAATTTCCCTTTTAAACACGGACATTACATTTAATGGGTAAGATAATGGGCTAGGAGAGTGGTTAGAAACTGTATTGCTGTTGACAACCTGAAAATTTATTTCTTGTTTTGTTGTGTATGTGACAGTAGATCGTCTTATTATATACGAAGAAGTATTCTTACACACACTGGCCGATATGTCACTCAGATTCTTTTCTTTATCTGAAGTGATCCTTAATGAAGGCATCTGTAAGTTAGGTAGTGATTTACTTTGCATATGGATTAATTCATTTTTATATTCACTTTTGTCTTTAGTTAATGTAACATTTGGTATGTCAAGGCTATCAAATGTATCTCGAAAAACTTCAGTTTGCATTTCAGTATTCCGACAATTACAAATATTTTTAAAATCAAATTGGTTTATCTCCGTTGCTTGATCTATCGTTTTTAACGGTGGTTCTGTTCCTATGCATGTATCTTTTAAATACTTAACTTTCACCATATCTGTTCCGCTATCAATTTTAATTGTATCCTCTGTTATACCTTGAATTTTTTTTAAAGAGACGTCTTTTAATTTTTTCTTATTAATATTATCATCAATTGGAACATGAATTACAATAACAGATTTATTATCAACATGATTATCTTTGAAAAATATTTCTTTACCTTTATTGTGTGGACTTATTTTATTAGTGTATGCTTTATCACTCAGTTTCTTAGTTAATATATTAGTTTTACCAGCTTGCTCATTTACTTTATGTTTTGTTATATTTATTTCTTTTTCACTTTTGCTTGCTGTTGTACTATTTTTGCTATTGCTCGCTGTTTTTACTTTTGACGGCAAATAACTAACTTTTGAATTGTGATTGTGATTCAGTTCTAAAAGACAAAAATAGAAAATAACAACATTATTATAATATAATACGAAATTAAAATAAATATAAAAAGTAACATTCTATTACCCTGTCCTCTTAAGTTCCTATTTTCATGTTGTTCTAAACGTGTGACATTTGAACTTTTAGTTTTACTACACGTTTTCCATAAATTTAAGTCTTTTTTTATAAACAAATTATTCATTTTGGCACTTTGTTTGGGATCCTTAGAACCTAAAATAAAATCACAATAACAACTTTTAAAGATAGAGCCACTTTACTTACTGTCCCTCTGTCAGTCCTTATACACATGCAGAGTTTGATCATTTATGCGTAAAAGGTATACGTCGACCTACATGTCCAGTATACATACAATGTTTTTCTCTGGCCACTGTGGCGGAGCGGCGCGTCAGATATTCGCAGAAGCGCGAATCGATGACTTTAAGGTCATGATTAGAAAAAATAGTACATCCCTACAAGCTAATGTCTGCGAGAACACCAACAACATGCTCAGAGTATTTGCTAAATCAATGGGACTCACCGGTGCTACAGAAATGGATGCAACACCACACCCGATTAAATGTATAAGTGAATTTGTTTTGTTTTTGTCTCATGACCTGACAGCTGGTTGTATTAACTAAAGTTTGTTGCGCAGCTGGGCCGCGGGTCTACATACGTGCACAAAAATGACCAAAATGATCTAATTAAGTAATTGACAAAAATGGCAAATCACAAAGAATCTATCCTACTGTCTGGGATAACTTTTACATAAATCTATCCCAAAACTTATCCCATTATCCGAGATGAAAGTATCTCTTGTCCACCCTCGGTTTTAAAATTAATATACTGAATTTCAGCCAAATCGGCCCAGTAGTTTTCCGTAAAAGTAAATATGTTTTATCCCGGAAATTATCCCATTTTTCAAGATAAAAAATATCCTACATTCATCCTCAGCATCGTATATATATATATATATATATATATATATATATATATATATATATATATATATATATATATATAAATATATATATATACACATTTAGTTTCAACCAAATCGGTGAAGTAGTTTTTCCGTAAAACGGAACAGACAGTAGACACACACATGATTTGTTCATTTAGGTTTTTATCTGACTCTTCATATATTATTATTGTTAGTTATGTTCATTTCACACATTCCGATTTTAATTTTGATTCTATATGGAAATGTTACATTTTCAAAATGTTAATTTTAAAACAATCAGTGGATACTAAAATTTTACAAACAGATTAACAAATTAAAATTTAGTGCTTTAATAGGTTCTTCTATTAAGTAGCACTAACTAAGACTAATTAATAATAAAATAATTTAGTAAGAGCGAAATAATTTTGTATAAATATTCTATAATATATAAGTATACATAATATAACAATATCTTTTCAATATACAGAATTAATTTTTTTTAGTGGGCTGCTATAACCAAATACGAAACACCAAAAATTCTCAAAGAAGTCTCAGGGCCAATTTCGATTAAAACTAAAGTATCATTTGGACAACAAACAACCAATTTTCCTACATGGGAATTGAATCAGTTGATTTTGAATAAACTAACAGCTTATTATTACATCAAACTAAGCTTAGATTATAAGCATCAATGTCTGTAAAGAAATGTCTAACGACAAATTAAATTAAAAGAAACAAACGGTTGATTTTTATTACTAAAAATCAAAGGTTTCGGTTTACACCAATTCAGATTTTTAATTGAATAGGTATCTATAACCTGACCACATAGACATTAGAAGTGCAGTAAACCAATAGAATAGAAAATGTATGGCAATTACACATCGTTAGACTATAAAAAGGCTTCTAAGCAATACTCAATTTCTTAATATGGATTTTTTATAGTATACACTATACAGAAAATATAGAACATATAAGTGAACCGCAATTTATGGCGGCGCGGCGGCTAGGTAACGGCGATATCGTTTATATGGCGCTTGAATAACACTCAACATGTTTTAAATGATTGTTACAAGAAAATGTTTTTAGAAAATATTAGTACTTCACTCACTTTTTGGAATATTATTTAATCTGGAACTTATCCTTTGTGCGGGTTGTTTTTCCTTCTTCAAATTAGCTTCCACTGATCTATTCGAAGTTTTAAAAAGACTTGACGTCTTTGAATCATCGCCTGAAAAAATATTGAAGATTCATATATGAATGTAAAAAAACAAAATTGTTTAATCATCTTATTCACAGAAAAACGCTAAAACTAATTTTAAACCTTCACTAATTAAAATGTATTTTAAACCTATACAATGTTTGTATAAAAAATAAGAAAATTAGAAAAATAAGTTACATGTGCAGATAGAACATATAGATTTATATGGTAGTATAGAATAGACAAAACCCAACTAACCTTCGTTGTGGCCCAGAGTGATATTAATATTTAGGGAATAAAAAAATAGAAATAAAGAAGATAGAAAAAAAACGTAGATAATACGTAGAATTACTATAAAAGTAGTAATAATTATTAGTAGTATAGTAGTAGAACATATTGAATATTGTGGGATACTGATACAATATTGAAGGAGAATGTTATAATTTATGATTAGAGAATGGCCAGAAAAGTGATGTTCAAATAGGCAATTTTTTGCTTTAACTAGTTACAGAGGTGGAAATTTCCTAAGTAAAAATTTTGTTCAAACAATTAAATATGGGCTATTGTGTCTTTCTTTAAATTGATTAATATAAAAAAATATAGTTTAAAAAAAAACTAAATAAATACGCTTTTATAGAAAATCCAACTAATATTATCAAAATAACCCTTCTACTCATATCTGTTCATAAAATATTTATAACTATTGATACCATGTACCCCACGCTTTTTTTACAATAAAATCATTGTTTCTTACACTATTTGTAATTAAAATTTATTTTCTATTTTTTTAGTTGGATTTTCTATAAAAAGCGTATTTTTTTAGTTTTTTTTAAGTATTATTTTTAATGTTTTAGTGATTATTTAGTGATTTAATTCCCTTCTGCGTAGAAACTTTGAAAAAAGAATTAAATACACTTTTATGATAAAATGGAACGTTATGTAAAAACAAGCTTATTTAAAAAGGTTTTTAAATACAATCTTTTGAGATCCTGCATATCATGTAGCAGCAGAGTGCTAGCCAAGACAAGTAAAACGAGCCCAAACACGACGTGTCTACCTTGTTTAGTACAGGAGTTCCTATGACCACCTTCCGACTCCATCATCAGATCAGCTCCATGGTACCATATTCCTGCATTGTCACGCGATATAAACATACGTGCAAAAATTCAGCTCAATCGGAAACCGGGAAATCGATCAAATTTAACTTGTAAGATTCCGTTACAAACATACGTATGAAGCTAATAAAAGTGTATTAATGACAATATTCAACAAAAATAGTTGTAATCCTGCAGATAAACTAGACATTTTTAATATTTTTATAAATAAATTTGCTATGAGCAGACTTTTAGTGAAAATTATAAACCTTTATTGAGTTGCACATATTAACCTTTTTTTAGTGAATGAAATAAAGAAAATTGCACTCTTTCTCACACACGAATGATTATCGAATACTAGAGTACAGAGGTATATTAACTTCGAGAAATTTTACATTTGTAATAATATTTGTATATTTACAAGAATTCTAAATTTGAAATTACAAATTCCTAGTACCATCAGCAAAAAGAGGTCCGTTATGAAGAAGAAAATACATTTATAATCAAAAGTCAATGGTCAAATAAATATTAATTAATTACATTGCTAAATGTTGTGAGGTCTGACTATTTGGTTTTAGTTTGATAATTAATGAATTAATTGATTCTATATATGGTTCATTGTTGTTATTTACTGTTTAGTGTTATTATTTGATATTAAATTTGTTAATTAAAAAAGGTTCCATTAACTCATTGGTTGTAACTCAATAACTCACTGGTTCTCTGGTAACTCAATGGTTCATTACTTCCATCACTTAAAACACAGTTGATTGTAAAAAAAATCTTTTACAACGGAATTTCAAAGCTATGTTCCTCTAAAAAAATACACATCCCAAAAGCTGTTCTTCACTAGAACATTCTTTGGCTATCCAATTAATTTCCCTTCTCTGCTTAGTAAACTACTAAGCAGAGAAGGGAAATTTAAAAGCTTCAAATACTATCAGCTGCAACAAAGAAGCTTCTAGGATATTAAAAGTTATTTTATTATTTATTTTTTGGACAAGCATATCTGTAGAAGAACATAGCCTTGAGAATCAGCTACTTCCTTCCCTTTCTTGAAAAATGACCTAATTAATGGTGTAAACAGCTTAAAAAAACCGCTGTATGGTTTAAGAGTAGTTAGCAGATATACAGAGAGACAAACATGTTAAGCTAAGATTATTCTAACACTTTAATATTCATGAATACTTGACACTGGCTAGATACACAAACCATGCAGTCATATATATATATATATTGTAATACATGAACATATGAACATAATAATGTTCATTTTAGTTTTTCCCTTATTTTAATCTCAGTTGATACAAGAGTAACCACAGTACACACAAAGTCTGTAGACATGAAACTAAATTTTATGAAGCATAATGGAACTGAGAATGGAAATCTTTCACACCACCTAAAAACTTAAACAAGAACTCAGTTAAAAATGCCACTATAAAATATGGACCAGCTCTAATTTATGACTTGTAATTACTCTATATAATCTGGTAGCAGTACATATGGTTATGTTATTGCAAAAATGGTTATAGAAAGAATTACACTACTAATTAAGAATAAAGTATATTCTTACGGAATCTTGGGTGTAGATCATATTCTTCATCTTCAGATATTGTAACAAATTTTCTTTTAGTTATTCCTGTAGTAATGACATTAGCTGGGATGGCAAGATTGAAATGCAGTGAGCGACTTGTTGACACATTATCTCCGTCGAGACCTATGATGCGACGAAGCCTAGGCTGCAATGTGCAGCTATTTTGGGTCCATGACACTGAAAAAAAAAATTGTTGGAAGACTTATGATGCTGACTATCATTATATTTTCTTAAGTTTTCGCGACTTGTATACATAATAAAACTACGTTTTAACGGTTTTAAGCGCGGTAATTTTATTTGATTTTGGTTTTTCCGACGTTTCGGCCACTTTTCAGTGGCCGTGATCACGGAAGACAAAGATGTCAAGTGTCAACGAGTATTGTTAAAGTTTTATTTAGCCTACCGCCAACTTATTAATTTTAATTATTTAATTTTTAATTTTGTTTATGGTTATTATTTAATCTATGGGAGCCTAATCTAATTTACTACCGCTTCGCAACATGTTATGGCTTGAAGAGAAGAAGCGGCGCAAGAAACTCTTCAGCAAACATGCCTAGCTCTAATAATTTTATTTAATATTAAAATGGGTGGAAGGAAAAATAAAAGTAATTATCAGTCAAGTTGGTTTGTGTTCCGTTGTACGCAGAAAGAGCTCACAGTGTCTTGAGGTCTGGCAGCTGGTTTTTGCTGGGTTTGGGTCTTAATAGTTTTGATAATTGGATCCCAAACAGGTGGTACTTGCCAACCATCTTCTCTATTGAAATTTGGGTGTTTTTTGATTTCAATAGCCTCACGCATCATTCTAGGTATGAAACGATTCTCTTTCGCGAGGATTTGTGGGTTATCGAATCTGATGTAGTGGTTGGGTTTATCCAGCGTGTGTTCACTGATCGCAGACTTCGTAGACCTTGTGTGTTTCATGTCAGCAATGTGTTCTTTTACTCGTGTTTTTATGCTCCTCTTTGTTTGCCCAATGTATGACAATCCACACTCACAATCAAGCTTGTAAACCCCTGCATCCTGGAGTGGGATATTGCATTTCACAGGTCTCAGAAATTGGGTAATCTTTTTCTGCGGCTTAAAATATGTTTTGATTGAAGCTCGCCTGAGGATGTGACCAATTCTGTCTGTGACCCCCTTGATGTAGGGTAGGGTAGCAGGGCACCGCTCAACTGAAGGTGGTTTGGGGCCTTTGTGACGTTGGTGTGGAGTCTTCAGCTGATTGCGTTGTAGAACTCGCTTGACATGCTGAAGCTCTCCAGCTATGTGGTTCTCGTCACAAATTTTCCGTGCTCTCTGAAACAAAGATTTGCCCACGGTAGCTAACTGACTAGGATGGTGGTGAGATGAACCATTAAGGTATTTATCTGTATGGGTAGGTTTCCTATACACCGTATGACCAAGAGTATTGTCAGGGTTCCTTAGGATGAGCACATCCAGAAAAGCTAATTTATTATTTGCCTCTAGTTCCATAGTAAATTTAATATTACTGCTAATGGAATTGAGATGATCTAGAAATGCAGAGACTTTATCGTTTGGGAGGACGGCAAAAGTATCGTCTACGTACCTTTTATACATCTTCGGCTTAGCCGGAGCGGTATCCAGTGCCTTCTGCTCGAAGTCTTCCATAAAAATGTCAGCTACGACAGGAGACACCGGTGAGCCCATGGCTACACCGTTGATTTGGTCGTAGAAGCCGTAGTCCCACACGAAATAGCCAGATGTGAGGCAATGTTTTAGTAGATCTGCATATTCCTCAGGCATGTTATTATCTATTAGCTTCCTTTTGACAATCTCAATGCAGTCTTCCACTGGTAAACTGGTAAATAAGGACTGGACATCAAAACTGACTAGTACTTCATCCTCAGCCAATGTCAAATTTTCAATTGCGCTGATGAAGTCGAAGGAATCCTTGACATGGTAGGGTGTGTTGCCGCGGAGATTGTTGAGTGTCTTCGCGAGATGTTGTGCCAGTCTGTATGTTGGTGAGTCAAGCTGGCTAACTATAGGGCGCAAGGGGATGTTGTTTTTGTGAATTTTACTGACTATCATTGTCATATTTTCTTTAACATAGAGTTAATATGTTTTTTTAATATCATCAATACTCCATAAACAGTCGCACCTTGGCCAAGTCACCTCAACAATCATCAAATGAAGGTTAAAAGAATAGGCCCAAGAAATGCTGGCTTAATATCAAGAAGGATAACTTAGGCACCAATGATCCAGTAATCAGATATGGCAAAAATGACACTAAGTGGAACCAAAAAAAGGAAAGAGAATACCAGTCTCAGAAGAAGACACACTCCATGAGCAAATATTTAAACTGAATTTTGTTCTGTATGTGGAACAAAATTCGATTTACATGTTTACTAGTAACAATCTATAGAGAAATTCTCACCAAGGTTTTCCGTTTGTACTATAAAAGAGTGTCATAAAATTCCTCTACTTTGCATCAAGTTGCATCTGCCTGTCTGATTATCTGCTTTGGGGAATACTAATTACAATCTTAATTATAATTAATAAAGTTTGCCCTGCGGCTACAGTCTAACTTAACCTAACTCACCATTCTAGTCATTGGTTGCGACTTTCAACCACCCCTCACAATCCTAGTGGCTATAAATAAATCTTAAGTATATCCAAAAACATTGTTATGGTGGCTAACAGATGAAAATTATAGGTGGGGTATAGATATAGGGTACCTTTATTTTAAGTAATGGGAAGGGCGGAGGGGAGTGTAGGGAGGAATACTCACCTCTTCTGCTACCCTATGTCAAGAAAACATAATAGTTAACAGTAGATAAAAATATGTTAGAGAAAACAAGGTAATGTCACTTTTGTTAATAACAAAGTGTGATTTGTGTTTAGAAATACACTTATGCGGTATTATGCATACGTGTATATATAAACCCTAAAACTGTTTGAGTTTAGTAAACAAGTTTTGATTTTGTTATAATAAATTTAAATTTCATAATTATAAATCACAGTTTAGCAACTTTCTTTTAATTTATGACTTTGCAAAGTATACAAATGCTATTATCATAACTGTTAATAAATCCATACCTATTTCAATAATATCCATTTGTAAATACGAAAAATTATTTTTTGCTTATATATTGCGAGTTTGAATTAGTAGTCTGTTTTTAATGGATGCATACCTTTTAACTCAAATTACCCTTAATCTCATGCCGCTCTGGGTCAAAGCGCAACCCTTACACCATTTACAAATTTATTATAGTATAGATAGGTTACGATTGTAATTATATAAGTCATTGCATAAAGAGCCTGAGAAAAGCGATTATAAGAATACAAATTAGTCTTAGAATAAAGCAATGATTCTTTTAAATCTACCAACCTTTTGAGTCCAAATCGTATGCTGGAAGTTTCGTGTATTTAATAACTGTACGGTTTTGTTTCGTTGGAGTGAGGAATGCAGTATTATCTATCTTAAAAAAAAAATTGCACGTTTCGTTGACATTATTATCCACTTTAGGTGAAGCCGAAGCTTCCATTTCAAATAAATATCTGTCAATTTATACATAAATTAAGCAACTTACATTATGCATGTATAAAAAATAGATAAAAAGCAAATTAGTACTCTTAATTTTAGTATATTTTTGTCATTTCTTTTTTTGTTTTGACTTTCCACCAAGCCAAAAGCCAAATTCATAGATAAAACTTATATATGCCAATTCAATCAAAAGGCTTTTTTTGTTGAGTTTATGGTTTGGCATTATAAGCATTGATAAACCTTGCCATACAGCAGAGACATAGCTATAAAAAATAGTGTAAGTAGGGTCATTAACGACATATCGATATATCGTTAATAAAATATATATTTATGAACGATATATGGTTTTATGAATGATATTTTTTCTTTAGTGATGTTTTAAGCTAAATAAAACTTTAACAATACTCATTGACACTTGACATCGTTGTCTTCCGTAATTATGGCTACTGAAAAGTAGCCGAAACTTCAGAGCAATAAAAATCAAATAAATTACCGCACTTAAAATCGTTAAAATGTAGATTTATTAATACAAGTATTTATAAAAGGACTTTCTACATGGCTAAAGCCACCTACTAGCAAGAGAAGAAGGCTTATCATAGGTCACATCGGCTATAATGATTTCCTTGAAAAAGGTCTTCTTGTGTTTGAGTCAAAAACAAATAATACAGATTACCACCAAGAAATGAATGCGGAGTGCTTTGAAGATTGGTAGCAAAGTGTGCTTCCCAAACTAATATTACGCCTAAAAATAGAAAGAAGAGATCGCTTTTTAGCGATGAGGCCGCCCGTTGTACTATCTCTTATATTTTTCTATTTTTATTTACCTATACTTTGGTGTACAATAAAAGGCTGCTAGGGGGTAGATGGGAAGGTATACTTACCATTTAATATTTATTTTATACATACGATTTATAATTTCGTCTTTATTGGCCGCTATTTTGAATATTTTCACTCTAAGAAAACTATTGGTAGTAGAAGAAGGTTTTAATGATAGTCCTTAACTTTAAAGCAAACTTCAACAGACTATAAAAAGGCTGACAATCCTAGCAAAACCAACAATTACTTCAAAACACAAAGATTTAATATAAATCCTTGAGAACAAAAAAATTCTTGAAGAGTTTCAAAAAATATTATTCCTTAAGGTGAGAGCTACGTACACGAGTCCTACAAAACTAACTAAATGTTGGCAGTCTACTAACGGTGTTGAAGACTAGCTACATGTAGGTATATAAAAAAAGAGTTCGATAATGTAGTCTTAGTATTTACTGGTAAAAACAAGCCTGAAATTCTGAAATGAATATTCAAAATTTCAATAATGGATTTCCGAAAAGGTATTACCCAAAATCACACTATCGTAAATTACCTATTGCAATGGACAATTGCATCTTATCATTCAGTGTTAATAAATAAAGCCCCAACAATAAAAAGTAAGGTTGATCAGATTTTGTGGTGGGTACAAATATGTAACTTTCGAGCTGCATTTAAGAAAAACTTCTCTAATTTATCAGGCAAAGAAACATAACTATCAACAATGTTTTAATTTCATCAAACTGATTTCTTGATATCGTAGTTTTATTATAAGAGAATGATACGGCGCATTATTACAATGATTGAAGGTTGTATTGAGAAATAAGTTTTTAAAAAACCATTATTGAGCTTTCATCTTAGCTTAATTTATATTGTTTCACAACAAAGTTACTGTTATTTGGATGATTTCTTTATTTTATTTCTGTAAACTAAAAGGTTCTCTTTAGACTTAAAAACCCATAGGTTCGTCGGTTTATATTTATAAATTTAGAATAGCAACAGGGATAAGATCACATTCGGTATTGGTATGTTAGAAATTAAAAAAAAAATCAAAATAGGTAAATGTGTCAAGATAGTTCTTGATCGAAGATACTTTAATACTATAAAGTTGTTATGTGAACAACAGCGTTGACCTCCTTTTTTCCACAAAGGTGAGCAAGAGCACGCAATTTGAGGAAATATGTGATTAAAGTTTTAAAATATATATTTTAATGACCGGTAACTATATCTTACCGACCGTTACTTACTATCAGTTAAAATTTGACATTTGCTTTATATATCTAATATCAAAATAAATAAAGTAAAATATAGGAACCAGGCATTAATCTCAGTTTAACACTTTAACAGAAAGTGTACTTTCTATTAAACTAGCCAAGTGCTTTTTTGTTTCCGTACGGTGAGGATTCTGTAATGGCGTTAAATATTCTGGTTTTCCTATATGGCTGAAAAAACCCTAAAAATCATATAATTCTTCCATAGTTTAACGAGTAAGAGCCCATAATATTGTATTTCCATAGTCGCAAAAATTCATATCACTAACATAACCATGGTTGCACGACTATAATGCATCGGTAAGTATAGAGATAATTGCTTGTTTGTGAATCATCACCTCTATATTTGTTATATTGTTAAAGCCACCTAAACGTTACACTAGAAAGGCCACTCTGGTCTATCAACAGACTCACAGATAGATTGTACCAGATACTCTCAAACTAAATAAGTAGAGTACATGTAACCAATAATATACACCAGATTAAAAGTTTCATTTGATTTATTCGAGTTTTTTCATACAATTGCAAATCGCAGCTTTTTACCGCGTCCGAAAATGTGTTTTACACTTAGTTTAAAAAAACCTTAGCTATTTGACTTTGACACAAATTGACAATGAAAATTCAAATAAAGTATAATCATGATGGCCCTCTATAAATCTATACAGATTAGGGGCTTTTTCTGACCATTTTAGGGTGTAATCTGTTTGAGAAACTTTAAGTGAAAACAAGAACCTTAAGAAAATTTACAAAATTATAATCTTGGAGACTTTTATTGTAATCGTGAAGTGTTTACAGTGCCAATACGGAACAATTGTGGAACTATACAGCGTCAAAGCCCTGTATGAGTTAGGTGGGTGTGTGTTTTGTGCAAGCGTGACAGAGATAGGAATAAAATTTCAGGTTCAATAATATCTACTAGAAGTCACCTAGATACCTAATTATATGCCCAGGATGGGCAGTAGTGTTCGCTATTAATTCTTAAAATTTATTTCGTGGTGATTGCAATATTCTCAGAGACTTTATTTTGTAATCTATATTATTTTGAATTTTGGACTATTAAAATATGGACTTATATTTAGTGCATTGGATGTTTTATACAGCTAACTCGTTTTAAATGTGATGACTTTGTATTGAACTAAGAGTATTGATTGATGTGGTGAAATAGATTTTCATTGTTCTAAAAGTCAGCCAAGTTTGTGTCCATTAATGCACAGTGAACTGTTCTATAGTGGTCAAGAAATTCCAACATTATTGTTATGTGAAAAACTCATAGTAATATATCAAAAAATAATGATTTGTTTTTTTTTCTAAAATCAATAAGTCTTGAAGTGTTCATTAAGTTCTGCCACCTTGATTTTTTTCAGAACTCAGAGGGTTCACATACTTTCATGACTATTGAAGTACCTAACTTATTAAGTATTCATTTAAATAAAAACTCACTAAGATTTTTTTTATAATTTTTCATGAGCTGCCTAATACTTACATCACATATATGTACGGTGGCCACCTCTAAATCTAAACCAACTAACAACTGGTTTCTATATCTTTCTATTCATCTACCTGCCGTACCATTGCTAGAGGTTTGATATTACTTATACAGAACCATGGTAAATGAATTGAATAGTTAGTCGTGTTTCAAATACAACATTATGGCTAACATATGCCATAGAACTTGTTGCATTATTTTATGCTTGACCAATGAATTACATACCAATTTCAATAATATAGAAATAAATTAATACTTCTTATTGTTTAAAAGGGATATTATAATTAAAAATCATGATTTTTCTTTTTATTTATATATTTTTGGTGTAACAGTTTATTATTTAACTTGATGTTTTAAAGTTACACACTAAAAACATTGTGACATTAGTGATAAAAATGCATGCATATTTAGATAATCTGTAAAAATGGTAGTAATTAATTGAATTGGGTTAAGATCTGGTGTACCAAGTTATCTGTGAACTGGCAGAAAATGGCAGAAAATTACAAACAGCTGCCATCTTGAATTGATTCAGTTTGGGTTTATTTTTCAATATTATACAATACATTTAGTCTTCAACATTTTTATGCAATTGATTATTGTTGGTACTCCGAAGTAATCAATTATATATCAACTCATGATGGTCATTTGTCAGGTGTAATCCATACTAACCTGTTTTAAATACAACTATAGGAACCAGTCATCAATCATACATATCTTTATGTTCAGAAATAAGAAACATAAAAATTTGTTTTATATTTATGTTTATAAGGCATATACCAATAAAGAATATGGGTGTGGTATAGATATAGGGAACACTTATTTTAGGTGATGGGAGGGGCACAGGGGGAGGGTGTCATACTTACCCCTTCTGCAACTCTTATGTCTAGAAAATGTGTATATAGTTCTTGAGATATTAATGTTTTTGTAAAAGTAACTTATGTTTTTCACTAATATTGCACTTATATCATAGGTTCAAAGTTGAAAAATCCAATCAAAATCCAGTAGTCAACATAAAAAGATTTAAAATGGTCCAAAAAGACAAGAAAGTTGTTAAAATTTTGAAGGAAACAACTAAGTAATTCACAAAAATAGAAAAAACTATAAACATGTAAATCCATACATACATACATAACTTCACGCCAGTTCCCTTGCGGGGTAGGCACGAACAACAGAGCGCCATTCAGGCTTATTCTTACACACCTCACTTGCTTCTTTGACATTCATAGCTCTTGTCATGCACGCTCGTCTGTTCTTAAGGCTCCTGACATCACCTTCTGCTAGTACACCATCAATTTGTACGAAACAAAAATCATAAATAATAATATTTTCTTAAGTTTTCAAGACTAGTATACATAATAACACTATATTTCAACAGTTTGAAGCGTGTTAGTTTGACATTTTGGCCACTTTTCAGTAGCCATGATCACAGAAGACAAGGTGATCAAGTGTCAATGAGTATTGTTAAAGTTTTAGTTAGCCTACCCCCAACTTGTTGATTTTAATTTTGTTTACGGTTATTATTTATTCTATGGGAGCCAATACTTCGGAACATATTGTAGCTTGAAGAGAAGAAGCAGGGGCGCAAGAAACTCTTTGGCAGACATGCCTAGCTCTAATAATTTTATATAATATTAGAAACCACCTCCCCCATTCCAATATAATGTAAAATTATTAGAGCTAGGCTACCATTGAAACATAGTTTTATTATTATCATAGATAATATTCATTCTTTTTCATGAAGTATATGTTGGTAATTAGGCCTTTAAGCCATGAAAATGTTGTTTGTTTTAAAAAGAATTTTGGGGAGTTATAAAAAAAACAATTTAAGTGCTTCTTCTTTCTGCAACCCTTATGTCTGAGAAATAGTACACAGATTAACACTCACAAGCTAACCAAGCAAAATGAATGTGCCTCAGCAGCTGTCAGCTAGTGTCTCAACTGATTTGTAAACATCATTTAAATAAGTAGTTGTTAATGAATAAATGGTGATCAGTTTGCTCTGGCATACTTTTTATGTTAAATCTTGGATTTTGATTGGATTTTTCAACTTTGGACCCATGCTAACAGTGCAATATTAGTAAAAAAAGTAAGGTTGTATTTACAAATCATTAATATCTCAAGAACTATACATTTTATTGACATAGGGCTTGTAGAATTTTGACATAGGGCTTATAATTATGACTCACTACCCTCCCCAACCACCCCCATACACTCCTACCAATACTTAAAATAAGTGCGCCCTATATCTATACCCCAATGTACTTACAATATTTTGGGGTTGGGACCTATTAAGTATTAATATATACCTGTGTCAGAAGGACCCACTCTCAATTAACTTAAACATTAAGATATAATTTTTATAACAATCATACTTTTACAAATCATTAATTATCCAGAAATATTAATTATTTAGTCCAAATCTTAGTTGTCTACTAGACATGGGTAACTCAGTATAGTTTCTTCTAGTAACCTAGTAGCTCTGGTGTAGCTCTCTGCACCAGTTCAATGTGTTAACTCAAATTTGCACTGAGCAATTGTAATTAAATGTGCAATGTGCAACTATTAGGAGTTGGAATTAATTCGTAGCCTTTTACAAAAGATGGCATAGATAGTAAAGTATTCTTTTTATTAGGTGTAGTCACCTTTATAATTATTTAACGTAAGCATTTGTGCCGAATTAAGTGTTTTTGCAGGTAATTCTGCTCCATTATTTTAACATGAATAAAACTGCTACCGAAAGTCATCAGATTTTAGTGAATGTTTATGGTGAACATGCACTAGCTGAACAAATATGTAGAAAGTGGTTTGCAAGTTTCAAAAGTGGTGATTTCAGTCTGAAGGAGAAAGAACAACCAGAACAGCTGATAAAGTTTGAAGGTGAAAAATTGGAGAGATTGCTTGATGAAGAATCATGTCAAACTCTTCAGGAATTGGCTACATAATTGGCAGTTGATTTATCAACCATAGGAAAAAAGCCAAAAACTTTGGGAATCATCATTATAATATTTAAGAGTTTAACTCTTGTCAGTGGAGCCTCCTCCAATCCTCTCTATTCTCGACCAGCTGTTTCACTTCTTTATATGAAACCTATCCTTTTTTTTAATTTGGCGATAAACTCCCTCCTAGGTCTTCACTTCTCTCTTCTACCTTACATTTTGCCTTCTATTCTCTTACAGAAAACGGTGTTGTGACATAGTAAATGTCCAAACATTCTTCCTCATCCTTCCACTAGATTTTTAAAATTGCACACCTTTCTTTTACTATGGTCTTCTTCATTGGTCTTCTTTTCCTTCATACTTGTTTTTTCCATATGCTTCCAACACCACATTTCAAATGCCTTTAGCCTTTCTCGATCGAATTTGTCATAGTCCATGCCTCAGATCTTTACAAAGCGATGCTCCAAATGTAACTTTTTATTAACGGTATTTTACAGCTTGTGATATTTTCGATTGGAACAGGTAGTTTTTACTAGTATTGGATCCTATATGCATTAAAACTGAGGGACAATGAAAAGCATTTTTAAACTGCTACTTGAACAACAGAAATGACAGGGATTTTTGCACCAAATTGTCACTACTGATGAAAAATGGATCCATTTCGACAATTCTAAGCACAGAAAGTGATGGGTTAAGTTCGGCCAACCATCGACAACAGTGGTGTAGCAGAACATCCATGGATCTAGGTTCCTGCTCTATTTTGATGGGATCACAAGGGTGTGATTTATTATGATCTGCTGAAACCGAATGAAACTATAACTGGAGATTGCTACCGACTACATCTGATGCATTTGAGCCATGCATTTGAAAAAAACGACCGGAATATAATGAAATAAATGTCAAAGTTATGTCGCTGCACGACAATGCTCGTCCGGTCTCCGAAAAACCGGTAAAAACATATTTGGAAACAATGAAATGGGTAATTCTAACTCACCCACTGTACTCTTCAGACATTGCTCCATCGGATGACCACCTATTCCAATCAATGGCTCATGGCCTGGCTGTGCAGAAGTTGACTTCCTGAGAAAATTCCCAAAAATGAGTTGATTCATGGATTTCATAGAAAGATAAGAAGTTTTTCCATTGCGGTATTCTTCTCTTGCTTGAAAGATAGCAGAAAGTTGTGGATAGCAATAGAAAATATTTTCAGTGTATTTTGTATTTGAATTTAACCAAATCGGTTTTTGTAATGAAAAAACTTTTTGAATTAATTCCAATTCCTAATAGCACCATATGACTGTTGGCCAAAATTCAACCTCAAGTTTATCAATTCCTTACCCATGTTTTGTGTTGTCCTCCTTTTTTCCTAAGATTGCTTCTTGCATATTAGTCTTAGATAGTTATCTATCTCCGAGGACTCCACATTGAAATGAGATGTTATGATCATTTATTTGAGTTAAAATGTTTTAAAATGATATTACATTAAAATATGTGAATACATCTAGCACTAATATGTCCGCTGATGATTTAGCCAGTCATAGACTACATATCACTGATTCTGAACCTGTAAGATATAGCAAAAATACTCAAAGGAGTTTTGGGGATGATTTTGATGAAAACTAAAGTAGTATCATAAGATTTTTGAATAGTCAATTATCCTAGTCAAGAATTGAACCAGTTGATTTTGAAAAAAAAATAGACCTTATAATTTAAGCAACTCATAGTGTAGCGTAAATAGTGTAAGTAAGGACCAAGTCCTATGAAAGGATGTCAACATAAGGATGACAAAATAATATTTGGGTTGATTTTTTAACAAAACAATTTATATTTTTAATTAACTTCTCACAGCCTGTTCCTTAACTTATACATATAATTATCTCGGATTTTTATGGGACTCTTCAGAATTCATGAATTTTTTTACTAAAAAAATCTATTGCCCTACTGAAAATACCATTGATTTTAAATACTGGCAAAATAACTATAATCTACATTACCTATCAAATATGGACGAAGTCGGGGGCAAATCTTAGTTAATATATGATATAATTTAGAGGTAAAAAGTGAAAACTACTGGTAATAATAAGTTTTTATTATAAGATTTTCTTCTATAACGCTTTTGGGGATTCTCCATGCTTTTGGGGAAAATTGTCTTTGTGAAGATCAGCTGCAATCTGCCATTACATTCCTACTATCTTAATATCTTCCCACTCTTTCTCTGTTCCACACTAATATTTCCAAGATGATTAGGAAATCTAAACCAGCAACTGTGGAGAAAGTGTAACGTTATGTTCAAATTCACTCTAAAAATCTTAAAAAGATACAGCCAAGACACCACAAACTGTGTACTTAAAAACAGAAAACGGCATAATATCCAGGGAGCAAAAAAAAATTGTTAACCTGTTTTTTGTTTAGTGTGTTCAATTTAGAACATGAAAGCAAACTGGCTATTTCTTCCTGCGCGCGGCTGGTTACACGCAACTCGACGATAAAGCGCCTATTTTGCGTGCGAGGGTAGATGAGGGTTTACTCCATCCAGACCAGCTCCTCCAGGAAGTCCACCAGCTTCTTGATGTTCTTGAAGACTTCTCGAAGGCTACCTGGGGCGTCCAGATACTTCGCCCTGTATTGGGCCACCTCTCCGCTTTCAAGCAGGACGTGGGCGGCTGTTTCTTCTGCCTCCAGGCATGCTCTGCACAGGGAGCTGTCGGTGACACCTATATTGGAAAGATGTCTGTTAAAATTGTCATGTTCAGTGGCTGCTCTAATAACTAGTTTCAGCCGGGACCGACTGAGCTTTAAGATATTCCTGGAGAAACCCAAGTCTACTCGAGGCATTGCCATCTTGGCTTGCCTGCAATCCTCCAGGTTGTCCCAAAGTTGTTGATGTAGTGCCCTTGTCCTTTGATTTATGTAATTTCTAAACCAACTGTGTGGCAAAGGTAGGAAAGGTTCCGGTCCAACTGGTTGGGTTTCGGAACCTGTCCTTGCCAGTTAATCTGCCGCATCATTACCTCGGGCACCACTGTGTCCCTTGATCCATTGAAGGGTCAAGGTATTGTTCTTACCTGCCGTCTCATTTAGAGCCGAGTGGCATTCATATATTAAACTGGCTATTTACATTTTAAAACAATCTACTTGACAAACGGTTATTTTGTGTGTCTTGGTACAGTATGATTGCCAATCCAAGTCCTTGGGATTAATGAGAGAAATGAGCTTCAACACAATCAAGCGGTAAAAATGAGAAAATTTTATGTGTTTTCAAATTATCAGAATTAATTTTAACTTATAGATGTCTAGTTTTTTTTTTTTTTTTTAAATATCCACAATCAGTCGCAACCCGACTTTAAATGAATGGCTTGTGCTAATTCTTTATTAATGAGTGTGTTCTCCATTGAGAACACTACTCTTTGTTTTATGGAGAAGTCCTCTCCTGTAACTTTTGGATATCATGCCTTTTCAGCCGAGATGGGTACGTACGCTGCATTAACTTGGCTGCCAATTTATTTACATGCAGAGCCAATCGACATTGGTAGCTCTTAGCAAGTTCTCGAATTTCTTCTTTTGTTGTTTTTACTCCGAGATGTTCGTGAATTTCGCTGTTTCTTATATACCAGGGTACACCTGAGATAGTGCGTAGTATGACATTTTGCAGTCTTTGGATCATAGAAATGTTAAAGTTGCTTGCACTACCCCAGATTTGAATCCCATATGTCCATATTGGCTTTAGTACCATATTATATATAAGCAGCTTGTTGTCTATAGACAACTTACTATTACGTCCAAGTAACCACAACATAGTCTTGTACTTTAGATTCATCTCGTCCCTCTTGGTTTGAGCATGATACTTCCAAGTTAATCTGCGGTCAAGATGCATTCCCAGATATTTAACTCTGTCACTATGTGGTAAAATATTCTCTCCAAGATGTACAGGAGGACAGTCTCCTTTCCTCAATGTGAATGTTATGTGTAGAGATTTCGATGGACTCGCCCTTATTTTCCATTTGTTAAGCCAACGCCATATTTCGTCTAGTCCTTTTTGTAGCTGTTCAGATGCAGAGTTAAGATCCTTGCTAGTGGCTAGTAGTGCAGTATCGTCAGCAAATGTAGCTGTCATTACTCCAGCAACCTCTGGTAAGTCTGCAGTGTATATAGTATAGAGCACTGGACCCAAAACTGAACCCTGGGGTACTCCTGCTTGGATCTTATGTAGTTCTGAGCTTTCTTCTGATTCTTGAACTTGGAATAGTCTATCCGATAGATATGAATGCATGAGCAGATAGTAACTATGGGGTAAATACATTTTTAATTTAGATAACAGTCCTTTATGCCACACTTTGTCAAACGCCTGTTGTACATCAAGAAAGGCTGAAGAGCAATACTCTTTCTTTTCTAAGGCCTCTCTGATTTTGTCAGCTACTCGATGTACTTGTTCCACTGTAGAATGGCTTTTCCGGAAGCCAAACTGATGGTCAGGTATAATGTTCAATTCAGTAAGTATAGGCAGTATTCTACGCAGTATTATCTTCTCACAGACCTTTGACAAAACTGGTAGCAAACTAATAGGTCTATATGATGCTACATCATTAGGTGGTTTACCCATTTTGTATATCATTATGATTTTCGAGACCTTCCATATTACAGGAAAATATTATGTTCTTAGTACTCCATTATATATAGTAGTCAATTGTACTATTGCCTTTCGAGGCAAGTGTTTCAAAATTTCTTTTGTAATCAGATCAAACCCAGGAGCTTTGTGATCTTTTAGATTTTTGATAATGCTCCAAACTTCAGACACCGTTACGGGAGTAGGTGGTAGTGCCATTTGATAAGGCTGCGACAAGATAGTGTCAACAGCACTCTCCGCTTCAAAGTCTTCTATGTCGTTGGGCGAAAAAACAGCCTCGAGGTAGTTTGCAAACACATCAGCCTTTTCAAGTGAGGTCCTAGCCCACTTGTTATCACCTTTCCTTAGAGGTGGCTTTGCTTCCTGTGGTTTATCAAAAGCCCTGATAAGTTTCCATAAGGAGTAATTAGTAGCTGGTGTAGGTGTGAGAGCCTCTAATTTTGCGCTGAGTGTAATATTGTGCCATTCCTTTATTAATTCTTTGAGTTCCTGAATTGATTTATTGAGCTGTCTTTTATCCTCAGAGTTTCTGCTTAATTGCCACTTGCGACGAAGTCTCCGCTTTTCAAGGATTCTTGTTCTAATTTGGAGTGGAAAGTTTACAGTTCGATTCTTCTGTGGAATTACCGGTGTATTTTTCCAACAAGCTACCTGTATGAGGGTCGTTATATTTTTAGCTGCCTCCTCAATGTCTTCTGGGCTCTTTAAGGCTATTTGCAGATCTATGTTATTATCAATATAATCACTGAATGAATCCCAGTCTGTAAGGTTGTTAGTCAGAGCTGCAGGTCTCTCAGCCGCAATGACCATAGTACTTACTGTTAGCAAAACTGGTGTATGGTCTGACGAGCCATCAAGGCAAGATTCTGGCTTTAGATAGTGCTTGGACAAGCCTCTGGCAATGAAAAAGTCCAACAGATCAGGAGTTTTATTTGGGTCCGTTGGCCAATATGTTGGTTCAAGGGCTGATACAGTAAGCAAATTATTTTCTATGACACTAGATAGCAGCTGTCGACCTCTAGTTGTAGTCAATCGAGATCCCCAGAATGTGTGTTTCGAATTCCAGTCTCCACCTGCAATGAATCGCCTACCCAAGGTGTTGAAGAAATGGTTGAACATGGCATTGGATATATTATGCTTTGGCGGGCAATATACGGCAGAAATATTGAAGTATCCACAATTATCTCTTATGGTTATAGTAGTAGCTTGAATTTGTTCAGTTTTGTATTGTGGCAGCATATTATGTTTTACTGTATCCCTCACTATTAGCGCTGTACCAGCATGTCCCCTTCCATCTGGGTGATTAGTGATGTAGGTTTTATATCCTTGGAATGTTATTGAGGAAGAGGATGTACAATGTGCTTCGGATATAAGCATGACATCTAGTTTGTGTAAATGTAGCAATATTTCAACATCTTCTTTGTTAGGTGTCAAGCCATTTGGGTTCCATGTACCCATACGTAATGATGCCATTATATAAGTTTGTTTACTAGAGTTGTTATGAGATTCATTAGGTTACTCATTTGTTGTAGTAATAGTTCAAATTTTTCATTTTGTTTTATTAACAGCATTAAGATGTCTAGTTACATGCAAATAATGTCACCACTTTTGTACTGTATAAAATCAGATGCAGTCAAATAACCAGCGCAATTTAATGTTTAATTAAGCAAGGAAAGTATTAGAAAATTTTGATAAAAATCAACCCTTTCCCATAGTTTAACTTTGAAAAAGTGATCCTTACAAGATACACTATGAATTAGTCACCCTTAGTGTAATAATGTGGTGCGGTATAGATATAGGGCGCACTTATTTTAAGTCATAGCAGGGGAGCAGGGGGATGGCAGGGGGCAGGAATACTTATTTTACTTACCCCTTCTGCAATTCCAATGTCTAGAAAATGTAACATAAGTGAAATTATATTTACAAAAACACTAATCTCAAGAATTACACATTTTCTTGACACAGGGGTTGCAGAGGGGTAAGTATGCCTCCCTATCCTCTTCCTCCACTCCCTAAAGCCCTCCCATTACTTAAAATAAATGTGTATATACCGCACTCTAATAATGTAGTGTGTTTTTCTTCAAATCATTGGTTGCGATTTCTTACTAGGGTAATTGATTTTAAAAAAATCGAATGCTTTAATTTTCATTAAAATCGGCCTAAGACACCTTTGAGTATGTTTGCTATATGTTATAATTCCAGATTTGACGATAATAATAATCGGCAGACAAACACACATTGTATATCCCCAAGCTAAGCAAGTTATGCTCGTGTTATGGGTAATATACAATAGGCCACTCTGGAGCCGACCCCAGACGCCCAAACCATAATAAATAACAGAAAGATCGTTTTTGAAATTTACTATACCAGGAATCGAACCCGTAGCCTTTGCGTTCCAGCGAGTTTGGCTGGCTAAGATTAGCCCGCTTAGCCACACAGGCTGTCATATAGTGTCCTAGTTGAAAATTTCTCTTATATACTGAAAAGTAGTGTTACCCATGTTTCTCCGTCTGTTGTTTAACTAAGTATATATAAAAATAAATTTATAAATTTGAAACACAAATAGAGTGAAATGTAAGGAGGCAAATAACAATTTTGTATAATATTATAAATCTAGTGAGCTTTTATTTGATTATTCAAAGTTCTGAATACAGTCTTAATAGTTTCTAGTCTAATTTACAGTTATTAATATCATGAACAAAAGTATCCTAAACTCATAATTGTATTTTTGCTATGCAGTTAAATTCCAACGATGGTAGTTAAACGCCATAAATTGGTGGTACATGACAATCACCATTTTATACAATTACTAAACTACATTCAGCACATTAATGAGGATCCAAATTACTTACCGTCATCTAGTGAGCTTATTAAAATTTCACAGGACATCATAAATTGTCTTGGTAAGTTTTTTTTATCACCTACAAAATGACTCACATTTCACTGGGCTTTAATTAAGCCAGGGTATGGGCAACTAATAATTTTCATTTAAATATTGTCACACTACAACCTAATCATATCAATGCAAAATGCCAACCATGTAGTTTTATAGATAGTAGTTACAACCTGGAGGTAAACTTATTCTCAGTTGATTTAACTCCATAGCTGAGTCCCGACATACACTCATGGCCCAGTGTAATGTGGCCAGTTCATATATATATATATATATGCACAAAAAAAACGACTTTTATGTTGTTTTTGAGTCTCAAATGACAAAAATGTTAGTTTTTGATGTTTTAAGAACTCTCTCCAAAGAACAGCTGAAACAAAAAATTGAAGAGGTCTCTCCAAATTTTTTTAAGATTTCTAAAAATGCCCACAAACTGAACACATTTTTATTCTAATTTGTTTTTCTCTTTACGGTATAAATTATAGACCAAAAAATAATACGTTTCTTAAAGATTCAGTTCAAAATTTGAATTTTAAAAGGTCGCTCATATTTTTTTTAAACTTGCTAGTGCATTAATCCCTCGAAAAAAATCTAAAGAAATTAGTAAGATCGTTGAAATCTTAAAAAATTTGGAGCGACTTCTTAAAATTTTTTTTGAGCTGTCCTTTGGAGGGAGTTCTTAAAACATCAAAAGCTAACATTTTTTCACTCGAGGCTAAAAAAAAAGTATGTTTTTTTGCGCCACCCTAGTATTAATTGCCCTCATAGGCACTACCCATTATTAGACTTAAATGCTGTGCGCTTTTTTTAAAGTTTAATATTTATATCGAATGTATTCATATGTGACCTGTGTAACCCATAAGCATCCAGATACATTCAGCACTGGCTCAGATATCTGTATACTAGTCTTATTAGAGTAATATTAGATTTATAAATCTGCTAAGCGAACTATACTAACTAAATTATCATATCCCAAATGGATAGGCTTGTTTCTATAATTTATCCTGCTAGTGGTTTTTACATTCAGTAAGGGGTTTGTTGTGTTTCAGTGATTTAAATGTAACATTTTCATCACTGGATCACAGTAGCCATCAAAATGATAATGATGATATTTATGTTAGTATATAGTAGTATAGTACTATACATTAAAGTAACAACTAGCAGTACTATACATTAAACAAGTAATTTTTTTATTTTTTTATTTCAGGAGATCAGCAGACCGACAGACGGCCCACTTGATGGAAAGCGGTTACCATCGCCTATGGACATTTACAACAGCAAGGTTGCTACAAATGCACTGCTGCTCTCTTAAGGGAAACTGGAACCTGGTCACTAATGCCGGAACACAACTCAAGGTTGTTATAGCGGCATATTCTAGACCAGGGGTGGTAGCCAACCAGTCGGGCAAATGCCCTACCACCTGGCTGTGGGTTGTTAAGTCGCCTCTTACGACAGGCCGCCCCGCCGCAGGAAATTGTATTCTTTCTCCGTCCCTGCACGGATAAAATTAATTAACAGTACTATAACATAAAAGCAGATACTTAATTTGATTGGATCACACATTATTTTCCAAATTTATTCCTAAAAAGGTTTAATTGTATTTTTTTTAATAAACAGCACAAACACATGATAATGAGGAACAAATGTGGACATTACTTCATTCTGTTCAGGAGTATGTTCTCCGAATTGTGAATACAGTTAATGATAGCATCCGTGATGATGTAGTCTCTGCAATATTGCATAAATTCTACTCTGTCATATCAGATCCTCGTGAGTAAAACTTATTCAAATTATTCTAACACATTTCTTAATTTAACTGCACTATAAATATATTCATGAAAGAGTATATTAGGGCCTATTCAATAAATATTTAAAATAGTGTTTGTGTTTGTATTTTTCAGCCATGGACACTTTTTATAATGGAAATTGTAAGCGTTCATTTCTTATAAGCTGACAATAATTTTGCGATTTCTTCGTAAATATGTTTTATTGTATAAATATTATGTTAATATAAATGTTTATATTATACTCCATAGTAAATTGTGGATATATCCTATACAAATAATGATGAGCGTTTGCAAAAATAAATAAACATTACTTTTTCTTTTTATAAAAATTAAAGAACGTTTAACATTACTCTTTCTATTTGTTTTATTTATATTTTAATTTTGATTATTTTATTTTTTTAATATGACTAATCTGCTGATGGTTAATTCCTCAGCGAAATATAATATATTTATTTTCAGTTTTGCTTTAGTTATTTATTTTCATATTTTAATTTCAGAGACAGAGGCTGGGCCAGCAACTTCTGTTGTTCTTGTTGCATTAGCTGGTTCTGGGGAAGAGGCAATGTTGTCAGCCGCGCGCTGGTGGGTACAACAGAATGAAAATGGCCCAGCCAGTGCTGGGTTAAAAGCCGCACTATCCTGTCTTTATAGATGGATGTGTGAATGGCGCCATACATTGACATTGGGCGACTGGGTTATGTCATTTATTAAGGCATTAGAGGTAAAACGTCTCGATTTGAAGGCACCTTTTTAGAATATTAGACACCGCTTGTAATTAAATATGAATTGACTTGTTTTATTTCTTTGAAATCAAATTTTTAACAGAACTTTAAAAATTTATTGGAATCAATAATCACTTTTTTATTTTTTTGAATTTAATTATGCATTTACATTTATGGTAAATTCCTTACAAAACTGCTTTCGAATTATGCCTTAACATCCTTGCTGAGAATTAGTATTTAAAAAATCATTAGACTAAAACCAAATTTCTAAACTTAGCATAGACTATTTTATAAAGAGTAACTCATTAACCACATTGTTTGCTGTCATCTAACTTCTAATTTCAAAGCCTCTACTCTCAATACCATGAAGGTAATGCCACAGCAGCTACAACTGATTCAAGAATATCCTGACTACTTATGGAGATGCATACTAAGAAAAAATAGATAAAGAGAAGAATATGGCGGATGTCAGTTAAGATTATTAGATGAAGATAAAATGCTGACACCATTGCACATGGTAAGCAGGGATGGAAGTTTATCCGAAGACCAAGATCGTCCGTGCTAATGAGATTATGGATAAGGAAAATAGGGCAGGCATTGAATGGTGTCAGGGGACTTGGCTAATAAGCAGCCCCAACTGTCAGAAGTGAGCAAAAGCCCAAATCGCCTATAAACTACTATTAATAATAATGTCATTTATAGGAAACTGAAAAATACGACCTGCTCATTGAAATCTCCTTGGATCATATAGTGCAGTTGTTTCTGGCCCTCAATGACCCCGAAGTTTTACGTGAAAATGTAGCGGATGTCATCTTTCGCGTGTTGGAATCATTGCGTGAATCTCCCGAAGCTTTCGATAGAGTAAGTAGGACGGCCATTTTTTGAAAACCTTGGCTAGATTGAAAAAAAAATACAATAAGTGTAAAAATACGTTTTAAATACTCCTGAAGACCTCTTCCATCTTATGTCTCAAACTTTCAACTCAATTAAAATTTAAATTCTTAGCACGGGTTAGCTTTCAACATTGAAAATACTACATTGTTTTACGAGAGGAGAACATAGGCGATTGCAAAGAATGCGTCGTCGGCTCGGAACGCAGCTGAGGGCCACAACACGCACAAGTTGCGAATCGCACTTTCTCCCATAGTGCTTTGTGCTTCACTTATACGGAAAATAATAAATAAAATATTATTAACTGAAATTTATATGAAAAATAGCCGGCCAGCAGATGTCCGGTTCTAAAAAAATATAAATCCAGAAACTGATTGCGGCGCCAGCTACCTTGTCCAATTATGAATCTAAACGTTTCCGGGACTCACTCTAACACAAAAAAATCCTAAATTCCGATTCCAGCGCTTTTACCTGCCGGATACTTTTGTGAATTTAAATTACCCAGGGACCCATTTAAACACACATAAATTTTCATCAAAATCGGTCCAGGGGTTTAGGAGGAGTTAAGAAGAATTTTATGTATAGATATTTACTTATTAAAACATAGTATAACACTTTTTGTAGAGAGTAACACTAAATAAAACACTTGAAACAATTTTGTAGTAATTAATTACTTATTTCTGGTCTCTATATTGAAATAAAAAGCGATTAGTGTTCTATAGTTAGGGCGAGGTTGCACAAGTATATTTCTTCATAATTTTTGTAAAATATATCCGATATTACAAAAGTTTTCTGAACTTTGTTTATTATGTTAGAAAGCTTGATAATTATTAAATTATCGTGAATTTCGATACCAAGATTTGTTATAAAAATAAAGTTCTTTCGTTCACCATTTACACCCAAATTCATTCATTCTGGCGGCGTTGTTAAATCTTCACTACTACAAACGACATTTTGAGTAGAAAACCGTAGAAACAAATTGATAATGTAGATAAAAAACCATTCGCTCGCGTTCGATATTAAGAGATGATATGATAAGATGACTAACTACTTAGATGATACCTAAAGTGATCTCTGTCGGCCCCCAGGGGTCAATTACCGCCTGCAATGTGAATACAATTTATTATCTGAATGTAGATAGTACTATGATAACTGTCAAAAATACATTTAAAGTTGATGAGTTTCCAAAAATCTTTATAGGTAATCAGGGTTGACCAAAATCAAAAACAAGGCAAGTAGTCTACGAGACAAAACAATTAGGCGCCTAGGAACTAAATTATAATCTGACTTATTATAAAAGTGAAACAATTGAACTATTTTATCCTTACTTTTTAGACTTTTTTTTTAGTTTTGTTTTATCGTATGAATAATTTTTATTTTATTGAAAATTCAGCTTATGAATTGTCTTTGTATTACATTTGTTCTACAAAGATTTCTTGCATTTTGGCTATTATTAAGTAGTAATCAGTACTTCCCGCTTTTTAAGTCTAGACTACAAATTGCGGGAAGAAACCCTTACATTTAGCCAAGATAAAAAGTGTCTTATGTTACAAATATTATGGCTTGTTAAATGCTTAACATAATACTGAAAAATTATATATAGATTATGCGGCGTGCACATGAACAAACTAAAGGAACAATTGATAGCACTGATAAATCATTTCGTCGTATATTCTTTATTAGTTTGGATATGTAAATTTTCCAAGTTACATAATAGTTCATTAACTTTTAATAATTTAGATACATTGTCTCGTGTTACTCTTTTATACAAGTATGGAATTGGCTTTCAATAAGTAGCAAAATAAAAATTTAGCTACAAACATTCTTTATTATAATATTAATAAATAATATTCATGTGAATGTCGTAATTGATGCTTTTAGATGACTATTTAATTAGTAAAATTAACATGTTGCTATCTTTAAGGCGCTTCGAGAGTTTGAAGAGGTTTTTTTTATTTAGGACAGATTATGTCATACATCGGTTTACTCTCGTTTATTTATTACAGTAAATATTTTCATATATTTTATGATTTTACCTATGACGGATTAAGACAGCAGATTGTATGAGTTTTATCTGACCCGAGTCCATTTTATATCAAAAATAGTCCATAGAGTTTGAGTTTGATTATATATTGAACTAATCGCTGACGACGGTGGTGCCCCTGTTATGGTTATGTACTACTTTTTTCATGATGATTTTTATTTATTATTTTTTGTGGTTTTGACAGATTTCACCACATATAAATATTGTGCTCACTAATTTGGCGGCAGATAGTGGCCAATGGAGTAGGCAACTGTTACAAACATTGGTCGACATTTTAACTACTATGGTTGATGAAACATATGGCTCTTTAAAAGACGAACGTGAAAGAGAAAATTTCAAAAATAAATATAGTGCTGCAGTAAGTATTGTTTTTACATTTACTTTTATTATTTTTAATTACAGTGCTAGTTCACATAATGTGCAATTGCATCCAACGCGTTTACCACCCCGGTAATATTTTTCCGGGATGATACAGAAATAAAAATAAAAGTTGTCGGTAAACCGTTAAACTATCGATCTGATTTAATATGATCGAATTGTTAATATATCATGCAACAAGGAATGCTATGACTGGCGACGGAATATTCCAATATCTACTTTTTTAGGAAAAGTACAGACGAAAATGTACAAATGTCGTGGAAGAAGAATAACACTCGCCTAAATCCTGCATGTCTGGATAATGCGACCGGTTTTGCTTCTCTCGCGTTAAATAATTTGATGTAATAAACGATTATGATACCAGAAAACGTAAAATGGATGGCAGAGAACCTCCATGAAAAAATATAATGTGCTAAGTTACACCGTGTCATTTGTTAATTTATTAGTAAATATAAATACAAGTCTTACAAATAACGAATGTGATGTGTATTTGATCCCAACGTTGCTACCAG
Source organism: Dendrolimus kikuchii (assembly GCA_019925095.2). Classification (NCBI taxonomy): domain Eukaryota; kingdom Metazoa; phylum Arthropoda; class Insecta; order Lepidoptera; family Lasiocampidae; genus Dendrolimus; species Dendrolimus kikuchii. The sequence continues at coordinate 12,115,118 of CM034387.1, read as the reverse complement.
TGTGCTATGTTGATCTCGAAGTAGCTCAGCCACTCGCTTTCAAACATATATAACCATTGTTTTAGTCAATGTCAAAGCCGGATATCAACATAGCTGTTCATATGAACGTATATTAGGGTGAGTATTGACATTGAAGGACTGCTCCGCATGGGGACCCCAGAGGCACGACCTAATGGCCATAATCGGCCGGGATCATTCGTTATGCAACTATGTGGGCGAAATGCTACACAGCGAGAGGAGATGGCTAACGGTTACCCCTTTCTGCGAGGATGTCATATCGCAGAAGGAGGCGGCCGAAAGACAGAGAGAGGAGGATGAGGCGATACACTTCCGTCGTAGACGGCTGTCAATAGGAGTCGAAGTCGTCACCACGTTCGCCTCCTCCCAATAAAACGACATAGTGGGACCGGGTCCGCGCCCTATTGAAGGCATGCGTCGAGGTGTGTGACAAAATACCTATGGTTAAGTTTCGCGGTGCCTCACGCGGAGAGATGGTGGTGGGTTTAGTAGGTAGTCAGACGGTCGGCATTTTATATCTCTTCGCAGGGAAGGATTGTGCAAAGCCGGCCCTCAGGAGCCCCCACATACGGCCACGAACCCCGGGATCCGAGAAGATGCGCAAATGCGTTCTTCGAACAAAATTAAAAAAACCTTAAAGTTAAATTTACGTTGAATGACTTATCAAAAAATAATTAGAACCCCTTTTTTTAGAACAGTCAGTTCGTTCCAAAAAATGCCAAGATCTTTGCTGTATAAGGTTATTATTCGTTACTTACAAAAATCATTAATTCCTACAGCGTCGTTAAAACCATACTATCACTACATTACATTTTGAGTACACGATTTACAACGGTACCGTTTTTCTGAATTGACTACAGAATGCTAAAAAGAAAAAGGAACATGCTTTATAGCATTATACACACTCATGACCCACGTTCTCGTCCCCCTATTCCATCCTTCATCACCCACGACTTCGTAGGCGTGGAATTTGTTTTCGCGGAACCCAATTTTTTTTATAAGTTACTCCTTAATCAGCTATCTGCCAGTGAAAGTCCCATCAAAATCGGTGCCGCCGTTTCAAAGGTAAGCCAGAATCGGTTTTGTTGTAATTTTAATACAATGTAACCTGTATTAACACCTGCTCTTTACAAAATGTACGCACTAGAGTTTGACCGGCGGTGCAGCCGCGTGGTAAACTCTAGTAAATAGTTATTTACTAGACTAGTTTAGTCTTGCCATAAATATTGTAACGAAAGATTTTTTTTTCGATTGCAAATAACATTTATAAGTTTTACAGTGTGTTAGTTTAATACATAAATATAAAACAATTGAAAATATAAAAAGCTCATTCGAAGTGGTCTCCATTAGCTGCATTGCAGTCCTTTAAACGTTGAGGCCTATTATCAATAGAAGCACGCACTCTTTCCATGGGAAAATTCTTCACTGCCAATCGTATAGATTGTTTTAGGGACTTCAAATTATCCTGGCGTTTAGAGCAAGCCGTACTCTCTAAAACTGACCATAAATCATAATCCAGCAGATTAAGATCGGGACTAGACGACGGCCAGTCTTCAGCTCTGATGAAGTCCGAAACGTTCGTTTCCAACCAAGACTGCGTGGTCCGAGCTTTATGACCCGGCGCCGAGTCTTGCTGGAGGGACCATTCTTGGTTATTGAACATGGTGTTGTTAAGGGCCTTAACTACCTTCTCAAAAATGGTATCTTGATACACTTGTGCCGATTTTTTGATACCTTTTTCACAAAAATATGTCTCAGTCACTCCTTCATAGCTAACACCCCACCAAACCATCACTGAAGACTGATAATGCCCACGTTGCACTCTGTCGACTAATTGAGAAGCTTCCTTGGAGCTTTGAGCATAAATACGGTCATTTTGTTTATTAAAATGTTGTTCAATTGTAAAAAAAATCTCATCCGTAAACAATTTTTTTCTGTGACCTCCCTTTGCGTACCGCTTCAGTAGTAGTTTCGAGTTTACCACCCTATTCTTTTTCAAATTATGAGTTAAGAAATGACCGATGCGTCTCTTATAGGCTGTAAGTCCTAAGTCATCTTTTAAAATACGCGGCATGGATCTAGGTGATATCTTCATCTCCCGAGATAAAAACTTTTGCTTTCGGACAGGATTTCTTCGAATTCTTTCCCTTACTGATTTGACCACCTTTTTCGTACGAACACTACGTGGACGGCCAGATCTTTTTCTGTCACAAACACAGGTCTCATTGTACCTATTAATAGCCCGGTACACAAACATTTGACTAATACCAAGCGTATGGAGAGTTTTAAAAATTGCATTTGTCTCCATACCTACTTTGTATAATGCAATCACAGTAATTCGGTTCTCTTTATCGCCCCACTCCATTTTAATATCGCAAAATGTTGTACAATGTATTGGCACCAAAATGAGAAAACACAATGAACAATCACATAAAAATGACAGATTCCAAATTCAAATGTAATATTTTGTTTCTTTTTAATTGTAACAGTATTTATGGCCAGACTAAGTATATAAATACAACACAATATATAAACTTGTAATTTCTGTATGACTTTTAAGTTTAATTTATACAAATAAATAAAATTGAAGTGTGTTAATACAGGTTACATTGTATTAAATTTTTATGTTGGCACTATTTGCCCCCGGAAGATGCACTTCATTTTATATCGCAAACTATCCCGTCTCCCGACATGAAAAGTATTTATGTTCACTTTCGGTATTAAAACTACATTGAAACAAAATTACAGCAAAACCGATCCAGTACTCCTGTTAGTTTTTCCGTGAAAGCCTAACAGATAGACAGATCGAGTTACTATGGCATTTTTTTTATAGATGATGAATTTTATATCTATAATCTTGAGAAATGATTGGTTTCATACAAATTTTCATCCAATATCAATATATTCAACCCGTTTTATTTGTCTATTCCCCGTCTATCTATCTGTAAAGTACATAAATGACCGCAATGATTGAAAATTACCGAAAAGACCGAAATGACCGTAATGATCGTAATGACTGAAATGACCGTATTGACCAAAATGACGAAACTGACAAATCCCACCAAAAATTATCCTACTTTCTGAGATAACATTTACATAAATCTATCCCAAAATCAATCCTACTTTCCGGGATGAAAAGTATCCCTTGTTCACCCTCGGTATTAAAATTACATATATACCCAATTTCAGCCAAATCGGTCACATAGTTTTTCCGTAAAAACAACAAAAAAAGAGACAAATATATTTTTATCCCAGAATTTGTCTCATATTTCGGGATAAAAGTATCTTATGGTCATCCTCGGCATCGAATATATATATTCGCATATATATTAACATATGCATGTTCCTCAATGGTCTATATACTGTATATGCATATATGTACATATGTACCTATTCATTAAATACTATATACTGTATCATAAATTCTATATATTGTATTGTATATATGTATTGTATACATTCATATAGATTTTTCAGTTTTCCAGAAAACAGAAATCTCCGGCCAAATTATATATATAAATATATCTTTATTTCACTTGCCTCTTCTATTGACTTTGACATTAGCAAATTCAATGATTTTATTGAAATTAATTGGCTATATAGCCGTCGTCTTCTTAAAAAAAATATATAAAAATGACGAGTTGACATTGGCAATTTCAAATTATTAAAAATTCGTGCGGGTACCTTTAACTAATTCAGCCTGTTTAGTGTTATCATCTTTCGACGGAACCGATTCGGGCCATCTTGTTTTAGCAAGATTTGCAAATTTACAATTAACAATTCCAGTGTTCATTTGTTTTAATTTTTATGTAAGCATTTATTATAATTATAATTTAGATATTATGTCTCTTGTTTGTAAAAGTTCATCTTGTACATTTTCTTTAATTCTAAACAAGTATTCCAAATATTTTCTTACACGATATTCATGGTAAATGTTACCCTTTAAATTGTATAAATAATTGTTCTTATATATGTATGCTTTCTTAATTTTAATTTTTTGCCTGTCTCTTAAAATGTGTATTTACATTTTAATGCAATTTGAAATAAGGTTAGCCAGTAGTATACTTTTATCCTGAAAACGACAGCACTTTTGTTTTATAATTGAATTTAGATAGAAATGTGTAAATATTGATGTACTATTGTGATTAATTGATAAACATTGTGCATGTTATAGAAATCGTGCTTAGAACGGCAGATGCCTTCAAGAACGCGACAGTCTGCAGCATTGCGCCCCTGGCGACCACGCGGAGCTGCACCGTCCAATATGAACGTCTCAAGAAAAAAAGTCGGTTTACTAAACCTAGGCAACACCTGTTTCATAAATAGTGTCCTACAAGCACTTCTAACAACAAGGCTGTAAGTGATTTTTGTGATGTTTTTATAATGTTAGCATTATAAATTTTGGTTGCTTGCAAGTAAAATATAATAATTTATATATGTATATATTAATAATTTTATTTCTTTCTTATTTATTTAATGGTTTAGATAAGTAATGAAGTCTTATTTGGGCTCTAATACCTAAAATTGTATAATAAAGGAAGTTTTATAGTCTCATTCTGAAGTCTGTTTGTCTGCTGTGTAATAGAACGAATTATGTCAATAATTAATGATGCTAATTAATATATGCCTAACACATGTAAACGTTGCATGTATTTACAAGCGTATCTGCAAAAATGTCAAATTAAAAAACTATTTTTTTGAACATTGAATGGTAAATCTATAATATTTGATGTAGGAATTTTAAGTAGCGGGGTGGTGGAATGGGGAAGGGGAGAGGCATACTTACCCCTACTACAACCCCTATGGTCCGGAGATCTTCGGTTATTTTTAATAAACGTAACCTCACTTATTTTTTCACTAAAATTGCACATATAAAGTTGAACAATTCTTTTAAAATTACAAATAAAGCCAGTAATCAACAGAAAAAGAACCAAAAAACGAAAAAAAATGAAGAAAAAACAACAGAGCACATTCACATACATTACAAGAGTAACCATCAAAATATTCAAAATAGCGGCCAATAAAGACGAAATGGTTACCACAGTCGGTTCTAGCATTCGCCGGCCGCTGCCGCGGCAAGCTCGCTTCGCTTGCTCAGCTTGTGTGCCTTGGTGTGTAGCTAACCTAACCTAACCTAAATCACTGTTCTACTCACTGGTGCGACCATTCACCACCTATAACAATAATGTTAGTGTAAAAATAGGTGACGTTATGTTTATCAAAAATAAATATTTTAAGAACTCCGGAACCTAGGAGTTGCAGAAACAGTAAGTATACCTTGCCCCCTGCCCACTACGCATATCCACTACTTAAAATATGTGCACAGTAAAGCTGAGTAGCAGCCCATTGGGTAGAGACCGGAATGAGAAAAGTGAAACATAAAGGTTAGTCATCGGGTGAGCTATCAAATGAGAGGACTATGAATAAAATATATTTCAAAAATACAGGATATTAATGTCTATAGTTGGCATCCTATTGCAATAAATGGCACCCTATTATTTTATTCATAACATTTAGTAATTAATCTTAATGTTTGCCTATTCATTTTGTAGCCAAACGATGATAATATTAGGTCTTTACATATGAAATTAGCGTTTTGTAAGGGAGGAACATAAAGTCGATTTTTTTTAAATATAATATATTTATTTAATCAAATTATGTACCATTGCTATGCCATCTCATAGGTAGTTCATTGATCCCTTTACTATAAAAACCATTCGGACGGGAATCAATAAAATTTTTGAAGGCGCTTTGGACTGTCCCATAGGAGTTGAATTTTTTCCCTTGAAAGAAGTTATCCAAATTTCGAAAAAAATGGTAATCTGTTGGAGCAAGGTCCAGGGAGTACGGTGGATGTCTTAGACATTCCAATTGAAGCTCCTCTAATTTGGTAGCCGTCTGTTGTGCAGTGTGTGGTCTAGCGTTGTCCTGAAGCAGCAGTGGCCTAGAGCGATTGACCAGCCTCGGTTGTTTAGCAGCTAGCTTTTCCATCATGGTTTGCAGTTGCTGATAATAGACATCCGCCGTAATCGTCTGGCCAGATTTAAGAAAGCTATAGTGAACGACACCGGCACTAGTTCACTAGCTCACAAGTTGCGGGATCTTGCTCTACTGTTTGTAAAATAATATTTATATTTTCACAAGTTTATTTTTTTCTTTTTGTTATGCTCTGCCTGTTTATAAAATGTTTTTGTATAAACTTTTTTTTTAGTTTTCGCTAGATATGTTTTACTTTTTAGAAGTAAAAGTAAAGAATTATTTTTTTAATTTCCAAAAAAATTATGCCTCTCTATTACTAAGACTCCATAAACTAGATAACTTTTTTAATTTATTGTGGTCTTTACTTAACAGGTACTTACTAAACATTTAAAGCTAATTTGCGAATTTACTTATTTATTTAATGCTCATTATATGTAATCAATTCTCCCTAAAAATGGGAAGGCCCAAACCTAGCAGTGGGATATTTATGGGCCGTTATTATGTATGCTAGTAGCCGCTTTATAACATAATGCGAACGTCAGCGAAATAGCAACTATTTTACTATTCTTCCTGTATCCAATAACTTTTTAATGTTTCTCAGTCTTAGTCTCTTACTACTTAATCGTATAGACGTATGGAAGAGCAAGGAACTGCATGGCACGTTCTAACAGGCTTTAACAGCGTCTGATGTGAATCTACCAGCTTCTGTGAACTGGATACGTTTCGGTGACCTATTTGGGGAAACCGAAGGGTTTGTCTGTGCAATTATGGACGAGATTATCAAGATGAACAGCTACGGCACGCTTGATATATGTCGGGCATGTCACCACTCTGAAAAGTCTCTTATACATGTTATTTCCGGTTGTTCTCGTCTTGCTAACAGCAAGTCCTTGCATAGGCATAACCTAGTAGCCAGGATCATCCACTAGTCATAAATACGGACTTCTCTCGTCAGAGGTACTAGGTCAATATCTGCTCTACTAGGACCGTTCAATTATCACAGACAGGACTATTGTTGTCAATAAGCCCAATATTGTGGTAGTTGATTGGTCTGCGAGACCTCGACCGCGTAACCTCGTGAAAGCCGAGAAAGAAAAACAAATAAAGTATTTGATCTTGATCACGAGGTTACTGCCATGTGGAACTTGAACTCTACAGTTATTAGTACTGATAGTAGTGTCAGTGAATGTAAAAAATGTAATGGCGAAGAGCCTTGATCGTCATCTTGAAAGAGTCTCGCTTGGTATCTGGGTGAAGAGTTGGATGCAGAAAGCAACCCTGCTGGACCCGGCCAGTATTGTGAGGAGGTTACTATCTCTGGACCCTAGGGTTCAGAGATAGAAACCCCAAGGCCCCACTGCTGGAAGACATCGGTTTTTTTATAAATGTGTATTTTTTATAAAATTTATAAGAATAATGTAAAAAAAATAAAAGTAATATAAACATGTGATAATTATGAAAAAAGGCGTATGACTCTGTGCCACATACATGATTGATGAGTCTTGGAATTCTATAAAGTCGATGCAACTCTAAGAATTTTTCTTCAGGCATGTATGAGGCAATGGGTCACATATCTTAGGCCTTCAGGGGAGGGAGGGGTTTCTTTACCGGATGGCGCGATAAACATAGAGCGTGGAATATTTCAGGGTGACAGCTTTAGTCCCTTGTGCTTCTGCCTAACATTGAACCCTCTTAGTTTGCTAGTCTTCAAAGCCAGGCTACCGACTTCGAAGAGAGGATGAAATCATGTCGTACTTGCTATACATGAATGACCTCAAATTTTTCGCATCCAACGAACCCGACTTGATTGAATTACTGAAGACAATAGAACGCTTCAGTAAGTCAATTAATATTGAATTCGGGATAGATAAGTGTGCGGTCATGCATGAACGGCGAAGGAAAGTTGTAAATTCACCGAATTTGGAACTTTTAGAGAACATGTCTCTCAAAACCAAAACCAAACCGAGCAATGCTCGTTGACATCAGTATCCAGCATGACGATAACCTCGTGAAGAAAAAAAAAGAGAAACTAAGTAAATACTTCGATCTTGCTCGCGAGGTTACTGTTATGTGGCGTCTGGAGTCAACAAGCATTGTGCCCATAGTGGTCACTGTCAACGGTCTTATAGCGAAGAACTTCAGAAAGAAAAGAAAGGCTCTTTCTAAGAAGCTGGGTGAAGGGATACAGAAGGCAGCAATCTTGGATACGGCACGAATTGTGAGGAACTTTCTGTCTCTAGAGCCCTAACCACCGGTAGTTTGGACTCTAGGTCGCACTGCCGGCGGATATCAGTTTTTTTTAATGTGTGTTTTGTATATTATTTAAAAAAAAAACTAGAAATGAAATAAATATCTTATCCGTGCAGGAACGGAGAAAGAATACAATTTCCTGCGGCCGGGCGGCCTGTCGTAAGAGGCGACAAAACAACCCACAGCCAGGTGGTAGGGCATTTGCCCGACTGAATGGCTACCACCCCTGGTCTAAAGTATGTCGCCATAACAACCTTGAGTTGTGTTCCGGCATTAGTGATCAGGTTCCAGTCTCCCTTAAGAGAGCAGCAGCGCATTTGTAGCACACCTTTGGTGTTGCAAATGTCTATAGGCGATGGTAACCGCTTTCCATCAAGTGGGCCGTCTGCCTGTCTGCTGTGCTCCTGCAATAAAAAAATGTATATAAAAATAATAAAAACAAGAGTGATGATACTTTGTACATTTTTTATATATTGATTGTTTTGTAATTTAATTTATTATTGATTATAATTTAATTAAATATTATTAATAATTGTAATAGTAAATTGTTGTTACTTGTTTCAAGTATGCCAATCTGGCAAGAATATGTGTACCATAATTATGATTGCTGTAACACCTTTTAAACGGTGTTTTTTTTGGAAATAAATTTATTGCAATGCTGAGCTGGTGCTAAACTATTCGAATTTTCTAAATGTTTCTTGTTGTCGACATCTTCATAGTCTACAAATAATTGTAAGGCCCTATTTATTTCGTAACAAATTTTGTTCTTTTTGAAAGTAATAAAAATTATTACAATATTATTATTTTCAGATTTAGTAACCATGTGATGCTAAGAATGAGTAAAGCGCCGTACTGGTCCAGATTAGGCATTCTATTTGCGAAGATGCTTTATTCAGTAATCAGTAACTTGAATCCCAATGAATTTATTTCCGCAGTGAATACGCCACTTTTCCCATTGGGAAATCAACATGATAGCTCTGAATTTTTGGGGTAAGATTTTTATTTATTTTTGACTGGTAATTGAATAATAATTGGTATTTTTAATTTTATCTACGAACTCACAAACTCTGTTGCCAGTATTTATTGATATTTTTAACAGACATCCAAAAGGAAAGAGTTTATTCATTCGTTTGTATGGTTTTTTTTTGTATCTTTTTTACCCGATTTCTCTGTAAAGTGTGGACCGATTTTCATATTTTTATTGTTCGAAAGAGTATACTCCGGAGGTGGTCCCATTGTCACAAAGTAGATCCCAGGATAATTGAGAACACCCCTTGTTGAAGAGAGCCTACACTCATAGACAGGCAAACTTTTATACGCGTGCCAGTGGTACAGTTTGTACAGGCGCTTAATATATAATTTCTAAAGCTAGTCAAGTATTTGCACAAGTGAAAAGTAGTTTTTTTTAAACAAAAACAAAGTCGATTTCAAACCAAAAAGCAATATTTATATATATATATATATATATATATATATATATATATAAATATTTTCTACACCTTAAAGTCGGTGGGAAGTATAATAAAGATTATTTTGCAGATTTCTTGTTGTTTTTTTTAAGTTTTGGTACCGCAATTAAAATTATGTAGAAATATATGTTTTTTGATTTTTAGTTTGAAATTGACTTTGTTATTATTAAAAAAAAAAGTATATTGCGGGATATCATTTCATTAAGTTAAATAGCAGAAACAAAATCCTTATTAATCCTTATATAAATCACGTCATGTCGTCCGTCTATCGAAATTTTTTTCGAGGACTACTGTAGAGGGAAGCTGTCTTCAATATGTTGCCATAAATGTAACTGATCATGAAATAAAATGTTAATTCACAGGCGTGTGGGCTAATACTCCATTTGCTGTCCTTATATAGGAAGCAAACTTGATTAATAACTTGTTTATTTAAGTTATAGTATATTTCCGCTTGTGAAGTCGTCAAAATGTGTTCATTTAACTTTTAATTATAGTGTGTAAAACTGTGAAAGTATTCATTGTAGAATTGATTAAAAACATTCGGTCGATGATTTAATTTAACGTGATACTTTGAGTATTTTATGTGTTATGGGGTTATTGGGTAACAAAAAACCCCAAAATTAGGGATAATTTCTAAACAAGAAATAAATATATATTAATATATGTGATTTTATTTTAATGTTTAACAAAATTAAGTTTAATTTCAGATTTTTTTTAATGCTTTTACAATCGTATGAGCATTGTTCAGACAGAAATTTCGACTATTCCAAGCCAGCAGTTATAAATAATGACGCTATATATCCAAGCACATCGGAATCAACCGCATCAGTATCTCATGTTCAAAGGTATATAATATTATTATTTGGTTTATATATATGCAGATTAAGGCACAAAGGTCTATGTTAAGAGACATAATATAAATAGAATAAAAAATATCATAGAATTAAAAACAGAGCAATAATTTTTTTTAATAATAGCGAAAATGATTAAGTAAGAACAAAATGTTTAAACAAGATTGATAAGGAAAATCTTGTATATGGACAACATGTTTATAAATTAACTTCGAGAAGTTTTTGCGTTTGTAGTAGTATTTGTATATTTACAGGAATTCTAAAATTGAAATTTTAAAATTCCTTGAACAATCAGCAAAAAGAGGTTCGTTACATTTTGAAGAAGAAATATATTTACAATCAAAAGGCAATGGTGGAAGTGCAATCTTTTATATTATAATATTCTACACATGCCATCTCTGTCCATTAAAGCTATTTAAAAAAAACAACTGGAATAGATTATATAAACAATGGAACACGATGCAATTTTCTGTAGATTCAAGAAATCTTCTAATTTTTATGCATCCGGCCAACTTCAAACCGTTCCCGGGAGTATTTCCGCGGGAATTTCGGGATAAAAATCACACATTTCATTCTATTACATTTGCTATCGATCAGCAAAAAAATCGCATTGCGATTAGATTTTTCTTTCAATCTGGCCATTTTAAATAAGTAATAAGTAATTTGAGGGATAAAATGTAGCGCAGATTTAAAATCAGAAATAAGAATTTGCTGTTAACCATCGAAATCGACGCAGTCGTTTTTACGTGAATACCGAACAAACAGGCAAGAAATCTAAAAAACAATCGCCTTTATATAGTCTATTCTAGTTGTTTTATTTAATAGCTTCAATGTACACGGCATGTTAAGAATTTTATAATATTATAGATATAACTATACAAAATTACTTTATAAAGTTGAATGTGATAAATTTATTTATTGAATAGCTGTCACAGAAGGGTTCAACGATCGCTGGGCAATGTTAATTGGAAATTTATGTTCTATTGGAAGTCTTTTGTAGAATATGAGATCGAACACTAATAATTTCGGGCTTTCATGGGCATTTCTGAAAGAAAATTGAAAAGCCCACGATCGTTCGACTTTTGATTTCGAATTTGACTAATGAACTCATCGTCGAATAACATATATAATTTAAGTATATTCTTATATTACAGTGATTCTGCATCTAGTAGTCACCGCCCCCCCTCCCCGCGACCCAGTAGCAGCACAGGAGGTAAGAAACTTTAAATTGTAATGGTCCTTTTTTTATTGCCAGGATAGGATTTCAGAAAATAGTGAGACTGCCTACCTAATGACAGGTTACCCTGGATTATTGACGTTTGTAATACAAGGGACCGACTTCTAAGGGGACTGGCACCTGGTCACTGATACCGCAACATAACGTTAGATTATTACGGCGACGTGCTTTAAATTATGTGTTTGCCCCCCATGGTTTAAAGCATCCATCCAGGCGAGCAAGTGCTTTTTCATTTCTCATATTCTGAAACTTCGCTTGGAGTTGCTTGTGTCTCATGTCCCAAGTTTTTTATACAGCCGCTGTTAAATCGCGGCATAAATTGTAGTTAAAAAATATCAAATTTTGTAAAATCATTATATACTTATAAATTACTTTTCACTAAATTATTATTCAATTTATATAAATGAGAGCTATATATTTACCATCATACATACATACATAACTTCACGCCAGTTCCCTTGCGGGGTAGTTACGAACAACAGAGCGCCATTCAGGCTTATTCTTACACACCTCACTTGCTTCTTTGACATTCATAACTCTTGCCATGCACGCTCGTCTGTTCTTAAGGCTCCTGACGTCACCTGCTAGTACACGATCAATTTGATCATGGAAGGTGTGTCGTGGCCTTCCACGACTTCTGCATCCATCATCAGTAACAAAAAAATACGGGCTGGTAGAATTCCATAGAAAAAAAAACTTGGCGTTTCATATATGATGTATTAAATGAGTTCATCAGATTTAGACATGGCTTTGAAGCCTACAGTACAACTACTTCTCTAATGAAAGAAGTACTTGTTTTTTTAAGTAATCAGTTTTTATTTACTTTCCCCATTCGAAATGAAAAGCAGTGTGTTAACCTCGGGTGAAAGGCGTACTTAGAGACTCGAACTATTAGCGCCCTGGCTATGCTCGTGCTCTAAACCATCTTATGCCTAGACAGGTCATTTGCAACTCTTATGTAACTATCTACTTTTACCACCTAGCTGTGGGTTGATGGGTTAGGCTGACTAGCGATTGCTGTAATCCAATTCTGATTATAATACTTTTTCATTAGAGACTGACGACAAGAGCGGACGCTATTAACACTTGAATTCCTATTAGTATTACAAATTCAAAAATAACTGTTACGCTTTCACAGAAAAACTACTGGGTCGATTTGGCTGAAACTTAGTAAATGTATATATTTTCGATGCCGCGAATGAACATAGAATTTGTATTTTTGTCCCGAAAAATGGGATAGTTTCCGGGATAAAAATATATAATATTTGTCTCTCTGTTTGTTATGCTGTTATATATTTTCGATGCAGGATTTGTCTTTTTGTCCCCAAAAATGGGATGGTTTCCGGGATAAAAATATATAATATTTGTCTCTTTGTTTATTGTACTTTTACGGAAAAACTGGGCTGATTTAGCTGAAATTCGGTATATATACCTAGTCTTGCCTTAAATATTGAAACAAAGAAATTTTTTTTTACACATTTACATTATACATTTATAAGTTTTACAGTGTGTAAGTTTAATACATAAATATAAAACAATTTAAAATATAAAAAGCTTATTCGAAGTGGTCTCTACAATACAGTCCTTTAAACGTTGAGACCAGTTATCAATAGAAGCACGCACTCTTTCCATGGGAAAATTCTTCACTGCCAATCGTATGGATTGTTTTAGGGACTACAAATTATCATGGCATTTAGAGCAAGCCGTACTCTCTAAAACTGATCATAAATCATAATCCAGCGGATTTAGATCGGGACTAGACGATGGCGTTTTCAGCTCTGATGAAGTCCGAAACGTCCGTTTCCAACCAAGACTGCGTGGACCGAGCTTTATGACCCGGCGCCGAGTCTTGCTGGAAGGACCATTCTTGGTTATTGAACATGGTGTTGTTAAGGGCCTTAACTACCTTCTCAAGAATAGTATCTTGATACACTTGTGCCGATGTTTTGATACCTTTTTCACAAAAATATGTCTCAGTCACTCCTTCATAGCTAACACCCCACCAAACCATCACTGAAAACGGACAATGCCCACGTTGCACTCTGTCGACTAATTGAGAAGCTTCCTTAGAGCTTTGAGCATAAATACGGTCATTTTGTTTGTTAAAATGTTGCTCAATTGTAAAAATTTTCTCATCCGTAAACAATTTTTTTCTGTGACCTCGCTTTGCGTATAGTGCGCTTCAGTAGTTATTTCGATTTTACCACCCTATTCTTTTTTAAATTAAGAGTTAAGAAATGACCAGTGCGTCTCTTATAGGCTGCAAGTCCTAAGTCATCTTTTAAAATACGCGACATGGTTCTAGGTGATATCTTCATATCCCGAGATAAAATCTTTTGCTTTCGAACAGGATTTCTTCGAATTCTTTCCCTTACTGCTTTGACCACCTTTTTCATACGAACACTACGTGGAAGGCCAGATCTTTTTCTGTCACAAACAGAGGAGGTCTCATTGTACCTATTAATAGCCCGGTACACAAACATTTGACTAATACCAAGCGTATGGAGAGTTTTAAAAATTACATTTGGCTCCATACCTACTTTGTATAATGCAATCACAGCGATTCGGTTCTCTTTATCGCCCCACTCCATTTTAATATCGCAAAATGTTGTACACTGTATTCGCGCCAAACTGAGAAAACACAATGAACAATCATATAAAAATGACAGATTCGAAATTCAAATGTAATATTTTGTTTCTTTTTAATTGTAACAGTATTTATGGCCAGACTAAGTATAGTATAAATACCGAGGGTGGACAAGGGATAATGGGATAGAGTTATGTAAAGGTTATCCCAGAAGGTAGGATAGGTATTTTTTTGTGTTTTGCCATTTTCGTAATTTTGGTAATTCTGGTCATTCTAGTCATTTTGATCATTTTTATATATACGGGACGTAGTTAAATAAAACTAGAACTGGATGAAATAGAGGATGAAAGTTTGTATGGGAGATCAATCATTTCTCAAGTTTATAGATACAAAAAATGCGATAGTAACTCGATCTGTCTGTTAAGCTTTCACGGAAAAAATACTAGGAGTACTGGATCAGTTTTGTTGTACTTTTGTTTAAATGTAGTTTTAATACCGAAAACGGACATGAATACTTTTCAGCTGGGAAATGGGATAGCTGTATTTAACGCCTGCTCTTTAAACAAGAGGCACGTACTATAGTTTGACCCGTGCCGCAGCCGCAGGCCAAACTTGACTGTAGTACTGTACTGTACTATGTTTGAATATTTGTTTACGTAACTTACTACAATTGCTATGCGATCGTTATTAGCACGGGAGGAACTCGGGCCATTGGGGTTCATCCAAACTTTCTTGATACTTGGCAATCGTTTATTGCACACGGCGCTCGCTCCTTCATGTCATACGTATGCAAGCTCTCTCGACTTTAACAGAGCGCTGGGTTATGGGCTTTTTCAATAATAGCATAAAGGTAATTTTTAAACTCTAGACGTGGCAGGCAATGCATCGGCTTCCTTAATGTTACATAATTATGTCAATGGGTTACGGTAATTACTATCAGGTGGGCTGTCTGCTCGCTAAACATAAAACATATCTAATATTTAAATTTTACTACAGTCACTCAATTCAATATTTTATTTTTTAGGGTCGGGCCCGAATTTACGAAAACGCCCGAGTCTGGAAGCCTCTCCAGTTACTAGGAAACGCGCCCGAAAACAATCCTTTATTGATGAAATGTTTGGTGGCGAATTACTCACTCATATTCAGTGCACTGTCTGCCGTTCGTTGTCCCTTTCCCGGGATGTGTTCCGTGAACTACAATTGGCGTATCCAGATAAACGCGATGCAGGGCGGCATACTATCCAGCACCTTTTGGATTATTATTGCGCAAAGGAAACGATGTCCGATGATAATAAATATTTCTGTAACTATTGTGGCACTTTATGCGATGCTGAGAAAAGCGTACTTATTGAAACTCCGCCCAAATATCTTATATTGGTTTTGAAAACATTCAAGTAAGTATACTTCTGTATAAGTTTAATGATACCGTGCAATTTGAAAACCTAACAATTGACATATTATATTGAATTATTTCTTGTACATATTATTTTTATTTACCTATGTATTGCGCTTGTTTTAGTATATAAAACTTATGTCAAAATAAGGTACTCAATAGTTTTGAAATTTCATGTTATTTGTGATATATATTTTTTTGCTCGGCATTAACATTTCTTGCTAGATTTTGATTTTGCACAACGCGAACTATTCTAGAAGTCTAGAAATTTTGACACTGTTTCGTTTATGTAGACTTTGTTTTCTTGTCCCGGAATATTTTTGGAGGTAAAACTTCGTTATGTTCTTACGCTGTAATATGCCTACATGGTCTTTAAAGTACGTGTAAACTAAAGTTCACGAAAAGCGGTTCATTCTCCAGGCAATAAAAAGCAAATAGTTAAATAGTTATCTAAACAACACAATTCAGCTGTGGCAATAATACTTGCCAAGGCTCATTTCTTTTCTGGCCTTTATTTTTTAATTTTCCTAGGGGTTTAGGTTTTATTATCTCTCTCTACAATATATTACAGTTCCTTTATTAGTGATAATTGTATTTTAATTTTTATTTAGTGTATTATATACTTTAAAATTTTAAAAGATAACATATAATTTTAGATTACAATATTTTTTTAAAGTATTATATATAATATTTTAAAACATTTATTTGTAATAATACTCATTTGTCATATCGTCGGCATTAGTACAGGATCTTGGAAGTATCTTTTTTAAATGTTATTTTCGTTAACATTGATATATATGTAATATGCAACAATTTTTACGAAAAAAATAATGTCAGTAAAATTTAGTTAGAAGGTAACTGACGCCGACTATATGTTAGACAATCGGAACAATTATTTAATACTAAGGTTTATATCGATTATTTCTTTCACAATAATACAGTTCACTTATATAGAAAAATACATTATTATATGTATATATATAAATAATAATATCCCATAAATGCCTCACTGCTGGGCTCAGGCCACCGTTATAGGGGAACGGACAGTATTCCCGCCACGTTTGTCCTAGGCGGCTTGTCAGGTTTAACACATCGGTTATCTTGATGTGAAGATTATATCACGATGTTTCCCTTCACCGTTGTTAGTACATGGTAATTGTAATAATATGCATATTAGGTCAGAAAAATGCCTAAGTGATGCATGCGTTCCGGCCAGGCCAGCCATTACGCTACCACGATGACGACATTATTATAGTTTAGTAAAATATATCGAGTATAATCCAAACTAATAAACCTTTTTAATAAATAAAGAAGAACATTGTAGATAACCAGCGCCAAAAAAAATCTCTATTTTGCCTATCTTTTACATGATTTCTATATTTTACCAACCATTTATTTGACTTGCTACTGGTTAAAATTGACCTTTGGCACGCTATGGTAGCTTAGTTGTTAGCCCACTCGCGGCCCAAGCTCAAAGGACACGGGTTCGCATCCTGGCCGGAAAGTATGCACCACTTGGGCAGTTTTTGACCTAATGTGCATATTGAAACTAAACTAAATAGGAAACTTAAAATTAGAGCAAGTCAGAGAGTTTGTTTACCTGGAGTGCATGTTTAGCAAAGACGGAAAGCATGAAATTCCAGGTAATAAGGTGAATTTAGCGTTAGTCTTTATGAACAACCGGAAAGTTTCTGTAAAGGCATGCCTGGCTGTCCATCAAGGGGTGTTGATGACAACACTAATGTATGGCAGTGAAAGTTGGTTATGACAGAAGAAACATGTATAAATGCAGTAGAGGTGAGAGTTTTGAGAAGTATATGTGAGGTTGAGATTGAATTATATGATAAGGACAAGTGTGACAAGAGATGGTTGTGAATTGAAAGAAAATATAATAACAAGAGTTGAGGAATGAAGGCGGTTTAGACATGTAGAGAGAATGGATAAAAGGAGACTGACAAAATGTATGACAACAGTGTGGGTAGAGTTGGTGGTGGTAAACCGCGACGTAATTACCACGTTCAAATCGCAGATGTCTTAAAGAGTGAGCAGATAAAAAGCACCTATAATAAACGTGTATGTATAAAGAGATTAATTCATAAAAGTAGATGCGGCAACAGATGTATATCGAGATCGTAGCAAGTGGAAATTCATCGTCACTGCCTACCCCTATAGCAAACAGGCGTAATAATATGTATGTGTATATATATGCACATTTTTACAATTATCACGTGCTTAACGTTCAAGGAAAACTTCGTGATGAGACCTGCACAATGAGATAACCGATGTGTCAAACCCAACAATTAGCCTTGGATAAGTGTGGCGGAAATGCTGTATGGTCCCTTATAAATGGAAGCACAATAGTGGACATTTCTCGAGTATTATTATAAACTATTTAAATAAATAAAGAAAATTTATGGAAAACAATTTTTTTTGTTGATGAATTTATAAACAAAAAAACAAGCGATAATAGTAAAAAATTTATTTGCGTGTATTTTGGTTTCTATAATTTACTGTCCATTCATTTGATTTGCTACTAGTTGACATTTGACATAGATTGCATACAAATAATATTAATTTTCTATTAATAATAAGGTCTAAATAAAATGAATAGTAACACATAACAACCCAGTATTTAAAGGGCTACCTAAATGGAGTTCACTTCACTATCCCATAAGGACAAACCGAATCATATTAACTTCATTCATAGTGTAAACACCAGTTAATAACTTATTTTGTCAGCAGATTCCATACAAAAGTGCAAATGCAGACGAAACTAATGCTGTCAACCCTTCACAATCCAACTGTGACATTGCCTACAGTGCGATCCTCTGGCGTACATAGCGTGTACAAGATTTATGCTCTTGTGATTCATGACGGCACCACACTCGACTCGGGCCATTATTATACAGTGGCAAACGACAATGATCAATGGTACGTATTCAACGATGAAGAGGTGTCGGCCATCGGCGACAGCTATCTCAGAAATATGGGCAGGTCATGCACACCGTACATATTGTTCTATAAGCGAACAGATGTTGACGACGGCGTTGTACCTTCTTTAGAGGAATTGCCTCCTTTGTTACATAATTCAGTTAAGGCTCACAACAAAACATTCGTGGAGGCTGCCCCTCCGTGTCGTACGCGGCCGTGACGTTTGAGGTCCGATAGTAAGAAAAACTACTACATCAAATGATTCTAATCAACATAACATGGCGAAGGCAAGTAATCTATGTGTCAAATTATCACTTTGTTATTAATATTCAGAGAGTTGTTATTTTATTTTCGTCATTAGTTCAAATTATTTATCGCTATCATAAATAATTGTTATGTATTTGTTCAAATTGAATATGTTGTTTAAATGTAATTTATTACTCCCTCTGTGCCATAATAATATTAGCAAGTAAATATTAATATAACCGGAATATTTGGCTAATACAACTCTGTGTATATGTTATGTTGTAGTTAATGTATTATTTTTGACCGATGAAGAAAGTTGTTTATAAACACAACACTTAGAATTCGGTAACCAAATTATTAAAAACATAGAAATTAATGGAGTGTACCACTTTAAAAAATAATAAATAGTAAACGATAGACGAAATATGTATATAGAAATGTAGTTGAAAACTAACATATAAAGTAGTTTGCAAAACACATTGGATATGGGGAGTGATATTTAATTTATTTCTATTATAATAAAAGTTATGTTCTAAATTAATTTTCGTTTGATATTATTACTATGAGAGGAATTAAATTCATAAAAGTTCCTGTTATTATTGTAGCACAGGGGAAGTGTCATTTTCAAACCAATCAAAAATTTACCTTAAGTTACACTAATTAAAATTGCGTTTTAATGGGTATTAAGTGTGATTTTTATGCAATAGGTAGTCCTGGGACTCGTGAAATGGATTTTATAAATATAAAGTGTTTTTTAATTCATATTTAAAAATAAATTATATTCTGTGTTTAAAAATTAACGCCGATCATGACATTCGCCAGCCGTTGTTACGTCACGCCACGACGAGAGAAAAGTTTGTAGCTGCACATTTTTTTTTAAAACCTGAATTGTAATACATTATTACAAACTTAATATAAGTAGTAATAATCTAATTCAATAAAAGAGAACTTAACTTATTTGTATTGTATTCTACGCCTAGTCCCTGAAGACTATAAGTAGAATATTGAGCCTAAATCACAGTCTTGTATTGGTATGGTGCCCAGAAGGCTGGCTACGTTCCCACGCCGGATAAAAATGTTAAAATTTAAAATATATTTGCAATGTGCAAAAGGAGTTTTTTATGTTATATATAATTGTTTCCGGTTTCCCGGATTTCAAGATTGAAAGAGTCACTAGTTTGACATTACGTTTTTACACACCCGCAAGGTTTTCACGTGTGCCCAATTTTATCTCTAGCTCCAGTAGTCCGTGAGATAATTATCTCACGGATTATTATCTATGACATACATACAGACAGTCGTCATAGACGCGCTTAATAATTGTTAAAACGTAGTTTTAATTCCGTCTGACAACCGTGAACATCTAAGATAATCTCAATACGATGTATCTTGTAAGATATTTACATTAGAACATAATTTTACGTCTTGATAATAATATTAATGAAAATTGTAATGGATGTAGACTTTTCTCAACTATAAACTCACTATTACTTTCGCTGTGCAATTTCAAAACTTAACAAGTGTTTCCCAAGAAATTTTAGAACACAGCACAGAATAATGTCATTAACTTCCTAGTACATGTCATTCTAAAACTATTTATTAAGAGCAAACCATATTTACATATACTTTTCGAATGTTTTGGCAAACATAATACAGCAGCAAACGCCTAATAAGTCAATGAATGCACAAACGTACATCTAAAAAATGTTGCTAGGTTTTGACATTGCGCAACTGACTTCTACATTGAATTAAACCTCATATGACACTTGGTAATACTTAAAGGGTCTAAAACATAACGCAAGTCTCGTCCCTCGTCGAGTTTCATTTTGCTTATAAGGTTGTTACCTTTCACTTCATAGGAGTTTCAATAGCGGGATTTATATGCAAAGTATTTGTGTAAATGGCTATCATTAATTATATCTGTTGCCTGTTGCTAAAAAGGTCATTATCGACAATCATTATTTTGGGTAATGAGCACTAGTAACAATGTTGCAGCATCATTAGTTATTATTAACGTGTTATTGTGTAAACAGTACGAAACAGCATATTACATTGAACTTATATCATAAAATTTTTTTGTAAGAATGTCAGTAAACGTTAGCCTTTTGTCACAAACTAGCCGACTCATGCCCGTTTCGCTGGGCGTCATTACTATATTATTAATTACAATAAAATATAATCTATATCACACACAATGTAGCTTTCTACTAGTGAAATAATTTTCAAAGTCGGTTCAATAGTGCTAGTGATGACTTCGTACAAACAAACTCACAAACTTTACCTCTTTGTAACACAGTATAGATAAGTCACATACTTTCTAAATGACCTGTCATTAAAAACTCATTTCGTATAAAAAAACATACTTTGGTCCTTTTAGTACCAGGTCATAGATATTACTCATTTACTTATATATACTATATATTTAGTTATGTATTTTTTGATATATATTTGTTCAATCCATACATTTTTGGAACAAGATAGAAATGGTATTGGATTTTACAACAGTTAATTATCCAAATACTTTGCAAATATGTTCAAGTTTTGCAATCTCTTGAAAAACAAGCAATAATCTGAGTCCTTGTATCCCTTTTATCAGCGTAACTGCCTAATTCCTGTTCTGGTTCTGCTATCTTCATAATTTTTCGATATTTAACTTATAAACATTGAATATTGAGTAGTGTTGTAATATAGTGCAATAATCAATTCGCATAATATAAAATATATAGCTAATAGATATATGTTGCATCTCAATGTGCTTATAATATAAATGTTTATTTGTATAGAACGAAGCATTGTAATAACTAAAGTAAAATAATAAAGTATTTATCAAATATCAATTAATGAACGCATATTTGTTGTATCTCAGTGTCATAATATAATGAGTGTTTATTTGTATAAGATGCAATCATAATAATAAGTAAAGATCAAAATTTTGATTAAGAATTAATTATCGTAATAAATGTATGTTGCATCTCAATGTCTCATATGAATGTCTATCAATATTATCAAACCATAATAATAGAAATGTATAACAGTAAAATATTTGTCTAAAATCGTTACAAACTAGATAATGATATCGACGTGTACTTCGTATAGAAAGATTCTTACAGGTTGTCTGAAGAAACATTAACCTTTTTTGTATATTTTCTGTATGTATAATCGTCATTATAATATTGATATAATATACGTAGATTAAAAACTCATGTAGTGATGGTGAAACTTCGCAACAGCTAATTAATGTTAATATAATTTTGTATAAAATGTTAATCTAAGGTATAACCATATATTATAACGCTGTACGTAGATGAACTTTAAATTTGAATAGGTAATTTGCTCTGAAAGATATGGGCGCTGTACTGAAACGAGTTATCAATCCAAGGCTGACTTATGTGAGCTTAAAGCTGACTTAAGTTGGTTTAGATAATTTAAGAGCTAAATTAGCTTAATAAATAATAATAATCGGCTCTCTATCCTTTGAAATCTAATATATTATTTGACTATTTCAATTATTAATCGTATCGTAACACATAATATACATAGTCAAGGTGCCGAAGTCCGTCAGTGGGGGAACTCCATACACATCTGATTATTTCCGTGTTTGAATAGTTACGACGACAACAAATCAGTCAGTGAACCTAAGACACCATTGAATTATGTCTTCGAATTGTAGTAGTCGCTAAATTCCGTTTAAAAAAGTTAATAAACGATCGGTGTATGAACTTCCCTATTGACGGACTTCGACACCTTGACTATACATACATGTCATGTATTTTAATTCTCTTTAAACATGCGAACCAGCTGTGATTAAATCTAGCTAGGAAAAACAAATTTGTAGTAGCATTAAATGAATAATTTACGTAGTGTAGATTATTCATTTAATGCTAGCGTAAAGTGAATAGAGATCAGAGAGACATCCGATTACGAAAGTATTATTTTTTTCCATTTCTTACATGACGCGGTTTGAATGTATATTATTCGTTCATCTATGAATTAAAAATATTCATATTTAAAATAATAAGAATTCGGTAACATGCAATATTAATACTTTGGTATCAATTTATTTATATGTGGTATTCCTAGAACTGAGTATTTATTACAAGTGGAATAGCATAGATCTTACTTTGAAGATCCACGTATTACGTGCAAATTTTTACAAAAACTTTATTAATGCATGCAAATTGAGTCGTGTATTCATGTAACCTTCAAAATATGCAATTATTCTGAAAAATTAGGATCGATCAGTAAATATGCCTAAATTTAAACTTTTATTAGGATTTCTAAATATTTTCACGTTTTTTTTTACAAGTGAATTATGTTGTTATTGAGGACAGGCAATCAGATAAACAAGTTGTGGTGGCATAGTGGCTAACCCACCTGCATCTTGTTTCAATGACGAAGAAACATATCGAAACCGATATGTGAAACCCGCCACTTTTCCTGGGACAGGCGTTGACGGGTATACCATCTGTTCGCCTAACATGGATAGGCCCATAGATAAATTGTTTCTACACAAAAAGCCCTATCAATAAAGAATACCATTATGATCTATATTTCGTTTCAGCCAGTATTGAATGTAAAATTTGGTTAATCAACTTTCACTTTATAATCAATCCATAATATAGAAAGCTTAATTTTGTTAGAAGGTATTAGTTGATTATTCCTGGTCTAGTCTACTTAGCGCCGGTCGCTTACTTCGCTGGACAATCAAATATCGAAAATGTGAATTTATTATGATTTTCTTCCATTTAATCTCTTTAAATTATCATTAAATTCATGTACAACATAATTACCATGAATCGTAAAAAAAATTAAAGGAATAAGTGCCTCAAAAGTTGATTCACCAATTTTGTGTTTTTATTGTACTTTATGATACTTAGGTATACCTATATTTAAGATTTTCTGAAATGGTAAAAATTAAAAGTTGTAATGACTTTCAATTTTTTTTTCAATTTCAAACTTAATTTTATTTATCTAAAATGAGGTAACGTATTTTTTTCCCATAAATTAACAGTATTAAGTTCCGTAACATTAATAATAGTTTAACGGTTTGTTGTCTTCTTAAGTTAAAATAAATATATTACTATTCAAATTAAAGACATTTAAAAAAATATATGTTTATTACTTATCTCTTTGAAGATCTATTAAGTAATGATATTATTAAAGAAAATTTTAGTATATTATTAGGCTTAGCTAATCCATTAAAACACCGGAAAATGATTTGTTTATAAACATTATTTTACATGATAATGTCACTTTTTAAAAACTTGCCGCGCCCGCGACTTCGCAGTGTGATTCCCTTACTTAGGTCATACAAACGTCTAGATTACGCATGAAATGTACAAAAACGGTCATAAAAAGTGCACTAAATTTGGTGCACTTGCTCCCCACGTATGTTATTGTCGTTTCGACTACTGTACTGGTTAGAGCTCTCGAAAAAAAATCATTATGCAGTCCTGCACTATTAAAATGTGTCGGAACTATCTTAAAAGAGGGTAGAATAAGGATAAGAGGTCATTTCATCGGTAAGTTTAACATTTTTCTCATGATTTCTTTATTAAAACATGAATTTTAATTTTCATAAATCAAAGGTTATCAAATTGATTGATGTTGTCAGGTGATAAATGGGAGTTGTTCCCAAAATTTGTGATTTTTATTATTATTTTTAAAGTGAAAATTCTTTAGAATCGTTGTGACTCGATGAAACGAAAAAGCGACACTAAAAAGAGATATAAATCTATAGAAATAAGCCTGGAAGAGAATGAGATAGAATACATTATATTTAATAATTTAGACACTGCTCATACAGAGTTCCAATTGTTTTGGAAAATATGCCATTTCTACACATAATAATAATATGTAAACAGGTAATTATGTCGCCGTTTACTTCAATTAAACTTTTTTCGTTCATTCTTCGTTTTTAAGTTTTGCATTAATACTTCGAATGTCGGTTTTTAAAGCTTAAATATATAGTAACGATATAATATACGAAATGTGACGTCACAAAATTTAGAATCCGTCCCACTCCTTGTTACACACACTTTTTTACAGTACTACTGTGTGTGAATGGCACACACACACACACATTTTATTCATTTTTTTGGATTACACGTAACGCCCACTACCCTGTATGAACTCATCGACTCGTTCCAAGTCCATTATTACCACTGATTTCACTGACTTTTAGCTTGGGATAATCTTTGGGGCATAACTAGACTAATACCCTGTGTCAACTTGTTGTGTAAACAAAAATAATTTTCCATTATGAATAGCTTTTTAGAATTATTTATTACATTAGTATTGGTACACAGACTTATAAATACTGGAATCTGTACAGACGTTTTAATATAAATTAAAATGACTAGTACATAGACTAAAACTCATTTGTGCAAGTAGTTTATTTTCTATGGATTGTTCTTAACACACACAATTTTTCTTGGTAATATTTTTTTTTACTTTTAGACCTCTGAGTAATGTTAAAATTATAACACATAAAGCGATTAAATCATAATTATAATTTTAAACTTTTTACTTACATATAAAAATATTCATTATAAAAAATAAGGTGATATTTTTTAGCTGATATCCCCAAAACACGCACACATTGATAGTTTTTGGAGAGTGAAATAGCAACGCTTCGCGTCTTATCTAAGTATAGTGATCATCTAAGGCTTCGCATTTTCGATGCCGCGGTTCGATTCGCGGTGTTGTTTGTTAGCATCGTTCTCTCTAAACATGTTATATATACCTCAACGGTGATTGCTAATGTTGATATCTCCTAAACACTAAGATTTCTAAATAAACCATACACGAAAATGGTAATTGTAAAATATTAATTGAAATTTATGGATTTCGTAGTTTCGGAGGTTATTCGAGACCACTTTTCTGTGTTCGACACAAATTTTAAAACAGACAAAAGTCTAAAAACGGTTATTTATGGTTAGTCATATACAATGAACTCTGGGTTAGTCATCGAGGACAACAGTTTTCAAACATTGGCATTAATTTTTTTAGAGTCAGATAAATTACGATTGATATTTTACAAATATACACATACAAAAATAAGCCTATACTTATACCCTTTCGAAGCATTTATTTTACTTTTGAAAGCTCGATGACGTATCAATTAGTAATGTCTAATACTTTACCGACTCGAGTTATTATAAAAATGGACTTTATTTATCAATAAGTTTTAATCAATTTATCTTATCTATATATTTTTGCTAAAAATACTATACCGTGTAATAAATATTTCATGTATATATTTAATAAGTAATTTTTGTACCTACAACAATAAACTATGACGAATATGTCATTTGTTTCATGTAGATTATGCAAAGGCCAAAACTAAAATAAACGCTTCGAAACAGTATAGATACTAGTGTTATTTTACAATCCGACTAGTTTTCCACCTAAATTATTAAGTTTCTCTGTGGCTATTCGACTTATCTTCTTAAATATGACACCAGGCACCTGCGCAGTAAAAAGAATGAAATTAGACACGTGTTTTTCCCTATTTCTGTCAATTTTAATTACGTCAACAGCCTATTTAGTTAATCTAGAATCAAGTACTTGATTTGGAGAAAGAGGAAAAGTGAATCGGGAGATATAGGAGACTCATCCTCTATCATTTTTATGTGCCGGAGATACGTCGTTTTTTTTTTATTTAAAGAATAAAAAGCTTATTGTAGTATGAAGTTTACTCTGGAGTGTATGTAATCAGTCCAGTTTGTTTTGTGGGGCAGAGGTATTTAGCCTTTTCGAACTGTATCTAGTTTCCTTACCTCTAAAACTGAATTAACGACATTAGACAGGCCTTCGGCGCTTCCGACTATGGCTTGACCAGCGCTATAAAATTTGTCACCGTTGTTTCCGTATTTTTCCTCTTCGCTTATAGTGTCCACTATCGGTAGAGGCTGGGAGAAAAACATTTATGATTTTTAAGGCCAATTTTTATAGAGCTGAAGAAACTTGATTTTTGTGAATTATTTGTTAGATAATTAATAAAAGGAGGGACACCTGTAAGAACAGCAGCAGAGACATTTTTCAGTAGATATTTGAGGTATCGTGAAAAATCGTACAATACTTCTTTTATTATGTACGTACCTCGTTGTAGGGTAGTGGGGTTTAATGAACCGATGAGTTTTTAAATTAGTGAATATTTCGTTAAAAATGTTCTTGAAGCATTATGAAATTTAGTATATAAGCAATTTAAAATACTGAAGTCAGATTATTTAGTAGGGTGTAAACCTCAGCCAGGCGTTGGCATTTTTTTTTCAGTATAGAAACATGATTTATCATGTGTATATAGATCTATTATGTGTGTGTGGTATCGTAAATAAAATTTTGGTAAAACATTGTGTTGTGTTGGCAACCTAAATTCTTGGCAGCTAATATATATTTATAGGAGATATTATGCAGCTACAGTTGTAGTAATTACTCGTAATAATGTCATAATTTAATAGATTTTGTTAGTTATCACGAAACAATAGCTATTTTAAGGCTGATGTTTATTGATGTGTTGCAATGGATAACAAGGTTAATTAGTGAATACAATAGTGTTATGTTTATTAAATGTTTTGATGGCATTTGTAACAGATATTAACAAGTTGGTGTCCATTTTTGATTAAGAACATTTAATTGACGGTACTTTCAAGTCATTTATAATATTTAAGCGGTATGTGAGGCGGGGCAGTTAGTTCTACAATTCGCTAGGCGCTGCGCTCTTTTCGGTATGCCGATTATGCGAAATTTTGATGACGCTTATACATGTTCCTTAGTAACTTTTTGAATAAAGTCATAAAAGATGTACAAGCTTTAACAATGCTTCAGGCAAGTAATCACTAACATGACTATTAGGTACCTGAAACAAACCGGCGACAACGCCTTGTACGTTTTCATTGATTGATAGTGTCTTGCTACCAAATCCTTCCGTCTCAAGGATTGCGCTTTCCAGGGTTGTTACTGGTGCAGCAAATGGCCCACCAAAGTTGAATGAACTAATCTGGAATATTGGATTAAAAAGTGGTATTATATGATGACGATACTTTTTAGTTTGTGCAATACTATATTATTTATTATATAGAAATAATAATATAAATTCACAGAACGTCACTATTACGTCGCGTGGTACAATGAAGTACGGCAATTGTTATATTTGTAGCATGTGAAATTTACCATAAAAAAGCAATTTGATAGATGTGCGAACGTCAAAAGTAAAAAATGGATTTTTTTATTGTTTTATTGTATGAGTAAAGCGGACAGGCAGACGGCCTACCTGATGGAAAGTGGTTACCATCACCTGTGGTCTTTGTAACACCAAATGTGCTACCAACGTACTACCGCTCTCTAAAGGGAGACTGGAACCTGGCCACTAATGCCGAAACACAACTTAAGGTTGTTTTGGCGGCATCCTCTAGAACGGGAGTTGTAGCCATCCAGTCGGGCAAATCCCCCACCACCTGACTGTGGGTTGTTTTGTCACTTCTTACGACAGGCCACCCGGCCGCAAGAAATTGTATTATTTCTCCGTTCCTGCACGGATACAGATGGCTGGAAAGAATATAAAAAACATGTCGCTGTCATTGCAACGCGAACATTTCACTATAATACAGTTAAGCAAGTTATGTATGTGTTATGTGCAATACGGATGTCTTCAACGCCTAAACCAGAGAGTAAATAAACTACCATCATACTAAATCACTACTCATTGCGATTAAGAAATATTTCTTCAAGTACGAAATGAAAGTGTTAAGCTTTCTATGAAAAGTTTTGCTAATTTATACCAAATGTATTTTTCTACCTGATAATAATCTGTAAAATTGTAAATATGTAGCACATACCTGCGAATTTATTTTATTTCCAAGTACATTGGAAGCTGTTTGGAGCTTATAATTAATGAAGTTTCCTCCCGATGCTTGATCATTTAATGGTTCTCCTCCAGGATTTTCCGGCTGGAACGGTTGAGACAGTTGAACGTTCGTGTCAGCTTGTGGTTTGTCGTATACGGGAAGATCAATTCGGACCGGATCGTCTGCCGGAGCTGTTAATATCTGGCTCGCAAACAGGACTACTAATGTAATTTTGAACAACATCCTGGAACAGATACAAGGGGTTTCTAAATTAAATACGGTAGTTGACAGTCAAATGAAATGAAATACATCTTTTCAATTTTCACAAAACGCTGACGCCTCATAGGATTTGTACGAAAATAGCAAGTTAAGTGGTGTTACAAGAATGGGCTCAACTCATTAGTGCTTGTACTAACGTCTAAATTTACCAATGGTTATACCAATTTAAACGTCAAAGAGGTATATAGATGGGAAGACAACTCTTTATTGTACAAGCTCTTAACAATAAAAAAATAGTTCATAAGAATTTTTTTTCAAAGAGAAGTAATAAAAAAGACGCCCATATTTTTCCCCAAAAAAAAAAAATATATAAAAAGATAATAATAACTGCCCTGTATCATGGCGGAGGAGATAAAAAAATATAAAAAAGAACAGTACTATCTATACATACAATTCAAATAATATACAATTATATGTTTGTCCCTACTCTATCGTGAATAAAACTGTGACCAATATGACTGACAAATAGTGTATATACCATACGTGATATGTCAATTTAACATCATTCATAAAAATGTGATATGACACAATCACTAACACTATCCCAGATGTAGCAGAAGCATATTATGACTATGTTATTTAAGTATTATTATGATACTGACAAAAATATTTGACAACTAACATCTATATTACAAAATGACTATTCGTTTTTATCTAAATTTATAATTAGGAATGTTAAATTATAGTTTAAGTGTAGTACTCTTAGCAATATATAAACAGTGCAATCTACAGCAATGGATATGCCTGAAGTAACACGATGTTTCGGAATGTTTCCGCCAAAATACGCTTGTTTCTTGATATCTTTATTTGGCTTAGGGTCTGGAGGGGTAGGGATTGCTGGAATCATATTGTTTGGTGTTGTGGAGAAGAGTGTTCTATCTCATTTTGTAGCTACTACAGTAACCGATGATGGTTTGAAGAAAGTAGCTCTTATGTCTATTGGAATGTCATCCCTGATGTTGCTCGCCTCTAACGCATTTCTATTTTTAGGTGTTACATCTAACAAAGAAGGGTGTGTCAAAGCGTTCATTTATATTATACTGGTAATGTGCCTTATTATTGTTACTGTTATCATAGCTGGGCCTTTGTCTTGTTTCTTTCTTTCTAGAACATGTTTAGTCAAAAAGATATCAATCCCTATCCTGGTCTTAGGTTATTTCACATTAGGAATTTATGTTCAAGTATGGCTTTATTTCATGGTAGTGGCTCACAATTTAACATTACAAATGTGATCGTTCTGTACTATACGCAAATTTATTCAAATATACTTTTAAAATTAAATAATAGTAGAGTAACAATGTTTTCGAAAAATACACAAATAAGCATATAAATTAAATTAATACTTGCTTTTTACGGAAATTTTGACTTTGGATGTGTTTTATTCGTAGCGTTACTCTACAATATTATACCTAAAAGATTTACTTTAATACTACGCTTGCGGGCGTAGCCATTTCTATAAGTTATGTATAATTAAAAATATTATGTGTTTTGTATAAATTAATTATATTGGAGAAAATTTGGTTTTGGTTACATATTTATACAAATTAGTTTAAATTTTTCACATTGCGTTTTATTATTATTAGTTTTCGCATTTGCTACATTCATTATGTTATGTTTAAATAATTTTATTTAATGTACATATTTTTAAGATACTCACTTAAAATTTGTCGAAAATTCAGAAGGAAAGTGTGGAAATCGAAATAATAATCAAACATTGGGTTATTCTGTTATATTATCTAAAAATTATATTGGTAAATAAATTACTCTTAAGCTGAAAACACATTTATAGTGTCTGTTTTGAATTAAATTTTACTTATAAAACCAATGACATAATGGTACTACGTAACGTAAGATCGCAGCAGCAACTTACTATGTCGAAATGTACTTACTTTTAGTTTCGCGGTGTAGCGATGTGACTGCAAAGCGTACGCGCACCGTCGCCACTGCATGCCGTTTGCCAGAGTCACAAACTTTCACACTTTACGTCATAAGGCCTTGGCACTTCTATCAGACATGTATTGATTTGGTCGCACTACTAGCACAGAATATAATTATGTGATAGAAGGATCCTTAGTACATGGTGATGAAGCAAATACACCCGTACTTGCAAATGCACACATACCCGACAAGAACAAGGATACTATTTAAAGCATGGGAATATAACTAGACCTACTTTGTCGTCTTAGGTAAGATAAAAGCTATTATGAAACCTCAATTACTTAACTGTGATGTTTGACATAGTTTATTAGTACGTTTAGGACTTCACATAACTTCTACCTCATAGACTCCGATCGATATGAGAGGATGCAAGTATGTGTGATGCAATGATTATAATTTAGGTAGGTAGGATGCATCGTGGCGCAGGCAAGGACGGAATTTTTTTCTCGAGATCGACTCAAAAAGCGCTCACGATCTGCCGATCCAGATCGCGACCGACCGTTTGAGCACCCTTGGTGTATACGGTGTCTTTGTCATACGAGTAGATCGCCATACTGTCTGTACTCAGTCTTCGTACTATAATTTGCGCCAAAGATGGCATGATTTATGAAGACCTGTCGATATTCCACACAGCTATACACACACATATATATATATATATACATGTAGATGGAGATTACCGACTGTGTAAGGATATCAAAATTATTACGAAACCCTGGAAACTGAACACGCATGATAAATGAGGGTAACTCATAATGTTTTAATTTTATCTTCATTTTTCTTTAGATAGTTTCTGAATAACAAACACCGGACCGATACAATGATTGTTTTTTTACCGTCAGATATCGGAGCCCTAAAACATAAATCCACATAGCAAAGCAACATAAGTCAGTTTATTATGACGTATCCTTATAAGTCGTAATAAATTGACTGATATCAAAGCAAGAATGGAGATAAAATACTAATTTCTGCGGTCAGTAATCGGTTTGTCCTAAAAGGCGAGAAAATAACCCATAAGTGGTGAGGTATTTGTCCGTCTCGATAGCTATCACTCCTCGTCTAGATTCCGGCCCCTTGGGCAGGTCCCATTCCCCTATTCGAAACCCGCAACACACTAATGGAGAAAAGGCAGTGTTGAGTGAAGCTTCTGGAGTTCTGTTTAAGAAACTAGTTATAAAATATAAAAGTAAGATCGAAGGCATATTATTATTATGGTAGGATATGTACCACCAAGTTAAAGATAAGATGTAGAAAATTGTTGTAGCTGCATATAAACATACATACATAACTTCACGCCAGTACCCTTGCGGGGTAGGCACGAACAACATATATATAAACATATGAACAATAAAATGTCCTACAATAACAATTGGATTATATAAGTGCAGGTGCCCTTGCTTCTGGTTTACCATTCGCCAGAGATTTATGCAATAGTAATTAATTAGCTAATCCTGTGGGAACATACATGACCTGCTTTATTGTTCTAAATTTCACAGGGCATTCATAGATTCCTCATTATCTCTAATGATTATCATTTATTAAATACTTACCATTTGCACGCAATAACCGAGATATATCTACACAGTATTTTAATTCTGTATTTATGATATTACAAGAACCGGTTTTCAACTCGAGCAACAGTAGTATAACTTTAGCGTGGACCTAAAAGAAAATAATAAAAAAAATGTTCACCGATTAAAAATTATTAAGATATTGTTGTGTATCTTTGCAGAGACTACAAACGTCTGTAAAGCTAGAAAGGTCAAGTCGGCAGAATCACTCGTTTTATATATCAAAATTTAGTGCTCATTTAGTGCTAATTTAGTGCTGATAACAGACATTTAGTGCTGTGATAGGTGGACTAAAAACGAGAACACTGCTAGCTTTTAATTAAGCTAGCAGTGTACTATTCGTGACCGTCGTGACTGTCGGCAGAATCACTCGTTTTATATATCAAAATTTAGTGCTCATTTAGTGCTAATTTAGTGCTGACAACAGATATTTGGTGCTGTGATAGGTGGACTAAAAATGAGAACACTGCTAACTTTTAATTAAGCTAGCAGTGTACTATCCGTGACCGTCGGCAGAATCACTCGTTTTATATATCAAAATTTAGTGCTCATTTAGTGCTAATTTAGTGCTGATAACAGACATTTAGTGCTGTGATAGGTGGACTAAAAACGAGAACACTGCTAGCTTTTTATTAAGCTAGCAGTGTACTATTCGTGACCGTCGTGACTGTCGGCAGAATCACTCGTTTTATATATCAAAATTTAGTGCTCATTTAGTGCTAATTTAGTGCTGACAACAGATATTTGGTGCTGTGATAGGTGGACTAAAAATGAGAACACTGCTAACTTTTAATTAAGCTAGCAGTGTACTATCCGTGACCGTCGGCAGAATCACTCGTTTTATATATCAAAATTTAGTGCTCATTTAGTGCTGATAACAGACATTTAGTGCTGTGATAGGTGGACTAAAAACGAGAACACTGCTAGCTTTTTATTAAGCTAGCAGTGTACTATTCGTGACCGTCGTGACTGTCGGCAGAATCACTCGTTTTATATATCAAAATTTAGTGCTCATTTAGTGCTAATTTAGTGCTGATAACAGATATTTGGTGCTGTGATAGGTGGACTAAAAATGAGAACACTGCTAACTTTTAATTAAGCTAGCAGTGTACTATCCGTGACCGTCGGCAGAATCACTCGTTTTATATATCAAAATTTAGTGCTCATTTAGTGCTAATTTAGTGCTGACCACAGATATTTGGTGCTGTGATAGGTGGACTAAAAATGAGAACACTGCTAACTTTTAATTAAGCTAGCAGTGTACTATCCGTGACCGTCGGCAGAATTTCTAATTTGAAGATTCAACTGAAAGATGAGATTCGATTTGATTTATGATCCTGTCATGAGTTATGCTGCCAACACGATAGTATTTTTTTAGTAGGGTCACCGGAAATGACTTCGCAATGACTAAGTTTTTAACATTTGTCAAAAACTCAACACATTGAAAATTTCTGACATAATACCCCAAGGACAAAATATTCCTGACATAAAATCCCAAAAAAGTAAATGGAACCATGAGATAATTCTTAGGATAGTGACTATTCCCCAATTCTAATCATTTATTTATACGGTCAAATGGTACAATAATCTACATAATTAAAAGAATAAGGAAAACGTTCTCTCCAGCATATTTATATAATAAAATAGGTTTCTATAGTCGAATTTGGTATTATTGGTAAACATATAGGACAAAGTTTTTGTCAATATTTAAAAAAACTTTAATGTTGACAAAAACTTTGTCCTTGAACGAAAATTGCAAATAAAATTTATCGACTTGTCTCGTGATTCCTAATAATTTGTTTAATTTGGTTGGTTTGGTTTGGTTTGCATTTTAAAAATATTTTTTTTTATTAAAATTTTTAGATTTTCGAATATTTTCTCGAAAATGACATTCGATAAAAAAATTGACATTAAAATATATTTTTTTTGTAGTATTCTACTTTTGATTAACTTTAAAAAAGGAAAAATTAGAAAAACAGATGGCCATATAGGCCATCCCTGCAACTTTCCGCTAATTCCATACGTCGGCGGCCTAGGCACTTAAAATTGCACTTATGATGTTTTTGAGCTCTTCGAGCTCAAAAGTCTGATACGGGTTTCATAGAACACTATTTTTTGAATTTTCAAACCGCAATAACTTTTGAATGAAGAAACCGATTTTCACGCGGTTAGCGGCGTTCGACGTAGTTTTTTGAGCCGCGAGTTTTTTTGATATTTCTCCAAATCTGTCAGTCCGAATCGGCTCAAATTCACAAAAAATCGAAGTTTGGCCGAGCCCTTTCGAATGCGCGAATAAAAACACGATAAAATCGATTAAACCGTTCAAAAGTAATACGCAGTTGACATACACACACATACAGACATAGTGACAACATCGCGGGTGTAGTCAGGGAATCTTCTTGTGACCTCAAAACGTCAAGATCTGATGAAAACTCGATTTTTGCAAAATTGAGTAAAATCATTAACTTTCCGATTTTCGAAAATCTTCGAGTTTCTTAGAGAGAATTTTTTTTTAAATCCTTTGCTACAACAACAGCACTAATTGAGCACTGAGTAGCGACGTCTTTAAATTCCATTAGTTTCCGTTTTAAAGTCTTCTTCTACCTCTTCCGACTGCTGGCGTCGTTATACTAGCAGTAGCATATTTTAAAAAATTCAAAAAAAAAATTCAAAAATGTTTTGCTGTACTGGCAGCACTAATTGAGCACTAATTAGTAACTCTATTTCATTTCACCAATACCGATTTTAAAGTCATCTAGCTCTATGATTGCTCGTGTCGTTATGTCAGCAGTAATCTATACTTAAAAATTGAAAAAAACAAAATTTCGATGAATCTGTTTGCTTGTACGGGCAGCACTAAATTATTAGCTGATGTGCCTCTCTCTCCAACTGTCTCACAGCGCGGTCACGAATAGTACACTGCTAGCTTAATTAAAAGTTAGCAGTGTTCTCATGTTTAGTCCACCTATCACAGCACCAAATATCTGTGGTCAGCACTAAATTAGCACTAAATGAGCACTAAATTTTTATATATAAAACGAGTAATTCTGCCGACGGTCACGGATAGTACACTGCTAGCTTAATTAAAAGTTAGCAGTGTTCTCATTTTTAGTCCACCTATCACAGCACCAAATATCTGTTGTCAGCACTAAATTAGCACTAAATGAGCACTAAATTTTGATATATAAAACGAGTGATTCTGCCGACAGTCACGACGGTCACGAATAGTACACTGCTAGCTTAATAAAAAGCTAGCAGTGTTCTCGTTTTTATTCCACCTATCACAGCACTAAATGTCTGTTATCAGCACTAAATTAGCACTAAATGAGCACTAAATTTTCATATATAAAACGAGTGTTTCTGCCGACTTGACCTTTGCGAACCCAAGTTTTGTTACAATAATTTTCGACTTGCTACAGGACTGAATTTCTGGACACTAGTGCGATTACAAAAAGAATGTCCTCGTTTTCATCGTGATGTGGAATTTCCAAACTTCGACCCATATAGAAAAGATCAATTTAAAAATGTAAGGAAGACTGGTTGGGGAGAGGGCGATGAAAAGCCAGGGTTTACTTATGTGGTCGGCTTTTTTGGCCTACTTGGTGGTTGTTACGCGGTTAAAAGTGAGCTCATTCATTTTATAACATGTATGTCAGCTGCTGCAGATGTTCTTGCTTTAGCGTCAATCGAAGTAGAACTGAGTAAAATAGAACCAGGAGCTTGTGCGTCGCTTAAGTGGCGAGGGAAGCCTCTTTTTATTAAGCACAGAACGGCGGGAGATATTGATCTTGAAGCTAAAACATCTTTAGCTTCACTGCGAGACCCGGAAACACCGGAGCAGAGAGCACAAAAGCCAGAGTGGCTTATTGTAATCGGTATATGCACTCATCTGGGGTGTGTTCCAATACCAAATTCGGGAGATTATCCTGGTGGGTTTTACTGCCCTTGTCACGGCAGCCACTACGATAATGTAGGTAGAGCTCGTAAAGGGCCAGCTCCCTTAAATTTAGAAGTGCCACCATATAAATTTATGAGTGATACACTTGTCCTTGTTGGATAACAAAAATCAAAATATATTTAATATTGATAACCTTCAGATCCTATGATATTATACACGTGAATAGTAACATAGGATCTTGTATACATATGATTTCAAATAAAATTGTTAATAGCATACCTGTTTTATAATTTTTTATACTGGACAAAAAACAACATACCTCTTTCTACAGATAATACATTTTATATATATAAAAATGAATGTTTGTCTGTATGTCGTTTATAGAATCGTAAACTATACATTGATTATGTGATGATCTTTAGCAAACCAGTTACCACTGAGTTACTTTGGGCTTGCTTTATTTACTCTCGACTTATGGATAAGCTTTTTCAAATTAGGCGCGCCAACGCGCTAAATATGTTACATGCCCATAAAGCGTTCCTTTAGACGCATCCTTGTTCATATCATCTTTTTATTTACAACACTCATCGTAAAGATTGGGGATTTTATTAATTATTTCTGATACTTTCAGTACAGTATAAAATTAAAGTTGTATCAAAGAAACTAAATAAATAAAAATATATAATATAAAACTACATAATCTTAAAATAGCAAAAGATATTTTTTCTTAATACCTATTATCAAAAATTAAAGTTGGACACATGTTGGACCAGTCTGGCCAACGAGGCGCAGTATGTAGAAATTCTCCTCCCGTAATAGGGGTCCAGCATATGGGAATACGGTGGATATAACCTCGGTTTCCCCCCCATGGGAACTGGAAGCCAGGGTCCTAGCATCGCTGTATACGTGGCGCAAAGAGGTTCTGGCCAGAGGCACCAGACACGCGCCTCGTGAGATCGAGGCGTGCCAGTCGGAGCTCCGCCAGGTCACCGTGGGGGTCTGGGAAGATCCTCTTAGACGCCCCAGCGCGGGCCCCGCCACCATTGAGGTCAGTCCTGCAAGATTAAACAGGACGTCGTCATGGCACCCTGACGTTCAGGCTGACACAGGTTGCTTCGGGAGGTACCTGTGTGGCCTCGGCCGTGAGCATACGTCAAGCTGCCACCATTGTGACGCGGGTGACGAGAACACGGCGCTGCACACACTCCAGGAGTGTCCATCCTGGACAGAGCAGCGCCGGGAGCTCGTCGCCTATACCGGACTTGACACCTCGCTCCCAGCCGTGGTACGCACCATGTTCGGGAGCAAATTCGGATGGGACGCCGTCTCCTCCTGCAGTGAGCACGTCATGTTTGCGAAGAAGGAGGTGGAGTGGGCGCGTGAGCAGACCTCCTTGCTCCGCTCCCGCCAAAGGCGGACGCGCCGGCGCCGGAGGGCGGTTTTCAACCTTCGGCCGCCGTAAGAGGGCGGCGCGGGTGGGGCGCCTTGGAACATAGGGGTTCTGACTTACCTGCACATGCCGTTGAGATGAGAGCGCGAGTGTTCCGCGCGCGCTCATCTCTCTTCCCGTGAGGCCCGTTACAAACCGCCCTACGCCCGGACTAGACCTAGATGATGCCGGGGGACAAAAGAAGACTCCCGGTAATGGAAGTGGCCTCTGCGTGAAGCCCACGCCTGCCAGGGCACGCGGAACTGGGAATCCCATTTACCCGTAGCCCGGCATAAGGTGCAGGATGGAATACCCAGAGGTTTTAGACCCTGTCACCCTGTCCTGGCATTATTAGACCTTGATGCACTAATGAACA
This sequence comes from Dendrolimus kikuchii, assembly GCA_019925095.2. Taxonomy (NCBI): domain Eukaryota; kingdom Metazoa; phylum Arthropoda; class Insecta; order Lepidoptera; family Lasiocampidae; genus Dendrolimus; species Dendrolimus kikuchii. Next base: position 12,076,818 of record CM034387.1, on the reverse strand, counting down.
TGGGTGTAACTACGTTCTAAACCTCATTCTCTTCCAACTCAGGCGCGGGCACATGGGATACAGGTTCAGGTTTAGTGGAGTAGTTTAGAACGTCTGTATCAGACCCACACAAGTCGTGCATCGCTTAATTTCTCCGCGTAAGGCCCCGCAAAGGGCCCGGTATTGTACGAAATGTATTCTCCCTGCGTCGTCAAAAAAAGTCTGGCTAACGTAGGCGATTTGACAAAAATCACAAACGTGTTGGAGTTGTAGCTGGCCCTATAGAAAAACTTTAGAGTTCTCAATTCAAATAAATTGGTTACGTAGCTACAACTACAAAAATAACAGAGACTTTTTGGCAGTGTCATTGAAAAGTTAATCTCATATACATATAGTGGTAAAAGTGCAATAAAAACAATTTAAAACTTATTCAAATTGTAGTGACCAGTGATCTTAAGTTACTAACGTAACTATCCATCAAGAATCCATATTCTGCTAGGATAGGTGAGCTTACCTATAATAAAACGAACATAAGCTTTTAATAAAAAATATTACCACGTTAAGGTCTGTCAAATCAATAAAAAATCATAGCTATGCTATTGAGTTAATATATATATATATATATATATAGTGTATTTTATAGTGATATGTATTTATTTTGCTGTTAATGGCTATCGATATTATTACATTACATTGTATATACTGCACTGACTACATAGTTCGAGTATATTTCCGTTGTTTTTGTCACTTTTCCTGTGTAAAAAGGTTTTCTGAGTTAATAAATTGAAAGATACGAAAATAGGGATGCGGACACATGTTACATTAAATTCTAATATTGTTACAACAAAGAAGAAACATGCGTCTAATACACGTTTTAATATCTAACTTTTTATAGCTGGAGTACAGCAGACAGGCAGACGACACACCTGATGGAAAGCGGTTATTGTTTATGGGTGTCGTGTCCCAACACTAGATATAGTGTATGTACACATCACTAGCGCGTCCTCATTTATTCGGTTAATTTCGGAGTTTTTGGCGGGAACTGAAAGGGGATGTTGTGCTGTGCAGTTTTATTTTCTAAAAATATGTAAAATTACTCTGAAATGAACAATAGTTTTGTAGGATATTGATAGTTTTTGAGTAGTAATTATCTGTTTTTGTGAGAAATGTGAACGGTAAAGTCAAATGTGGCCTTTTGAGTTTTTATAATAGGGACGCGACATATTGTTCTATACGTACAATTGCTTATACAAATAGCATCCATTTTGAAGGCACACACATAAACATATATCTATCTCGTTCTTACTCAGCACTGTAACTCGCAGGAAAACAATATAACAGTATTTCAGTGCGTACATAAAGTGGAACATGAATATACGTAAATACCTAATGAGGCCGAAAATCCGCCATGTTTAGTGCACCAAATGTCATTATCAGTCAGTGCACCCGGTACTTGTCTTGTCAAAAAGTCGTGGTATAAATCAAAATAACTAATTATCTTTCAATATTTTGCTTGTGATTTAAAATAATTGAAGCCAAATATAAATAATTACGTCGCAGATATGTCCGTGTGCAGTGTAATAGGGTGCGGCATAAGAAAAACACCAAATCAGTCATCTTTAACCATACACAGGTACGCTGTAAATAACATTAAAAATATTGCTTATTGTTAATGTTTCCGGGAAAATAAAGGAAGATTTTCATTATAATTAGCAAGGTTCTTATGTGCAGTTATAGGTCATGAATGGATTTAACTTATTTAACTATATTTTTACGCTTAAATAATGTTAATTTATTAGCTGGGGTTGTACATTATTTATCGACTTTGATATCGATATAATATGATTGCTTATATAAAATTTCTTATTTTATCATGCTACCCCGCTTAAAACATACAAAAATAATAATTAAAACATATTTTATAGGATCCCAAGAAATGAGCGTATAAAGAAAAAGTGGCTGGAAGCCATTGGAATGGAAAATATAAAGCCAAATGCAAAATATATTTATATTTGCTCGCTACATTTTGATGATAAATGTTTCAACAAAACTCTGGATGTGACTCGACTACGAGATGATGCCGTGCCCTTCAAATTTGTAAGAGTAAGTTAATACTGTATATACTTTTATAGTTAGTATTGATATACTTTTTTTTAATTATATACATATTTTAATACATACATATTATTTTATAACAAAACGTGCTATAAAAGGATCAAAATTAATATACAAGTTTTGTATGGTGGGACGATGATCAGCAGGATAGTCGTTGGACTGTCGGCTTATTATATAATTCCTGCTCCGTCTTCGCAGTCGAAGGCCTTAATATGTCTTCTCGTGCCTCTCACCCTCATGGAGACTGCTCGTATAATTGAAATTTGTACTTTCACTTTTAGCCTTTGATATACTTGTTGCTGCTACCTTATTACTGATATGCTAGTTACTAGTTGTAGTCTATGTCATTCTCATTCTATATAACTATTTTAGAAAAACTTATGGGTTTTGTGGCTGTGATTCCATCCAAGAAATGTATTTGGCCAATTTGAATGATAATGTCATAATTTAAGCAAATTTTATGAAAAAAATACTGTGGACACAATTATTCTAAACTAATATTTCAATATTTTGCAGCGACATGCCAGCCAACATAAAACTGGCATATTAAAAGAAAACCAGTTGGAAACAATTCCTGTTTTGGCCGGTCCTGACACCTCTACCTTGGTAAATGCTGCACATTTAAGGACTCTGCTGTTCTTTAGCTTCAAGAGATGTTAGATTTTGTATATACAGACTCTTTATAGTGAAGCTATTGAACCTACTTAGATAAAAGTAATATGCTTTGACATCTTTAGAGGAATAAACCAAAACTGATGGTGTCACTTCTTTGAATTTTGTATTCCATGTAAAACATCTAAGGTACAAATAAAACTCATATTATAAACTTATGCCTTTATTAGTTTTACTTTAATAAAAACTATTGTAAATTCGTTAAATTTTTAATAATTAAGTGATTTTAGAGCGGAAGTCATAAGGAATGACGTTTGTAATTAAATAAATGTTCTGTAGGAGTTTTGTTTTTTTTTATCACGCGGCCCTTAATAAGTTTAAAATTTGAATCACTCTCACTTATGGTGCAGCGCACCTATCTTGAGGTGCGTTGCGGTAATGTGTTACGGACTTTAGAGTCAGCAACACAATTAAAATAGATTGTAATAGAGAGGTAAGTAGTTTAGACTACTTACCTCTCTATTACAATGTAATTAATCTGTTTTGGATATCAAAATAAGAGTACGAGTTTTACTTAGGAAAAACACGTACTCTTATTTTGATATCCAAAACAGCATAGCTAGCTAGCATGCTAACGTTTTATCGCCGACATAAAGCTTCCATCCCTTTCCGGCATATACGCAAGTGCAAGCGAGACGGCAACATACGAAACGACGATAAAATTTAGCATGCTAGAGATGGGCAGATGGCACTGTACTACGCCATATGTTTATGTTTTGTGGTCACTGTGTTGTCAAACGAGAACTTTATCAAATCAGTGTAGCAACTTTTAAAAATCGTCATATCGTTTACTCGTTAAATTTGAAACACGAACTTGTCTTAGATTTCACACATCTAAATCAAAGTATCTTTGCACATAACAATATACTTACTTCCTATTAAAGTATAAATTCTACAAATAATTAATACTCAATAATATTGAAAATAAAATGAGCCAAGGACGTTTATCGATAAAACCTAATAACATTAAAATCTTCTGGGCAGCACTAAAACCGCCATGTTTAGTGGCCAGGTGACGTCACAGTGGCACGCATTTTTTATTGACGTTTCACTTCCATAGGTTTCCTACTTCAGTGCAAAAAGTACATTACACATTCAGGCTACGTTCCATTAGGGACTCACAACGACCACGTTCACGATCGCGATTTATCCCGTTCCACTTGCTTGCCCGCGTTTAAAGGTACAAATTTAAAGGTAGACCAAAAAAAAAATGGATAGATTGTGTGAAGGATGACATGATGATATGCGGTGTGACAGAAGAGGTATGTCAGAATAGAAGAGTGTGGAAGGAAAAGACATATTGTGCCGACCCCAAGTAATTGGGATATGGTGAAAGAAAAGAGACTTGCTTGCCCGCGTTACAATCGTAAACCCAAGTGGAATAGCTATTCGACCCGCCTATTGACATGGGTCATTGTGAGCGTTGTGTGATCGAAAATGATGACGTCATTGGTGACGTTTTCGCCACGACCACAACGACCGCGGTCGCCTTGTGGAACGGCTAACTGAGCATTTTGGGCGTTGTGAGCTACAAATGGAACGCCCTGTCAACATATAGAGATGGCAGCACTATACTTAACTTCAGTATTGATTTTTGGCCTTATTGATTTCTTCTCGGCCACGGAGGATGCTGGCTACAGACTATTAATAGATTCAAAGAGCGCTCCTATTGTATTGTATTCATCTACTGTGTGCCGAGCTAGATTGACGTATATTTCTATAAAATATATAAACCTATATCAAATTTTTTAAATGCTCTTTATTATAAATGAAAGAAATCTAGAATATTAAATTTAAAAATTTGTATCAGTAAACTACCGCATGATCTTTCAGAAGACTTTTGTAAAATCATTTACGAGACGAGTGGTTAGAATGAGTAGATATAATAATTCGTTCCTGTGGGGCATTATTTTTGCTTCAGCGACATGGTGCATATCCATATACCTGTACTGGCTGTTGAACAAGAGTGGTAAGTACTTAAAACACATGTACATAATTATGTTGTTCTTCTAATTCAGTTTTAGTAAACTTTTCTTTTATACAGGCCACATAGATCAGGTGCCACGGGCTGCAACTATATTTTGTGTTTTTGTGTATGGGTTGTAGGTATATGGTACTTGTATTTATTAATAGAGTTTATCCCGCGCCTGCGCCTCCTATCCGACTTTAATGCGTAGGTACCTTTTGTTTAAAGTGCAGGCTTTAATACAGGTTACATTGTAATATATTTTTATGTATTTACCCCCGGAAGATTCACCTCATTTTATATTGTAAACTATCCCATCACCTGGCTTGAAAAGTTTTGTCACTTTTCAGTATTAAACATACATACATACATACATACATACATACATACATAACTTCACGCCAGTTCCCTTGCGGGGTAGGCACGAACAACAGAGCGCCATTTAGGCCCATTCTTACACACCTCACTTGCTTCTTTGACATTCATAACTCTTGTCATGCACACTCGTCTGTTCTTAAGGCTCCTGACATCACCCTCCGCTAGTACACGATCAATTTGATCATGGAAGGTGTGTCGTGGCCTTCCACGACTTCTGCATCCATCCACTTTTGCATTGTATATCTGTTTAGTCATTCTTTCATCATGCATTCTTTCCACATACCCGAACCACCAGAGCATTCCTTTCCTTACCTTCACCCCGACACTCTTCAGTATTAAAACTACATTTAAACAAAATTACAGCAAAACCTATCCAGTATTCCTAGTAGATTTTCCATGAAAGCTTAGCAGACGGACAGGCCAAGTTTACTATCACATTTATTTACATGATAAACTTTTATGTCTATAAACTTGCAAAATGATCGGTCTCCCATACAAACTTTCATCCTCTATTTCAACCTGTACTAGTTTTATACTACATAAGTGATAAGTGCAACAACAACAAAATGATCAAAATGACCAAAATAACCAAAATCACTGAAACACCTGAAATGATTGAAATAATCGAAATGACTGAAAAAGCAAATCACAAAAAATATAAAACCTATCCTACTTTCTGTGATAACCTTTATATAAATCGAATCTCATTGTCTGAGATGAAAAGTATCCCTTGTCCACCCACAATATTTAATGTGTATAGATATACCGAATTTCAGTCAAATCAGTCTAATAGTTTTCAGTAAAAGCATAACAAACAGAGAGATAAATATATTTTTATCCCAGTTTCTGGAATAAAAATATGTTTAATTTTTTTTATAAATGTGAAAGTAACTCTGTCTGTTCCATTTTCACAGAAAAAACCATTGGACCAATTTGGCTGGTATTCAATATATATGTAAGTTCATCTCATTCATTCATCTAGGATGGATATAGGATACTTTTCATCCCGGAGAAAGGAATAGATTTTGGGATAGATTTATGTAAAGGTAAAGGTTATCCCAGAAAGTAGGATATTTTTTTGTGATTTTCCATTTTCGTCATTTTGGTTATTTTGGTTTTTTGGGTCATTTTGGTTGTTTTGTAATTTTGCAAATTTTCATCATTTTGTAGTTTACAGATGATAGACGAGACTTGACACAGCCTACTTCTTTTTATCGTAAACATAGAACAAGAGGTTGAAATAAGGTGAAAGTTTATATGGGAGACCAATCATTTTTTAAGTTTATAGATATAAAAACTTACTCTGTAAGAAATGCGATAGTAACTCGATCTGTCTATTTCTTAAGACTTCATGGAAAACTACTGGAGTACTGGATCGGTTTTGTTGTAATTTTGTACATAAGTAGTTTTAATACCGAAAATGGACATAGATACTGTTCATCCCGGGAGATGGGATAGTTTGCGATATAAAAGTAAGTGAATCTTACGGGGGCAAATTGCACTAACATAAGAATATAATACAATGTAACCTGTATTAATGTCTGCTCTATAAACAAGAGGAACGCATTAAAGGTTGACCTGCTGCGCTGCTGTGGGGTTAACTCTAGTAATAAATAAAAGTGCCTCATACTCATACCGCACCAGACTTTTTGTTCTTACAAGTAAATAAATACAAGTTCCTTCTTTATTTAGAATTTTTATTAAACCTTTCATATTCAGATATCATGGAAACCATACATAGATGATATTTTTGATGTTTAAACAATATGGTCAGTCTTAGCTGTATCATGAAATGGTCGGCCACATCATGAAGTGATGAATTCTGTGATCTGGCCACGACATATATATAATTTTTCTGTATATGTGTATGTCACTGAACTACTAAGCTGCTGCACTGATTTTGATATTTTTTATGTTTGAGTGTGTCTCAGGATAGTTTAGTTTCACAATTAGACCCAGCGTATGGCGCTGCAATTGGGTTCTAGATTTTAATTTTTTAAGGGCAGAACAATGTTTGCCAGGCACAGTTTGTAATAAATATAATTGTGGTTGCAAATTTTTATGTAATTGATTATGATTATATAGGTTTACATTTTTGTTTAAAGTAAAATGAAGAATAATTCATGAAAGGTTTATATCAAAATATGGCTACATGAGGTGTACCACATAAAAGAGTAAAATTAAAAGATTGCCAAGTTATTATGTTACATGTCTAGTACATTTTCACACATGGAAAGTTACTTAAATATGGTATTCTCTCTCCATGCCTGTACAGTGCCTATATACTCGTTTCAAGTTTGTTACAAAATTACTGGTATATAAAGCTAGAAGCCCAAGCAATTTTACTTCATTGAAGTTTATAGGGTTGGCAAATAAGTAAGTGTGGATTGTTTCGACAGACTTTACTTTCTTTTGTTTCATTATCAAAGGACCAAACTTTTTTTAGTGCTTCTACCTTTACCTTTGTTTGGTAAAAAATTATATCAACTAGTTCTTTAGTTTAGATTTAATCACAATTTAAAAATGAAAGAACAAGGTGTGCACTTCAGACATATTTTATTACATTATTTCTGAAAAGGCAAACCAATAAAAGTTGTATCATATGTGGGAATGAAGCCTTGAAAGAAAGGCAGTGTCAGAATTAGTTGGTTAGTTTTAGTCCAGATGATTTTACATAAATAATAATAATTACCCGCAGGGGGTTTTGTTGCGAAGCCTTAGGTGAGTAGCGACATCTCGGACCTGATTCCGGCAGCCAAGGCAAGACCCCCGCCTCCGTGCTTACCTATCCGTACCGGATACATAGAGATCCCAGTCACCCCAGACTTACGTGATTTTAGGAAAGATGTAATCTTTAGGATCGATAGTTTAGTATAAACTTAGAAAGGAATGGATACTTGCTAAGCTGAAAGCGGGGCCGTTTTTCAGGTAGCAGGTATCAAAGGTGGAAAAAAACATGTTAACTTACTAAGTAGCAAGGCTAGTTTTTACATATGTCATATATGATATTGTTATAAACGAAGATATACAGTTGCCAGACACTTCCTGTGGGCCATAACTTTTGACAGACACTTAAAAAAAAGTGAGAACTTACGTCATGTTAGGAAGGCTGAATTTTATTTATGTTAAGTATATACTTGATGTATGTTATATGTTAAAATATTATACTTGATAATATATACAAAATTCAGCCTTCCCAAAATGACATAAGTTCCCACATTTTTTTTAAAGAGTGTCAAAAGTTATGGCCCACATGAAGTGTCTGGCAACTGTATATCTTCGTTTATAACAATATCATATATGACATAATATGTAAAAACTAGCCTTGTGACTTTGACGTAAGTTAGCATGGTTATTTCCCACCTTTGATACCTGCTACCTTAAAAACGGCCCCGCTTTCAGCTTGGCGAGTATCCTTTCCTTTCTAAGTTTATGTTAAACTACTGATCCTGAAAATTTCATCTTTCCTAAAATCACGTAAGTTTGGGGTGACTGGGATCTCAATCTAGAAGTGGAGATCGCTATAGCTAAGACTCAAACTCCGGGGGTGGAAGTGATAAATGGCCTAACATCGGAAGTAGCTTCGGTAAACCTGCAGTCTACCTCTCGACACCCCTTAGCCACTCATACCCATGTTGCCCCTCGCCAACCTTGTACGGCATTTTTTAGGGGCCCATGCAGGGAGTGGCGAGTCACCTGCTCATTTTTCCATATTCCCCAAACATTGCGACGGGCAGAAGCCACAGTCCCCATAGCGTAGATCTCTAGTTCCACTAACAGTTCATCCCAATATCCCGGTATCTTTTGTTCTCATTTCCTACAATAGTACTACACCGATCGGAGCTTGTTTTTGGGTGCGTTTTTATATGATGTAGACAGGGATAATCGGCGGTCAGTGTCATGCCACATTTATATTAAATTTGTCAAGCCTCTATGTGTTGGCCTTCTCGTAGCCCTATGCAAGCCCTCCAAAAGTCCGGGCCATTTTTATGGCCCGTGGTCTTATGAAATCGTAACGTGAAAACGTGGCAAGGCCGTTATGCTCAATGTATTGCATAAATGAATTGAATATTTTTTAAATCTAAAAACCAAAATTTAGAATTTTTATTCTTCTTAAAAATCTGCAGTGACTTAGTTGCAAACCCAGTATGATTGTTTCTGTGCTACAGAAATCTACACCTATCAGTATATGGCCTATTGGTTGGACAACATATTTTTTAGACACTTTCCTTAATTACTATAATAAACATGATACATTTCAACAGAATGAAAGGTTGCTAGTCAGATATTCAAAAGCAGCCGAGATATGCTGGAAGATTTTCCTCGCCCTGGTAGGTTATCAACGTCAACTGAAGTTAACATCCCAAAAGTGAAGGAAATAGTGGCTGAAAGTCCTCTCTCAAGTTTGAGAGAAATAGACGCTGAACTTTCTTTCAGTGTTTCACAAGTCGATGGGATTTTAAATAATCACTTGGGTATGAAACATATTGCCGCTCGGCTAGTCCCAAAAGACCTGAATTTTCTCCAAAAACTCAATCGGATAAGAGTCGCTGAGAACATGCTCTATAGAACAAGTCAATTCCGACCGAACATTCATGAAACGCATTGCTAATGGTGACGAGACGTGGGTTTACGAGTTTGATATGCAAATTAGTTAACAAGATTCGGAGTGGCGCTTTCCAACTGAACCGAAACCGAAAAAATAACGCCAAGGCGATCAAAAGACATGTTGACTGTTTTCTTTGACTATCATGGTGTTGTGCACTTGGAATTCTTATCGGAAGGACAAACGGTAAATAAAGTTCATTATTTGAGTATTATGCGGCGTTTAAGAGAGCAAATTCGACGGAAAACGCCGATTTATGGAAAGAAAATTCTTGGATTTTTCACCTCGATAATGCGCTTTCGCACAAGACCATCGTTGTGAACGAATTTTTGATCAAAAACTAAAGAAATATCATCAAGCAACCACCTTATTCATCAGATATGGATCCAGCCGACGTCTTTCTTTTTCCTAAACTCAAATTACCACTACGTGGTATCTGTTTTGATTCGGCGGAAGACATAAAGGAGTATTCGCGACGAGGACTAAACTCAATTCCGGAAAAGCGTTAAAAAAATGTTTTGATGATTGGATTATTCGTTGGCGTAAGTGTATAGTTTCCGAAGGAGCATACTTTGAAGGTGATGTTTTGTTAATATATTAAATTTAAAAGTCTGTGTCAATTTCACATGTTTATTTTATGTTTTACAGCTTTTATGTAACTAGATTTATAATACTATTTAGATGTAATAGACGTATGTAAGGCGAGTGACATGTGTAATTTATGACAATATTATGTAGTAATGAAATGAGGTTGTAATGAATGAAAAGGATCTGTTAGTCGCAGACAGGTGATAAAATAAATTTGTATGGATAACTAACATTTTGTATATTATTGATCTTTTCCCGGTACTTACTTGTCAGAGTAGTATATTCTTATGATGAAAAACACAACTATAGTAGATCAAGCGTTCGTCTAGGATGACTGGAACTCGTATAAATATAGTTACATACTCGTGAAAATTATAATTAAACCTAAAAATACCTACTATAAAAGGAATTAGTCGTATTAAAATGATAAAATATAAATTAATTTAGTTGTTCATCGTAACAATAATTTTGTTTCACCCTAATGTGTTGCACAAGTAAACAATATTGTGGCGACAGAGGGTAGAACTTTCTGGCAGCGTATGCGAGTCTCAAGATCTCTAGAAAAGGTAGAAGATTCTGGAAGGAAAAGACAACGACAGATACATTTTAGAAAGGGATAGATGATAAATAAAAGGATAACTGAATAAATATCGAAATTCTAGAATAGAGGTTCAGGAAGGAAAAGCCAGATAGATAGAAGTTTAGAAAGGGGCAGACAGTAAATAAAAGAAGATCGAAGTTATGCGTTCCAGAAGGTTCTTTCGGGTATATAAGCAGCGTAAGGCGCACCTACGATTGAGTTCAGTTAAAGAGCAAAGCGATAAGTGCGATATGAGAGAGTTGGAAGAAGAGTATAGTAGAAGTCAGTACGAGTTTAGTGGGCAATTCAGTGAAGGAGGAGTTATGCGTAGTTTAACAGGGGATCCAGAAGCGAGTTATGCGTGGAAAATTCTAGCAGGAGGTGGTCTACGCAATATCGGCGAAGTTATTATGAGTGCGACGTCTTATCGTCGGGACAGTGCGTCGTTAGTTGTGCGTATAGTGCCCCTACGGAGAAGAATCACGTACGGTTGTGTAAGTTAATAAAAGCATCTAGTTAAAAACTGGTGTTTCCTTCCAATCCTAACTGCGTACGTTGCACGCTTGCACGTTTTTGTTAAAAAGTGCACCCTAATTTGTTGTAGAAGTAAACATAACACAATGACCGCGAGTGAGGTATGACTAGTTCTCGGATTTGAACAAACAAAGTAGGTAAATTTTTGTAACGAATAATGAAATTTAATGTCTGCAAAAAATACCATTTATATTAATTTTTTTTTACAGTTTGGTCTTGGCAATATCCTTACTCATAGGCAGTTGTTTCTTGTATGGGAGCTGCATAGTCTAGTCATCACAGTGGACATCGAACTACTGGCTAGCGCAACGCGGCAGCACGCATATTAATAGTAGCTCTATCTCGCTCGCACATCATCCGTCTCGCTTACACATTGTGCTATATATTGTACTATAGTGTCCGCGGAAGCGCTAGTCACCGCCCGAGGTATGTAAGCGGTAGGGCGGGGGGAGGTAGACAAACGTCAAGCTAACTCAGTCTGCCGGTGACCACCGCGACGGTTACACGATTCAGTTGTTGTCGCCAGTTTGTTCCAAACATACACGACATAAAATATCCTAAGATGGGTCCACCAATTACACGACCAGTGAAAAATTTAATTTACAATATGCACAGTTTTTTTCTCAGACGAAAGGGCGACAAGGAAAGTATTGAACACAAATATGATATGAACATAAATAAATTAATAGCAGAGGCTACAGGAGTGTCAGCTCGCAGCGTACTGAGAATTGTAGCTGAAGGAAATTCGAATCGACAAACATCGGAAAAACCAAAATTTACTTCTCCACGAAAACCTAAAGAAATAAAAAAGAGAATCCATATTGATGATTTCGACATAGGGGTGATACGAAGAAAAATTCATCAGTTTTATACTGTTGATAAAAAAATCCCAAGTATTCGTAAGCTGCTTGCAGTTTTAAAAGAAGATGGCATCCTGCATTGCGTTTGTAACTATTTACGAGAGCTTTTACGCAAGACGGGATATTTCTTTAAAAAATGTAAATCTAAAAGACACATTTTAACTGAAAGACCCAGTATTGCTGAATGGCGAGTAAGAGATTTAAGAGCTATACGGAAATATAGAAATGAAAACCGAAAAATATATTGTAATAAATATAATATAATGTACTATAACGGTGATAGTGTTTTTTTAATATAATTATAGAGAAATGTCAATTTGCTTATAAAATTGTTTTGTATCGTAAATAATAAAATATAATAAACTCTACCTGTCGCGGCTACAATTGTATGGGGTTAAATGCTCGTTAGTAAAAATAGGCTTAGAGTCGCCAGGTAGGTCCAAATCCTTTGATGTAATACGGTCTTTGCGGGTGCCAGATATAATGTTTTCTTTCAATATCAGGGATTTCAACCTAATAACTATGTTCCCAGGAAGTCCTTGTAGTTTAGGTAGTAATACGACTTACATCCAATATATCATTTACTGAAAGGTTAACGCCGGCTCCCTTGGATAAACGTTACCAGATTTTTATTCTTCAGCTCAGGAATTCCAACAATTTCTATATTCAAAAGACGGTCCCTTTAATTATTGGAATTAAATTCCCTTTGTAGTTGTTTAATAACTTTCATTCCAAACTCTCAATAATGTTGGACTTTTCCTGTATGGAGTTAATGTTAACATTGATATCTTCGTATTGATCACAGCTAAATTTTACTGAGTTTTCTAGAGTATCAAGCTTACCTTCAAAGGCCATCACCCTTATTTCTGTATTTTTATTTAAAACAGACAGTTCGTCGTTTGATTTACATTAATTGCTCCTGCTCCAGTTTTTCGTGAGAAGACTTAATACTTTCAAACTGGTAGATTACATGTTTTAGATCAACAGAAAAGGACGACAGGGTCTCGGACTGAGTTTTAGTAAATTCTTTAAAAGACGATAGAATCTCCGCACGGAAATCGGCTAACGCTTTAGTAATTTCATCCTCTCTTTTTTTCTTTATTTATAGCGAGTTCCAGAGGAATTATGCTGCTCTCGCAGTTTACAAGAGCCCGATGCATGCGATGATGACTGTAGAAAGTTCATCGTTGCGTATTTAATTCCTTGAATAAGAATGTAGTTAAATTTCACCGGCAGTATATTACGCTAATTAAGTATTCCCGCACTATTTGATCACTGTTTAAAGCGATATAAACATAAAATGATCTGTTAATCAATATGAATCACTAATCAGATTCATGACATAAATAAAATGCACTAATTTTAATTTTCGGATTACGTTAAAGAAATTAAATTAGATCAATATTTGATTATACGTGAGTAGCGGCCCGGCGCGGTTTCACCTGCGCTCTGTCCCGCTACCGTGGTATATAGCGTCATGTTATATAGCTTATAACACTCCTTGTTAACGTAGCTTTCCAACAGTAAAAGAATGTTTAAAATCGGTTTAGTAGATCCAGAGATTACCCCCTACAACGTCACAAACTCACAAACGTTACGTCTTTATGATATTAGTATAGATACGCGAGAGTTTGCAGCGCGTGCTCCGCGATGATCTGATGTGAGCGAAGCCAATTTTAAGGATATGAATTTGAACTGTATGTATGCTGTATGTGAAACCGAGAAAATAATGTTAGTAGATGATAAATGTTATAATTATAAGGTATAAATATTCTACTACCAATCTTTATTCTTTTTGCATTTTGGGACAGCTATTTAGTTTCTTTTTGAAGTGATACTTCTATATAGACGGGGTCTTACGATTTTTTGTCACGAAAAAGCGTCACGGCCGCGTGTTCTAAAACTTACATTTTTAAACTCGTGATATCTTCGAATAGAATGTCCGAATTGAATAATTCAAAAAGTTATATAAAGATATTGAAGCAGTCTTGAATATGAAGTAATTTATTTTGATAAGGATGAATACCAAGATACAAATAAAGAGCTTTTTCTAGCGGCGGTATTTTAATTAAATTTTAAAAACAAAAGAACACTTATTGTGGCATAACTATAATAGTTAGACATGCTGTCGCGACACGTTTTGTAAATAATGATGTGTTCTGCAAAGTCGTAGTACATTATTTAATTCTATCATCAATAGTTTTCGCAGCGCATGCGATTTTAGGTATTTTTTTTACACCTTGGGTTATATTATTGGAGTTTTAGTAAGGATTCCTAATTTTTTGTAAATATAATATAGCCTGTGTCACCCGGGGATAGTGTAGCTTGCCAACAGTTCGGGGGGCCTTTAGCTATCAAGGGAGTAAAGGATTCATCACCCCCGCTGACGAAGTGGATGTGTTCTGATTCCCGGGGCACATTCAGGCACTTTTTGCGCTGGATCGGACTGGGCGTGTAACTACGTTCTAAATCTCAGCCTTTTCTACATAAAAAGCGCGGGGCACATGGCAGGAGAGTGGTTTTAGTGGGTAGTGGGTGTTGCCCGTGCAACTTCTCTGAGTCTCCACACAAGCTGGCTTGATTATTGTTCGGATTGCCCCTTATCAAAGGGGAAAGCCTTCATGATCAACTATGGTCTAATCCCTTACAAAGAACCCAGTATTGTGCGTAAATAGCATTTCCCCCGCCTTAAAAAAAAAAGAAAGCTTGCCAACAGTGAAAGAATTTTTCGAATCGGTTGAGTAGTTTCGGAGCCTCTTCAATGCAAACAAACAATCTAATCTTTCCTCTTTATAATATTAGTATAGATATTCATATATATTTTTTATAAAATTAATTAGATATTTGCATATTATGAAAAGCGCAAGATTTTGCGCTGGAAGTTGTAGTTGTTTAATAAAATTGGGAGCTGGGTTGCCTTAAAAAGGCTATATGTAGCTCCGAAAGCGCTAAATTGGCAGCCCTGGTGAGCTGAGCGCCGGGGAAGTCCCGTAAACGAGAAAGCAAGCGAGAGAGCGAGCGAGGATATACCTCGTTCTCCGACGACCTCGTCCCTCTAATACCTAAAATCGCGTTCTACGCATCGGAAAGTGGGATGTTCCGAGCTGCCATTAATGGAGGCAAACTTAAGTTTGCATCGAACTATACGTCTGCTCTCCACGTGGTTGGGCATCACAGCCTCTATTTGTGGTCTGTGTAAAAAAATATTAATAAATAATTTTAGAGTAGACTATAGATGTTTATTTGGTTCCCGATCGAATTCAGTTTTTTGTTTGATAAAATAAAATATGTTTAAATAAAAAATGCATTCATTAACATGTACTTAACTTAACCAAATCATAATTTGCAGTAAACCTGCGAAAAATCGAAATGTGTGCTGGGACACGTATTAGAAGTGAAACTTCAACGGACAAGTGGAAAAACGAATCGCAACGGACACGTGGAAAACGAATGGCAACGGATAAGTGGAAAAATGAATCGCAACGGACAAGTGACAAAATGAATCGCAACAAAATTTTAACTTGAAGTTTTACGGGCAGATTGTTAATGTACTTGTCCAATTTGAAAACCTGGCCGTAACACTTCAAGTTAAAATTTTGTTGTGATTCGTTTTTTCACTTGTCCGTTGCGATTCATTTTTCCACTTATCCGTTGCCATTCGTTTTTCCACTTGTCCGTTGCGATTCTTTTTTCCACTTGTCCGTTGAAGTTTTTTATTGCATGAGATCAGCAGACAGGCAGACGGCCCACATGATGGAAAGCGGTTACCATCGCCTATGAATATTTGTAACAACAAAGGCGTTATGCGTTACAAATGCGCTGTTGCTCTCTTAAGGTACTGGGTACTGACCGGCGTTACAGGGCGTAATGTAACGTGTTACACAACGAGCATTCATGCGGTCAGTACGGGAAAACAAGGCGCTCGCAGCGAGCAACGAGCGGCTCATTGCTCGCTGCGAGTGCTTCATTCCGCTGTCGGTTTTTTGACGAATCCTTTGAGTGTTACGCGCTTCAGTCAATACGTCGCAGCGAATCGTCACGAGCGCACGTGGCACAAGCTTCGATTCTAGGTACTTCGGGATTTTACTTTTGATTATTGTGATAATTTGCTGTTGTAAGGATGGAGTGGGACAAAGAGAAAACTCTGTATTTCATAGAGAAATACCGAGAAGAAACTGTTTTATGGGACCCGGGTCATCCGGAACATTATAACAAAATAAAGAAAGAAGACGCTTGGGTTAGATTGGCTTTATTACTCGGCACTCGAGCAGTAATTTGCAAGAAGAAAATGACAAGCTTATTGGAGCACAGACGAGCAAAGAGTTCGAAACGAGCATGTTACAGGGATTTTAGCATACGGCGTAACGTAACATGCTCGCTGCGAGTGGTACATTACGTAACACCGGTCAGTACCCACCCACCTTTAAGGGAGACCGGAACCTAGCCAATGATGCCGGAACACAAGTTACAGGGACCATGTTATTTCAGTGCGGGTTGGAGGGTTTCTCCCATCAATAAAATTTATGGGCATGTTTTTTTACCATTTTTTCCTTTTACTTTTAATTCATTACATATCCAACAGTATCTATTCAGTTGAACAATCAACTATATATTTTACGCCAATTATAGGATACGTCACACTGTACAATATTTTTGTCCAGGAACAAGACCACTTCATAGGATTTACTGTAAGCTCTATTGTAAACAATTTATAAAGATAACATAATACCTGCCCAGGTCTCCTTATAAATAGATTGTAAAATAAATATATAATAATTTATTCATGACGTAATTTAAAATGCACGAAAATGTTATTATTACTTATAATATATATAAAATAATAATATACGGGTACCAATTTTATATATGCTGAATGCTGACCATCAATATGCTTTTATAAATAGTCCGTGCAGGAACGGAGAAAGAATACAATTTCCTGCGGCCGAGCGGCCTGTCGTAAGAGGCGACCAAACAACCCACTGCTAGGTGGTAGGGCACTGGTTGGCTACCACCCCTGGTCTAAAGTATGTCGCCATAACAACCTTGAGTGGTGTTCCGGCATTAGTGACCAGGTTCCAGTCTCCCTTAAGAGAGCAGCAGCGCATTTGTAGCACCTTTGGTGATGCAAATGTCCATAGACGATGGTAACCGCTTTCCATCAAGTGGGCCGTCTGCCTGTCTGCTGAACTCCTGCAATATTTTTTTTTTATTAAATTTACGTATGAATAAGAAAGTATGTCATTAGTAATGACTATTACTGGTAATATACCATATAAAATGTACCAAAGTGTTAATCTATGTATTTACTAATTAAATTATGTCCACTTTTAATTTTAGATGAACACTCCATTATTAAATCTCAGAAAAAGATCCATTATCACTTGGCAAACAAAGATGAAAAGAATCATGTTAAGAGCTATTTGAGATCTACTGGAGCTTCTGAAGGAAAGAACTGGCTTTATGATTCAACTGAAACACCTAATGAAAAGTTTTCAGGCAATGTGTGGAAGTACCATAGGGACGAAGCAGATTATGAGAGAAAAATGTCGCTTAAGGATATTTTTTCTAAACAACTTGACATAAAAAGAAATGTAAAACCTGTTAATAATCTAGGTATGTTTTAAAATATTATTTACACCACTATTCCTGCATAAGCATGTTACAATTTCTTACAAAATCACGCCAGCATATCTCAGGCTGAAGTTCTGGTAGCTTAGTAGCAAAGGCACGTATATCTTATTACAATGGGTTCAAATCTTAGCTGCGAAGCACTATTTAAACAGATTTCTGAATTAATGTGCATATTATTACTTATACCATATGCTATGATGAAGGCAAATATCATGATGAACGTATGAGATCCTCTAATCCAACTTTGACAAGCATGGTGGATACACAGTAGTAGGTAATACATGAATTACTCTATAAATGGTAAGGTATGAACCCACCAAGCAGTAGGACAGTTTTAGGCTTATAATATTATTTATTATAAAATAATAGGTACTTGTTTACGGAGCTCGTGCAAATGTATTACTTATACCTGCCTGCAGTTTTTGTAAAGCATTACTATAACAATAGAGACAACATTTTTGAATGAAATGGTTATGGGTGGCATTGGTAATGAATAAAGACATTATGTATTATAATTGCACAATTAGAATCAAACTGTTACTGCACTAAAGGCGAAAATAAGCTGTTGCCGCTATGTAGTTACACTATGTTTGATAAATGTAATACTTTGGCAATAAAAATAAATAATGCTTGCAGTGGTAGTACAAATTGACAGGTAGACATTACTACTGCCTTTTGGTGGTGGTGGACGGAAACTGATACCAACTGACTTGTTTACATTAGTAACAGCGCTGGCGTGAATTTCTATGTGAACCTGTAAGAAATATTGTATTTTTTTTTGTTTAAATCGTATTTTTACTAACAGAATATGAGATTTGTATTACTAATTTATACAAGTTTTCTTATATATAAGCTGGCAAACAGGAACAAGTAAACTTGCCTTCACTTTTAAATGTACATTATTATAATAGATTATTCTATATTATGCTGTAAAATAAACAATACCATTTTCATTATATACTTAGTCTGGCCATAAATACTGTTACAATTAAAAATAAACAAAATATTACATTTAAATTTGGGATCTGTCATTTTTATATGATTTATTATTATTTATATGATATTATTTATATAATATGATATTTATATATCATTGTGTTTTCTCATTTAGGCGCCAATACGTTGTGCAACATTTGTCCATATTAAAATGGAGTGGGGCGATAAAGAGAACCGAATCGCTGTGATTGCATTACACAAAGTATGTATGGAGCCAAATGCAATTTTTAAAACTCCATATGTTTGGTATTAGTCAAATGTTTGTGTACCGGGCTATTAATAGGTACAATGAGACCTCCTCTGTTTGTGACAGAAAAAGATCTGGCCGTCCACGTAGTGTTCGTACGAAAAAGGTGGTCAAAGCAGTAAGGCAAAGAATTCTAAGAAATCCTGTCCGAAAGCAAAAGATTTTATCTCGAGAGCTGAAGATATCATCTAGAACCATTTCGCGTATTTTAAAAGATGACTTAGAACTTGTAGCCTATAAGAGACGCACTGGTCATTCCTTAACTCATAATTAAAAAAAGAATAGGGTGGTAAAATCGAAACAACTACTGAAGCGGTACGCAGAGGGAGGTCACAAAAAAAATTGTTTACGGATGAGAAAATTTTTATAATTGAGCAATATTTTAACAAACAAAATGAGCGTATTTATGTTCAAAGCTCTAAAGATGCTTCTCAATTAGTCGACAGAGTGCAACGTGGGCATTATCAGTCTTCAGTGATGGTTTGGTGGGGTGTTAGCTATGAAGGAGTGACTGAGTCATATTTTTGTGAAAAAGGTATCAAAACATCGGCATAAGTGTATCAAGATACCATTCTTGAGAAGGTGGTTAAGCCCCTTAACAATACCATATTCGATAACCACGAATGGTCCTTCAAGCAAGACTCGGCGCCGGGTCATTAAGCTCGGTCCACGTAGTCTTGGTTAGAAACGAACGTTTCGGACTTCATCAGAGCTGAAGACTGGCAGTCGTCTAGTCCTGATCTTAATCCGCTGGATTATTATTTATGGTCAGTTTTAGAGAGTACGGCTTGCTCTAAACGCCATGATAATTTGTAGTCCCTACAACAATCCGTACGATTGGCAGTGAAGAATTTTCCCATGGAAAGAGTGCGTGCTTCTATTGATAACTGGCCTCAACGTTTAAAGAACTGTATTGCAGCCAATGGAGACCACTTCGAATAAGCTTTTTATATTTTAAATTGTTTTATATTTATGTATTAAACTAACACACTGTAAAACTTATAAATGTTATTTGCAATAGAAAAAAAATTTCTTTGTTACAATATTTATGGCAAGACTAGGTACATATAACAACCTAACATAACCTATCCATACTAATATTATAATATACAAGAAAGTCACTCAGTTCTTTTTTTCTTTTCAAATCTAAGCAACCAAATGGATGTTCATGAGATTGGGTAAGGAGTATAAATTAACATATTTTTTCTTTTATTTTAAAATAACAATGTTAAACTTGTATGGACAACCCACACTTTCGTATGGTAGGAATATTAAATTGATATTTAGGCTTAGTAAAAAATAAAGATGTACGATGTTTTTATAAATCATTGAAGGAGATAAAATAGAGGATTAAAATGGTGACCTGTTATGCAATTTTTATGTAAAAAATTACTGTTGACGAAATTGCAGGTACAACTACAACTAGTAATTACATTTGAAAATTAGTGTTTTATAATTGTATCTATATATGTTTTATTTTGACACTCCTTGTTTCTTATCTGGTTTCATAGTTTAATGAATTCAGGTATAAAGATGCTTCGTATTTATATACGTGCACACATTATACTCGATTTCTTATATTATTATTAATATAAGAAATCAAGTATAATGTGTGCAGAATTATATGAAAATCCAAATTTATTATTATAATGACGTCTGCATAATATGTATCTGAATGTTATTCAGACATATTCATTTAAGTTTACGAATGTTTCATATGTGGAATGCCCTTGTCACTCTAATAGCCCTAGCAGAAGAGCAACATTGCTTGAGTCAACCAGCAATCTGCTGAGCTAGGCTCAATTTAGAACTTCTTTCTTTGTTATTAATATTTAATTGCATTACACATTAAAATGTCATATTTTATTTTTGCAATAAGTGTATACTAACTACATTGTGGCTGTAGAGCTAAATAAATCTTCATTCATCTTCTTCTTCAGAAAAACAAATAGGAATGATTCAAAATCTAAACGACATAAGAATCCGTGAGGAGGGCTATGTTACACATGCTTTTAACACCCTTATCTCAGAACGAATAGGATATCACAGGAATCTGCCTGATACTAGAAACAAATTGTAAGTACTATAAGTAACTCATTGTATTTTTATTTGTCTGTTACACTTTTACATCATCTCATCCGTGCAGGGACGGAGAAAGAATACAATTTCCTGCGGCCGGGCGGCCTGTCATAAGAGGCGACCAAACAACCCACAGCTAGGTGGTAGAGCATTTGCCCGACTGGATGGCTACCACCCCTGGTCTAAAGTATGTCGCCATAACAACCTTGAGTTGTGTTCCGGCATTAGTGACCAGGTTCCAGTCTCCCTTAAGAGAGCAGCTGCGCATTTGTAGCACCTTTGGTGATGCAAATGTCCATAGACGATGGTAACCGCTTTCCATCAAGTGGGCCGTCTGCCTGTCTGCTGAACTCAAAAATAAATAAAAAAGCACTGTAATTGTTTCTATAAAATATGTATTTGTATTTCTGAAAACAGAGATGAACATGTTTTTTGGAAAATTGGAATAGATTGCATGGCATATGAATCCTAATTTTATGCAAGTATAACCGAAAGAACTGATTAACTTGAAATACACAGAATAACATACTTGAAATACACTGAACAACGTATTTAGTTCCACAATGAGGATGGCTATAAAATTCTTTTTATCTGAAAAAATGGGGTAGTTTCCACTGGTAGGTCTTGTATTATTGTAAACATGATTTTAAGAAAGATCTGCAACAAAATCACTTCATTTTTGTATTCTACGTGTTTTTGATTTAGATTTAGAATGCAGCTTTTCTGGAAGTATTTCTGAAATTAATAAATTGATATAATAATTACCCATATAATAATAGGTATTGAAAGAAGGAATGAAATATATATGGAGAAATTAAAGATACCTCTATTTTATTGTGTTATAAACAGTTTTTGTAACATGAAGAGTACAAGAAAACAATAAATTTTATGATATGAATAAGTGGTTTTCATTTTAACAAAATTAAGTAAAGATTTACATGCAGGTCAGTGAAATGAATGTAAAACAGGATCTAAATAATGGTGTACTATTTCCTTATCAAGAGAGGTATGTATGTAAAGCAAACAAAATATTAGAAATGTCTATGTTTTAAGGAGTTTTATTAATTTAAAAGTCGTTACATATAGAGTTTATACTGTATATTTAATCAAAAATCAAATGAAAAATAATTTATTGTCAAACAATTGCACAGAAATAATGCTTACATAGGTTTCGCACTGGGACTAACCTGTATCGCATCGTGGGACACTAAGTACGTTTGTGACTGACTTAACAATTTTTATTTCTAAAATTAAATGTTAAAAATATATATTAACTTTAGTAGATTGTAATCTACTTACGTTAAATTTAAAGATGACAAACTACATAACCTTTGCTCTTAGAAAAAACCTGAAACCTAGTCAAGATTTCTTTCGAAATGCTCACACGTGTTCAGACAAAACAAAAAACTGTAACTGTTCCACAGTTGTGTGTTTCCACTTTTAACTGTGGAAAGATACTCCTCAGCCTTATTTTTAACAAAGTTCCATCTAGGATCATGTATATAATTAATGCGGTATCATCAGCATAAATAGCGACTGCCATATTAGGAATATTAATTTTACAGAGATTGTTAATATAGATTTTAAACAGCGTAGGACCCAGTACACTCCCTTGTGGAACCCCATATGTAATGTAATGTTAATGTAAATACTATAGGATTCAGCAAGCTGTACTTCCTTTATATTACATGTCGGTTTTTTTTCAGGTGTCGCGAACAAAAGTATAAAGAAAAGCTACCGAAAGCCTCTGTTATCATTTGTTTTTATAATGAACATTTTGAAACACTTATGCGCTCTATTCACTCGATATTAGACCGCACAGATCAACAACATATTAAAGAAATCATTCTTATTGACGACTGTAGTGATTTGGGTGGACTCCATGATGATGTACAATCAGCTGTGAACAAATTAAATGATCGAATAAGAAAAGAGGAAGAAATGGTAGAGACTAATAACATAGAAGGAGAAAGTATTGTTGAGTACATAAATGATGATAATAACTTTGATAAAAAGACGACTGACAAATATAGTGCAAAGTTCTCTAAAACTGGTTTGAATCTTCGCTTATTGAAGACGAGCAAGAGGGAAGGACTGATTCGAGCGCGGTTATACGGTGCCGACAATAGTGTTGGAGAGGTGATTATGTACAATTATATAATTGACAATTCATAAACGACACAGTTTCCTCGCTAACGTTATACAAACAGGCCAAGTGATTTGCGGCCCACTCACAACGAGGGTACTGTAGAGTAGTGGCCATGAATGTCTTACATTTCGATAGAGAAATACATACTATTTGATTCCCAATCTAAGCAAGTTATGCTTGTGTTATAGATAATATGAAATGAACAACTCCTGAGCCGCGATCCCAGAAACTCGGAATATAGTAAATAACAGAAAGTTTGTTTATGAAGTTTATCATGCCAAGAACTAACCCAAGAATTTTGTATTGTAGTGAGCTAAGTGGGCAAAGTTAGTAGTCTGGCTAATGAAAGTAAGGACTGGAAAATATGGCAAATATTATTATCAGTACAGTACATAAACAATCTTGTTGTTCTTTGAATTACGTATGTTTCTTCTGTTGTTTTTCCTCAAATTTCGAAATAATGCGGAACAAAAACTTGCTCACTTCGCTTTTAAGTGTTTTATTCATGGTTTAAGCACGTAAATACTAAAATACAATAACACCAAAATAACGACAATGTTTTGGCAAAATGACATTGACATTTGCATTACTATGTAAAGAGTTTCTGAATAATTCAAGTGACTTTCGCTAGCCAAACTATAGACCGATCGATTACAGAGCTCGTCAAATTAATATTAATATTTACGTGTATGTTCCATTTTAATATCTTTATTATTAACTGTCATCTAACAAGATATAACGCTGGATTTGGCTAAGGCATGCGCAAATGAAGTCGCGAGCAGAGCCAGTACAAATTAACTAAAAAAATTGCAACCTTATCGTTACTCACCGTTAATCCGACGCCAGATACAGTTTCAAACATTTGAACACTTCTTTGGTTGTTATGTGTGGCACGGAACTTTAGATATGTGTTCAAATATTTGCAAAATGCCATGCGGTATCGGTTTTTTAGCGTACATCAAAGCGTTCAAAGTTGGAATGTGTTCAAATGTTCGCGTAGCCTGCCAAACTGGCGTAAAGTCTAGTTGCGCACATCCATCGCGCCTTCTTCTTGGACGTGTTGGTAGATTTTGCACATGTAAATAATTACAAGCACTTAAATAATAAAGGTACATCGACAAAATCTTAGTTCATCTTGTTTATAGTCTACTAGCATACTGTGGAGAAATTTTATTTGCAAAGCATGTCTGGTTGCGACAATATGTGTTCAGATGTGTTTTCAAAATCATCAAAGAAGTGTTCAAATGTTTGAAGCTGTATCTGGCGCCGGCTTTATGAATGGTAATGTTCCTAATGTTAATTGATATTTCCAGGTTCTTGTATTCTTGGATTCACATATCGAGGTTAACACAGATTGGTTACCACCACTATTAGCTCGTCTAGCAGAAGGTGTTGATGGAGTTAATATAAGATATTCCTCTCGGGTTGTTACACCTATTATCGACACAATAAATGCTGATACTTTCGTTTATAGTCCCAGTCCTTTAGTCAAAGGTGGTTTCAACTGGGGTTTGCATTTCAAATGGGATATTCCATCTAAAGAAACTTTTGTAGGTAAGATGCCATTTTAATTTAATCTTATTAAGTACTGTTTACTGCGTTAATCAATTTATAAAAGTAAATATGTATACTAGAGGATTCACCGCGGCTCCGCTACAGATTAAACCCTTTTTTTTTTTTTTTTACAAGGGCGAAATCCGTTTGCGGACCCCCCGCCGGGGAGACTTCGGCGGGGGAGTGTGGGACTCGCCGGCTAGAGGAGCCGGAATACCCACTAAAACCCCTTGGTGCCACCTGACGCCATGAGCCGGGGTCACGGGATATGCGTGAGCTTTTCTTCCGCGACCCCGGCTGGCGTGGGCCCACCCCAGCACTGGGGCAGGCCTCTCCGTACTCATACAGATTAAACCCTGCAGCATGGCCCTTGTTTACATAATTAGAGAGCAAGCATACGCACAGGTTACAGTGTATTAACTTTTTATTTACGCAAAGATTAACTTAATTTTATCTCGCAAGCTATCCCATTTTACTAACTGAATGACTACTGACCTAGCTGAATAATTTATCTGGTTGAAGCAGGTTATATTCTGTAATTTTTTAGACTTAAAATTTTAATTTTTCATGTTCAAAATACACGACAACTACAGTTTGCCCCGCGGCTGCACCATTCGTCAAACTCTAGTGCATGCCTCTTATTTTAAGACTAGGCGTTAATACAGGTTACATTGTATTCATGCAATTTGTCCTCGAAAGATTCACTTAATTTTATAATAATAATAATAATTCTTTATTTACTCTCACACTAACAATAATTAAATTAGTAACAATTTTTTTCTTATAAACTGAAATGGTGAGAGCCTGGTGTCAGTTAAAGGAATAATCCTGTGTTACTGATCACCAGCCTCTTTCTCCCCGGAATATATATCGCAAACTATCCCATATTCCGGCATGAAAAGTACTTATGTCCATTTTCGGTATTAAAACTACATTTAAACAAAATTACAGTAATACCGATCCAGTACTCCTAGTAGTTTTTCCGTGAAAGCTTAACAGAGATATAATACATCGAGTTACTATCGCTTTTTTTTATTGATGATATGCCACAATGACCAAAATTACCTGAATGACTAACTACTACTAAAAATGGTAAGCCACAAAAAAAAAGATCCCATCGTCTGGGATAGCCTTTGACATAAATCTATCCCATCCAGAATGAAAGGCATCCCTTGTCCACAATCGGTATTAAAGTTACATATATATCGAATTTCAGCCAAATCGGTCCAGTAATTTTTCCGTAAAAGTATAACAAACAGAGTCACATATATTTTTATCCCGAAAACTATCCCATAGATCGGGATACATCATAATTCATAGCTACCCCACTCAATAAAACTTAGGGGATGGCTAATTTAGATTTATTAACTACATATTACACATTAAAAGGAATTAAAACATTTGTGATTTCAAAGATAAATTTCAAATTAAAAATGTTTTTGTATTGTTTTTTGCTGAGAATTTTTTCACCACTGTTCAAAATGACATCTCTGTTGAATTATGTCCTAAGTGAACCCTGATCTACTAGTGGCAGTTACTATAGCAATTTTTTAACTTAGTTGAATTGAAATATTGGAAAATTGAATATTTGAATTAATATTGAATATTTTTCTTGCTATAGTTTTGAATATAAGTTATTTTTTTTAAATTGCAGATGACGAAGATTTCGTAAAACCAATCAAGTCACCGACTATGGCTGGTGGTTTGTTCGCAATATATCGAGAATATTTTAACTATATTGGAAAATATGATAAAGGCATGAATCTGTGGGGAGGTGAAAATTTGGAGATTTCTTTTAGGGTATGTTTGTACATGTGTTGCACACAATTACTTTTTTATTCGTATACTAGAGTTTACCCCGCGGCTGCATCGTGGGTCAAACTCTGGAGATTGTTTAATCAGCAGGCGTTAATGCAGGTTATTATTATCATTTTATATCGCAAACTATCCCATCTCCCGGGATGAAAATTAGTATGTACATTTTTGGTATTAAAAATACATTTAAACATAATTATAACAAAACCGATCCAGTACTCCTAGTAGATTTTACGTCAATCCTGAACAAACAAACTGACAAGAAATGAACATGTTTGTATAGTCTATTCTAGTTGTTTATAGTTAAACGTCTTTAGAATCGTGATTTGAAACTCGATGAAACGAAAAAACGACACTATAAAGAGATAAACACATAAATGTATAGGATTAAGCCTGCGAAAGAACGAAATAGAATTCATTATATTTAATAATTGAAACATAACGATATACATGTAATGTGACGTCACGGAATTTAGAATCCCTCCCACCCCTTGTCACACTTTGTTTCACTTCTACTGCGTGTCAACTGCACACACACATTTTTTTTTCAGAGATCAGTGCAGATTTTTGCATCAGTATTCCTCATTTGAACTTTGTGGGTGTATCATGAGCTATATTTGCGATAAACATGAACCTGATTGTGTTAATTCAGGCAGGCACACTATAGCAATGTCCATGTACACGTCCAACTACGAATAAATCAAGGTCGCCTTAGTGTAATGAAATGAAATGATGAATTAAATTAGCAAAAATATTCTGACTGTTCATTGCACTTCAAAATTGTATTCAAAGATCAAATATAGAAAATTATCACCATATCTTAACCAGCAAATTAAAGTGCTGTCACCACCTAAATAACAAAAATTAAGAAGAAGCTATATTTTACTACTTTTACTGATTATATTATTTATCATATTCGAATAAGCATTGTTCTATAACACAGTTGTTGTTATGGATTGATTTATTTCATTTATAGGTATGGATGTGTGGAGGCACCCTTGAAGTGATTCCGTGTAGTCGTGTGGGCCATGTTTTCCGCAAACGGCGTCCTTATGGCTATGATGAGAAAGAAGATTCTATGCTTTACAACTCTATGAGAATGGCCCGAGTTTGGATGGATGAATATGTGGTGAGCATATTAACATTTTTGAAACGGTATTTAAATTAATGTACTAGTTGTAATCTTGGGCAGGCCTTATCTATATGAAGCCCATTTTACATATAAACCATTTTAAGTTTTATATATTTAATTTAATTTTCTGGAAAATGTCTTGGAAGAAGTATATAACACTGGGATTACGGAGTTTGAAGCGTATTAGTTTCATCTAAACAGTTAAATATTTCATTGATATCTGAACAACCAAATACTGTTACGGTCTATAAACTCGGTTAATATATTAATATTGCCATTCAACAAGGCAACAGAACCAATGGGGAATATGCATGTAATTTACAGTAAAAAAAATTTATATGATGTCTTTATTGCTATAGTCTAACGTAATTTTTTACTTAATTCTTTTGATTTACAGATTTTAATTAATAAAAAGTGTTGAAATGCGCGGGTTATTTAAAATCGAAAAAACGCATCGCTTTTAATCAAATGGAAACGTGACGTAGTCTTTTACTTTGGCATAACATTTTCATTTAAACATATTTTGGAACAGAAAATACTTTATTGGGTGTACTTTTTTATTGTTGTTTTTATAGTTTGGCAGGATACAATATCTACAACATGGTTTTTTTAGCTTTTTCGATGGTCTTACTTTATTAAATCTAGTTTAAAATTGAAAACACTGAGAAAGATGAACACGTATACACTGAGAATGAACTATGTATGACGTCATCAAAAGCCCGCGAAAATAGTGGCATTTAAATGGCTCACATTTATTCTTTACTGTGATAAAACAATATAAACAATGATTTAAGAGTCAAATAAAACCACCACCACCATTGTTTGGGAATATACCCTGCTGATAGTGGTTTTAGTTTATTTTATATTTTATTTATGGTATGTAATAATAATATAATTTAATTTCATTATCTAAGCCTATTTAATTATGAAATTTTCAGAACAAAGTGATTGAACAAAACCCGTCAGCGGCACATGTTAATATCGGTGACGTATCCGATAGATTAGAGCTACGCAAGCGATTACAATGCAAATCGTTCAAGTGGTATTTGGAGACGATTTACCCAGAATTGGAGGCCGGTGAAGAGTCCGCAGCAAAGAAAAGAATGGCTGATTTGAATGACTTCAAAAAACACAAATTCCAACCCTGGCATGCTAGGTGATTTTTTAATGTTCTAACAATATCAACCTGTAAAAGTCCCTCTCTTGGGGCTCGGCCTCATCATTTTATGGGGGATGGACTGTGTTCGTTCCCCCCCTAAAGATGATGAGGCATGCTGAGATTAAAATAAGAAACAAAGAGGACATAATCACTACGTTTAACATAAATATTAAAATCAATAAAAAGGTTTTAGATATCTAAATTATCTTCTTAGACAAGATAAAAAAATCAAACAACTGAACTAAGTATTTTAAACTTCATTGTCAAAGAGTTAAACATTTTCTGTGGAACTTACTGACGTATGTACGACGTGTGTCTTAGTTTGAAAATGTAAAATTTGCTCGCCAAACGTTAAATGAATCAATTTGAAAAATGGTGAACATTTTCATTACACCATTGTACGTTAGGGCAGAAAACTACCTAAGTGGTACACGCTTTCTGGCTACTAAGATACCATGGCTGTGTATAGTTGTCGTTATTTATGAACTGATCAATCTTTGAAATATATCAATTTTAGCCTGTATGAATTTGGGCAAGACGAAAGTCATGTTCAATGAACACGTTATGCCGAGACCGGTAAACGTCGATGACATCCTTCTTGGATAGAAAATACAGGTCGGCAGGCACAACTTTGAGGGGGAAGCCAATAGGAGGATTCAGTTGGTTCGTAAAGTCTTCTCATCGACCATTCCGCAATGCTTGAAGACAAAAGTCTTCGAGCAGTGCGTCCTCCCCGTCTTGCTCTACGGGGCCGAGACATGGACACTGACGGCAGGATTGATCCATAAGTTCCAAGTCGCTCAACGGGCTATGGGGCGAGCTGTTGGATGTTTCTCTTATGGATAAAATTAGAAATGAGGATATCGGTAAGAGAACCAAGGTAACAGACATAGCTCGCAAAATTAGCAAGTTGAAGTGGCAGTGGGTCGGATGTCTGCCGCAGGACCGATGGCTGATGGAGCAAACAAGTCCTGGAGTGGAGACCGCGTCTCGGTAAACGTAATGTCGGACGCCCTCCAGCCCGATGAACCGACGACCTAAGCAAGGTCGCCGGTAGGCACTGGCTGAGGAAATCGGAGGACAGGGATGAGTGGCGCCGTCTTGGGGAGGCCTACGTCCAGCAGTGGACTGCAAATGGCTGACGACGAATCTTAGCCTAGAGTTGTTTTGTAGTTAGAGTCGTCTTTAGCCGGGGTTGCAAAGGGTGCCACGCACCCGGGCGCAAAGACGTAGGGGATGAGGATTTCATAAACATTTAATTACAGATTGCTTGTAACCCAAATCATAAATTTGTGGATGCCTTCCAAAGGTGAACCATGTCCAGATAATTAAAAATTAGAGTATACTGTAGTCTGTACCATTTAGCATAATGTCGGCAACAAAAACCGTGTTTGAAATAAAATAAATTATTTAAATACATAAGTTTTCAGTTTTTCACCAAATGGCCTAGTGAACTGTAAAAACTAGAACATAATAATTAAAATGATTTTCCTACTCGGGCGCGCAATATGACTAAAACAGCCCTGCAGGTTGTTATAGTTTATTAGCGATAACGCCGCCAGTTGTAATATGCACTGTGAATTCCAGGATGATACATAATTTTGACAGCTTACACTAGGATGTGTATGTAGTCGAAGAAAAACGTAGCGCGGGTTAATGGGGATGGTTTCCCACTCGCCAATAGTGCGTGTATGTAGTCGAAGAAAAACGTAGCGCGGGTTAATGGGGATGGTTTCCCACTCGCCAATAGTGCCGTAGAGAGGATGGCGCGTCGTGTTTCACGCGTGCTGGTTTCTCATCCAGTGGGGCAAGACATGCAGCCGCCCCACATTGGACAGAGAGGGACGACGTCGGGAGTCATGCTTCTCCCCGGTAGTGGATGTGACCCGGTAGTGATGTGTGGAGTTCGTCGAGCTTCCGCTTTCCCGGGGCCCTGGCAGAAGGGGCAGGAAGGAACACTGACGGGTTTTAGTGGGTATCCCTGACCGTGGTGTGGCAATAGCACGTTTTGTTGCGGTGCTATTGCCAGACGAGTGTGCATGACAAGAGTTATGAATGTCAAAGAAGCAAGTGAGGTGTGTAAGAATGGGCCTAAATGGCGCTCTGTTGTTCGTGCCTACCCCGCAAGGGAACTGGCGTGAAGTTATGTATGTATGTATGTATGTATGCTATTGCCACCCCGACCTGGCGAATCCCACACACCGGCCGCGATTGCCTCATAGATTTCAGTCGGATTTCCCCTCGTTAAAAAAAGGGATGAGGTAGTGTATAATCGTTAATGAACTTATTTAGTTATTATTCTCATAGAACCTGAAATTGATAAATATAAACAAACTATTTTTTTATACTACAAAAAAAGAATGTTTAGTTACATAAGTGTTAATTTTTTATTTATTTGATTTCAAAACTGATTTTCGGTAGTCTATGATTGTTCGTTATGCGTAACACCTTTCTAATTCGGCTTTACTTATCCAGGAAGTACGACATTATCTGGAGTACATTTTACCGGAAGTAAAACGAACCTTCATGGGTGTGAGATGTCAAAACGACCACACTAAAGACAAGCCATACATGTGTTTCTTTTTTGCTTGTCGATATTTTGTTATACAATAAACAGTCAAAAACACCTATTCGTAATAAATAAAAGGAAACTAGTTTACGTTACAGGAATCGAAATTATACGGATTCGTACCAAATCCGTTTGAAGAACACGTCGCTCTGCATTCAATGTGCCAAAGATATTAAAACGAAGGGCAGCAAATTGGTTCTTGCAAATTGTATCAGGACTCTGAATCAGGTAATTTAATATATACAATAATAGATTTCTTTAGTCTGTGATGTATTTGGCTTTACCAACGTATGCTAGGAACCATTTACTCATTGGAAAAGGTGGGTACTGACAGGTGTTACGGGCTGTAAAGTATCATTCGCAGCGAGCATACGCCATGTCCTAATCTCCGTGTAACATGCTTATTTCGACCTCTTGCTTGTCTGTGCTCGAGATTCGCAAGAGACAGTCAAGATGTCTGACAACGAGGTTGTGTTGAAATTTTGATTCTTAGTAAGTGTATAATAATAATATTTATCTTTACTTTTATTGTGTCTCTGTTTTATTGAATATGCACTCTTTGCAACTCTTTGTAACATCTTCTGTATAAAACTTACATAAAAAAAACTTGAGATATAAATATTAGGTCCTTACATTGCCGTTTTATCGTACTGGCCACTTTGGCCTCAAATATCTCCTCTTTGATATGGAATTCCAATTTCAAATTTATCCAGCTACTTACTTATGCTTTTGTGTTTTGAAATTCCTCTTTTGGGTTTTTCTTTGCGTCACTCGGTTTACAAAATGGAAAACTTGAAATATCGCATTATTTACGAGTACGACTTCCATCGTGGCACCAGTGCTGCCGAAACGGCTCGAAGGATTAACGATGGCGGCAGTGTCGCAAAAGAAAACACACTGCGTTTTAGGTTCCAACGTTTTCGTTCTGGAAACTTCGACCTGCAGAATAAGCCCCGTGGACGGCCGGAGACCAAAGTTGATAAAGCAGAAATGAAGGCTATTGTGGAAACGGATCGATTGCAAACCACGTCTGAGATAGCTGCAGGCTGCGGTATTAGTGATAAAACTGTTTTAATCCACTTGAACCAAATTGGGAAGGTGAAAAAGCTTGAAAGGTGGACACCTCATGAATTGAGTATAGCAAACCGACGAACGCGCGTCGACTGCTGCGTTACATTACTCATCGCAATGGCTGAACCCTGGCGAACCAGCCAAATCCTGCCCCAAGCGAAAATTGACTCAAAAAATATTACTTGTGAGCGTTTGGTGGACTGGTGGCGGTGTCGTTCACTACAGCTTTCTTAAATCTGGCCAGACGATTACGGCGGATGTCTATTGTCAGCAACTGCAAACCATGATGGAAAAGCTAGCTGCTAAACAACCGAGGTTGGTCAATCGCTCTGGGCCACTACTGCTTCAGGACAACGCTAGACCACAGACTGCACAACAGACGGCTACCAAATTAGAGGAGCTTCAATTGGAATGTCTAAGATATCCACCGTACTCCCCCGACCTTACTCCAACAGATTACCATTTTTTTCCAAATTTGGATATCTTCTTGCAAGGGAAAAAATTCAACTCCGATGGGACAGTCCAAAGCGCCTTCAAAGATTTTATTGATTCCCGTCCGAATGGATTTTAGGTAAAGGTTGTAAAGCGATCAATGAACTACCTATGATATGGCAGAAGTGCATAGCAATGGTACAATACTTTGATTAAATAAATATATTATATTTTTTAAAAAATCGACTTTATGTTCCTCCCTTACAAAACGCCAATTTCATATGTAAAGACCTAATAGAATAAGAAATATAATGGAAAACAATTTTTAGCTAGATGTATTGCTGGGGTGTTTCTTGCCGCTTCTTCTCTTTAACAGCAATAACACGCTGCGAAGCGCTGTACATACGACTAAGGAGTAAAATTCGATTTTAACTTATATGTATGACCTTAAAAAAGTGTGCTCCAGTGGAACTTATTTTGAATAAAAACTTGAATATGAATTTAGTAATTATTGTTTAATACAAATTAACAAGAAAAAAAACGAGATTGGACATCAAACTTATTTAAAAACAGAGACGTATCTTGTGGTTTATCATTAATAAAAATTAATAACGAAATGATTACTGGACGATATAAAAACAGAGTCAGAGGCAGAGTCTCTGTTCCACTCTATATTCTAGTAGTTCCAAGAGTCAATGCGTGTGGTACGTGCACTAATGACTTGTCGCGGCGTACTGACTCAACCTCGCAAACTCGATTTACAGTGATCCAGCCACTAACTTCAAATACGAAGGATGCCAGTGCTGACTTCATACTGGCATGGTGAAAATTGATTTGAACTCAGTGCTACCAAATCATTTCTGACTTCAATATTCTCAATTGAATCTTTTGAAGTGAGTGCGCTCCCGAAGTCAGTAGCTGATTCAATGTATATCAGCCGTAACCATCAGAGGGATTAGCGAAAAAACCGCCGGAGCACTCGAAACGAGCGCTCGTGGCTCGCGTATTCGTGCTCGTTTCTACGCACTAACTTCACGATTGCTCGTTGGTAACATGTTACATTACGCCCGGTAATACCAATCAGTACCTACCTTAAAAGATAAACGTGCTTTTTTACAAGCTTTTATTTAACTTGCAATGGATGTATGTAAGTATGTATGTAAGTTCGAGTGGAATCTTGCAAGTTAAATTTGACCAACTTTCCGGTTTCCAATTGAGCTGAAATATTGCACGCATATGTATATCGCGTGACAATGCAATAATATGGTATCATGGAGCTGATCTGATGATGGAGTCGAAAGGTGGCCATAGGAACTCCTGTACTAAACAATATAGACCCGTCGTGTTTGGGCGCGTTTAACTTGTTTTGGCTAGCACTCTGCTGCTACATGGTATCCAGGATCTCAAAAGCTTGTATTTAAAAAGTTTTTTACATTACTAAGATTAATTTTTCTTTTGTATTCTATTATATAATGTTGTGTAGTATTGTGTAATAACTATGTATCCTATTATTTACATGTATTTGATTTGCACACCACCGTCATACACTCTTGATTCCTTTCACACAATCCACAGCCCGGGTTGTCTGGAAGAGATCGCTCTAAAGCGATAATACCGCCCTTTGTTCCTGCCCTGACACGAAATAAATAATTTAATTTATGTGTATGTGGTGAACAATAAAGTATTTTCTATCTATCTACCTATATAATTTCTTTTATCGCTGAATTAAAGTGTATGTGATATGACGTTAGGTTACAAATGAGGAGGAGTTTTAATAAGTAGTCATGTAATATGGGTGAAACTGGCACAGATAATGCTAATTATAATGTAAACTATGTGAGCAATACCTTCATAATTTAAAAATAATTCCTACTGCTATTTCTTTATATTAATGTCATTACTAAATTATTAAAAAGATTTTAAATTAAAGCTGCCTGTAAATCTTAGGCCAGAAATTATTTTTTCTCTACTCGGATAATTGGCTTTGACCACAAAGTGGAAACAATTGTCTCCTTCTTTTTTACCTATACCCAAGCATTTGGGGGCGGCACAGTATGTTTTTTCCTTCCATAACATACGTCTTTTAGTCAGATCACAAATTATCATGTCATTCTACACATTGTCTATATATCTTTTTTGGGCCTACTTTTATTCTTATGTTCCTCCTTCATATATGGGTATCATCAATTTTTCAGTATTACATACCGTTCTTGAAAATGCTACTTTCGCACGTAAGTGAAGTAATGACAATACTCTTTTAATAATGTGTAAATATTGTCAAAGAGAAACTGTAATTGTATTACTATATTTTTTAATTAACTAATTTACTTAAATATGAAATAAAATAATTTGCAGACACTTAGTAATTAGAAATACTTATATCATGATGTTTTACAAGTTAGATAATAAGATATTATTTATTACTAGCTGATGCCCGCGACTTCGTCTGTATGTTGCGGTTTTTTAACTATCCCACGGGAACTGTTTAATTTTTCAGGATCAAAAGTATCCTATATGTTGAGCAGGGATATAAGCTACCACCATACAAAATTTCATTTAAATCAGAGTACAAACAGACAGACAAACAGACACATAGACAAACAGAGAAACAAAAAATTTGTAAAACATCTAAATTAGTTCTATTTCACTTCTTACATCCCCCCGACTCAGTTTTTAGCATTTTTTTTCATTGTACAGAAATTCGACCTCTACAATTTTTTTTGATATATAGATGTGTCCGCATCCCTATTGTTTTCTTAAATATTGTTGTTTAAAATGTTACAGATGTGGTTTGAAACAGATCGCAGCGAATTGGTTTTGGGTCGTGTTCTGTGCTTAGACGCGTCCAATAACGTAGCGCCAAATTTGATGAAATGTCACGAACTTGGTGGATCGCAGGAGTGGAAACATAAAGGAAGTGTGAGTGTTTTTCTTTTTTTTTTTGGCCAGGGGAAACCCATTTGAGGACTAAGCCGCGACAGGCACAGAAGCCTGGGGGGGATGTTCGCGACCTGTGTGAGTGTGTGGGATTCGCCAGATCGGGGGTGGCACTAGCGTGCCCGGTCACAACCGGAGCCAGGCTATTGCCACTCCTCAGTTAGGGATACCCACTAAAACCCCTGGGCGTTACGTCCTGCGCCTTATGCCAGGGCTACGGGAAATGGGCTGCCCGACTTCGCAGTGCCCTGGCAGGCGTGGGTCCCCCTCACTGAGCCTCTTCCTATGCTAGGGGACGTGTCCCCCGGCTACTTCTTGGTCTCGTTCGTGCGTGGGGCGGTCTGTAACGCGCCCCACGGGAACAGAGATGAGCGCGCGCGGAACACTCGCGCTCTCATCTCGACGGCAAGTGTGAGTGATTTAGGCCAACACTTGATAAGGCTTATAGAATGTTATTTAACACTAGCACATACCAACGAAACTTCGTTTCCGTTTCCATGGCGACGATATTAGTAATTGCAACGACATCGCCAGAAAACGCGATCAGAGCGCCGCCTTTTTTTCTATATTCATCTTTCCCTCGTATGCAACCAGGGTCATTATGATACATTTTCGCTACAATACGATCATCAGGTTAAAAGTATTCTGAGTGTTGACCCGCGATATAAGCTTAGCTCTGTGTCGAATTTCATTTAAATCAGTTCAGTAGTTCTCACGTGATGTTCAAACACACAAAGATGCAGACTGACAGACAGACAACAATTCTGAAAATTGCATTTCGATATCTGCTGGTCCGAACTAATCCCCATGATTATTATTTCAATTTTAAATTCATTTTATAAACTCGAACCTTCTGTAGATTTGTTATATTATAGAGTAATTTAAAGTAGGCTAAAAATTAATTTACTACATCGTTCGTGCTTTTCCGTACCAATTTTTGTAAACACGAGATCCTTATTGATGGCTGCTTCTATATCTTACCGACAATTCATTTGCCTTACTGTCGGTTAAAAATTGACATAAGCTTCATACAGGCAATGTCAAAATTCAACCGGTAGTAAGGCAAACGAATGAATAGTAAGCTATAGGAATCGCCCATAGATCATCATATCTGTCCGTATGTCTACGAATGTTACAGCGATTATTTTCAAAAACTATTGGGTTCTGTGTGCATGAAATTTGGTTGGAAGGTATATTACGTAAGCTGTTACAGTATGGTGCACTGAAATCCCTTAATAATTGGCAGTGACCGCCATACATGTAATTGTATGTAAAAAGTGTACATAGGCTGCATAATACATTTTTTCAACTCTCCGTTACGGTTTTAATATCTGAACGTTACATTGAAATCCTTCGAGGCATATCAGAGCCTTTTCGAGACGGGTTGACAAAAAAGTTCTGAATATAACCATAATTTTATTAAAGTAAAAATAAAAAACCTTTATTGTTAAGAGAATTAACTAATTTATTCCTCCAATGATTATACCACCAGTATCCAATTATACCTTCTTTCCAACTTGTCCCTCTAAAAAGGCCTCTTGCTTTCCCAAGCTATTTGAAGCCCATCTCTCCCTGTATTCACAAATTCTGGACCAAAATATCTCTGATGCATAATTTGTTTAGAATCATATAAACAGCAGATTACATTAAAGTTTTATAATTTTAATTTGAAATTACAGACAGATCCTTCAATTTTATTGACATAAGTCAATTGCAAACTAAACTCTGTAGAAACTGACCTTAGGATGTGTATTTAAATTAAATATTTTTTATTTTTAGGCTGGGAGCCCAATTTATAACACGGCAGCCGGAATGTGCTTGGGAGTTGAAAGGGCATACAGAGAGGAACTAATCCTAATGGTTATATGCGACAATTATTCTAAAAACCAATGGGATTTTATAAGGGGTTAAAATTTTGACCATTTTTGCTAATGAAGTATTAAGATTACATATTTAATATCTTAATACGATGACAACGATACGTGTTTTTAGATTCTTTACTGAATGAAATCAATTTTAAATTGAATTTAGATATAATGTAGCTGTACTATTTAATTGATGTTAATGTAAGTATACCGATGCGAACGTGATCTACGTGTATATTGCGCATCTAAATAACTTCATCACAACATATTAGTTTAATAATATTTCTTGTATCTTCTAAATATTTAATTAGTATAACACAAAATCTATTTACATTGATATTAATTCAAGGCATTTTATAAGGTAGCTATTGACACACCTTATTATGTTTGTATCTATTACGCCGCCTAATGAGGATACAATAACTTTATTGGTATAATTGTTAAGTTTTCTATTTTATTATTATGTCGCTGTCACTGCCTATTTTCATAGTAAGTTAAATATTAGGTCTTTACATATGAAATTGGCGTTTTGTAAGGGAGGGACATAAAGTTGATTTTTTTTAAATATAATATATTTATTTAATCAAAGTATGTACCATTGCTATCTATGCACTTCTGCCATCTCATAGGTAGTTCATTGATCCCTTTACTAAAAAAAAAACATTCGGACGGGAATCAATAAAATCTTTGAAGGCGCTTTGCACTGCCCCATCGGAGTTGAATTTTTTCCCTTGCAAGAAGTTATCCAAATTTCGAAAAAAATGGTAATCTGTTAGAGCAAGGTCCGGGAAATACGGTGGATGTCTTAGACATTCCAATTGAAGCTCCTCTAATGTGGTAGCCGTCTGTTGTGCAGTGTGTGGTCTAGCGTTGTCCTGAAGCAGCAGTGGCCTAGAGCGATTGACCAGCCTCGGTTGTTTAGTAGCTAGCTTTTCCATCATGGTTTGCAGTTGCTGATAATAGACATCCGCCGTAATCGTCTGGCCAGATTTAAGACAGCTGTAGTGAACGACACCGCCACTAGTCCACCAAAAGCTCACAAGTCATATTTTTTGAGTCTATTTTCGCTTGGGGCAGGATTTGGCTGGTTCGCCAGGGTTCAGCCATTGCGATGAGCGTTTCTGATTATCGTACAGGATCCACTTTTCATCACAGATATAATATAAAATCCCTTCATTATTGTGCCGGTTGAGTAATGTAACGCAGCAGTCGACGCGCGTTTGTCGGTTTGCTGAACTCAATTCATGAGGTACCCATCTTTCAAGCTTTTTCACCTTCCCAATTTGCTTCAAGTGGATTAAAACAGTTATCATTAACACCGTAGTCTCTGACGTGGTTTGCGATGGATCCGCTTCCACAATAGCCTTCAATTCTGCATTATCAACTTTGGTCTCCGGCCGTCCACGGGGCTTGTTCTGCAGGTCGAAATTTCCAGAACGAAAACGTTGAAACCAAAAACGCACTGCGTTTTCTTTTGCGACACCGCCGCCATACACATAATTAATCCTTCGAGCCGTTTTGGCAGCACTGGTGCCACGATGGAACTCGTACTCGTAAATAATGCGATATTTCAAGTTTTCCATTTTGTAAACTGAGTGACGCAAAGAAAAAACCAAAAGAGGAATTTCAAAACACAAAAGCATAAGTTAATAGCTGTATAAATTTGAAATTGGAATACCGAACCAAAGAGGAGATATTTGAGATCAAAGTGGCCAGTACGATAAACGCCAACTTCATATGTAAGGACCTAATAATAAAAATATACGGTCAATACTTTTCAGTAGTTTATGGAAATGATAGTCTTTTATAAAGATCTGGAAAACGATCTAATTAAATTCTATGTTTTATGTATTTTAAATGTAATGAATGTAAAATATTGTAAGACGTAGTCGAGCAATGCAAATCTATAATATTAGAAAAATCTTCAAATGCCGTGTCTGTGCAGTGAAACTATAAAAAAAAACAACTCAAATAGACTACATGAACGATAGTGAACACAATGAAATGTTATTTCGGTTTTTTGTTTGTTTGTTCGGGATTCACGTAAAAATTACTCGGTTGATTTCGATGCGGTTTTCGCTGATCGACAACAAACTCTCAGACTTATATAAAATCTGCGGGATGTTATATTCCGGAAATCTCATTGGAATTTTCCCGGGATCGGTTTAAAGTTGTTAGGGCGGGTAAAAATTAGCTTTTTCCAACACAATAATCACTAAAACGGTATCACACTTTCTTTCTTAAATGCTGCGATATTTTGTGTCTCGGGAATCTCACGGATTTTTTCCAGGGAACGGTAGAAATAACTTAGATTGCATAGATATTAGCTGATTTTGATACAATTTCACTAGAACCATAGCTTAAATTCTTTTTCAAGTGATGCGATACTTATATATATTCTGGCAAACCCAGGGGAATTTTCCCACTTTATTAGTGGGTACCATACATAAAAATTAGCTGATTCGAATGCGATTGGTACTAAAACAATATACTTGGGATTTCCTAACTTCGAAACCACGTGATATTAGGACTTGCTTGATATGACAATTTCTATATTTATTAGATATCTTTAGTCGTACAAATGAACTTATGTATGCCTTTAGTAAAATTACTATTATACTGGGATTTTGTGCAATTCTTCGGCATTCATGTATTTTCATACTAAAAAATGTTTTGCCCTGCTGAAAATACCCCTTGATTTTAATACATACATACGTTACATATTAAACGTGGACGAAGTCATGGGTGAATCCTAGTCTTATACATGTAAAGCCTGTTGGTACATAT
The DNA here is from genome assembly GCA_019925095.2 of Dendrolimus kikuchii. NCBI lineage: Eukaryota > Metazoa > Arthropoda > Insecta > Lepidoptera > Lasiocampidae > Dendrolimus > Dendrolimus kikuchii. The sequence continues at coordinate 12,036,117 of CM034387.1, read as the reverse complement.
TCAGGAAGGGATACTATGTACATGGCGTTGACAGGAAATAAATTTTAAATAATGTGTGGGTGATTATTTTGTGTTCTTGCATACCTCATTTTGGTAATATGTTAAGTCTATCTTTATAACTTTAAGTATCATACTTTAGATTCAATTTGGGGATATATTATTTAAGATAAATAGTACTGGGTACATTTTTTACACCGAATATTCTATTGAAATTGTATATTTTATGATAAAGGGTATTTGTAAAAAGTTTGAAATGTAATGATTGATGGCTGTTTTAGGGTAATTTATAGAGGAATAAGGTCGTACAAAATATTACTCATTTCTACAATATTTTTAGGTTATTAAGTTATGTATGGTTTTATTTTTAAGTTTTGTATATGTTGAAAAACATCGTAGATGGCAACTGGCAGCTTTTATTTGATGAATTACGAAAAAGTCAACACAGGTTTTTGTCAACAATGACAAGTTGAATACCTGAAGTATAATGTAGTCGTAGTAAGTTACCTGTTATAATTATAACAATCATTTTATACAAAATGGTACAGAAGCACAAAAAAGTTGAAACAAACTGTATAAGAAAAATGCTCAAACAGTGATATTAGCGTAGTAGAGTATTTTGTAACGTTTGTCTACCGTATTTCTCACCCTAAAGCTGGTGTTGTTAAGGTTATTGTCGTGATAAGTGTCAATTGAAGAGTTAAATACTTTTTTGATAGAATATTAGGCATGTTCTACTACCATAAATTCGCTCCTTATCTCGTATTATTATTAAGAAAATCGAACCATTTTGATCTTCAACATTCTTGGTGCATAGTTTAAGATAAATTTGCCTCATAGAAGGTGATATAAACTTTAAATATCCATGTCTAAATTAGAAAATGGATATGTTTACTGTAGTTTTTATTATACTCTAGGAAACATAGGGTAAGTAATATTCTTATGAACAATTGAAAACATTTGATTACAATAAATAAATCGTTAAAGATTATTATGATGAATAAAAAAATATCTCATATTTAAATTACATGTAGTGTCCAAATAATTTTTTATTGAGCAGACTGGCGGCCCAACTGTGATGGGTAGTGGTTACTGTCGCTTATGGATATTAGCGATACGAGCGATATTCCCATTGTGCTGCCGGTCTCGAAAGAGAAACTGGAACCTGGCCACCGATGCTGGAACACAACTCAAAGTTGTTATGGTAGCATACTCTAGACCAGGGGTGGTAGCCAGACGGGAAAGTGGCCAACCCTACTACCTGGCGAATTTATGATATAGTTTTATAACATTGTCAGTTATTTTGTTTTTATTCACTGTAAAATATTATTTTTTGGTGATTATTACGTATTTTCTGTACAAAACACGAGTATTATATTGAAGTTGTATATTTGTAACTCGATTTTTTTAAAATTATATTTGAGTACAAGTCTTACCTTATTTTCTAATACAGGTGATCATGCCATGCCGTCCTTTATAGTAATTTACATACGTAAATATACTAGGTCTTTTTTTTCAGTTTTTGTTAATCCTGAATGAAATTATGTGCGTAAATTAAGGATTTTTGTGGGAAATTGAAATTACTTATATCATGTAGCGTTATTGCAATATGTGTGCTTAATTTAATCAAAGTTTAATGGTAAAAAAGATAATGATCATTGATATTATTTGTTCAGGACTTTTGTATCTGTAGAAAATTTGTTGTTGTAACGTGGTGACTATAAAACTTTCATGTTTAATTTGAATTGATTTTTGTAATTTTCTTTGAACAAATCTTATTAAATGGGCTGGAGTTCTTTGCATTTATGTATTATTGGCTGTAATAAATAAACTTAATAAAATCAAATTCGTTAAGAGCCAGATTGGCCTTACCATCGGTTAAAATGTTACATAAGTTTCATACAAGTCATTTCAAAATTCAACCGATGGTGATGCGAGTGATTGAATAGTAAGATATAAGAACCGACCATAAGGCATATTAAAGGTGAATTTATCAAGTCGGCGTCCAGGGCCAAATCCTATACTACAAAAAACACTCAAAGGAGTCTCAAGGCGGATTTTGATGAATAATAAAATGGTATCATTACGTTTTTGAAAAATCGACTACCCTTGTGCGGAATCTAATCGGCTGTTTTGGAAAAATAACAATATCCTGTATTATATACCGGATCACAACGTACCTTATAAGGATCGATTTCTGTGAAGGAATGTCAAACGGCAAACCAGGGGAAAGGGTTGTTTATTTTGTTTGAATGTCTGAACAAAATATTCTATTTTCCATATACTACTCGTAAATCGGTTTCGGCACTCCTACAATATCTGTCTTACACATTATTTGTTAGTCTTCTTCCATCTATTCTACATGGCCAAAACACTGTATCCTTGTTTCAATATTAGTTAGCTAATGACAATCTAATGATTGTTAATATTGTATTAAAATTTTAATATAACAATGAAAAAATAATCATTTTAAATCATATTGCAATCAACGTTAAATGATTTTTTGTTCGAATCCTCTGAAATATTTCTCTGTTCCTAAAATTGTTGAAATTCGTATATTTAAATTGAGACAAGTATGTATTATTTTTGCATCAGTATTCTTCTCTTCCACTAGTATAATGTTACCATAGTGTTTTAAAAATGATTTATCATATCAGTGTTTATAACGTATTGTATACCTAAGCAGATTTTTAATCAACCAAATAGGATTTTGATAAAACAATTCAAAGTAACATATTATAGACCGAAGACAATAATAGATCTACCAAGAAAGGAAGTCCAGAAGACCTTTGTTAATTAGAATACTTTGAATACGGAAGTACATTTAAAGGTACTGGTAGGTTTAATATTTTCGAATGAAAATTTTATGATGTTGTCACTTTAGTAAATAAAGTTAATAAAAGGAAATTGTTTTTTTAATTTTTGATTAACCTTTCCAAGAAACATGTAATTTAAAGTGTGCACTTCATCGGAAAACATTTCCAGTCTCGAATGTTCTTTTATCAAAGCTGGTTTTCGATTTCTACTTTTAATAAAATAAATCCGTTCTTTTTAATTCAATGTGGTTCTGCACTATGCGACTACCTACTAGTAGTAGCCTACCATAAACATTCACGAATATTCAAGTTTTAAAATATCTTGAATTTCACGCACTTAAGCATCCAAAGATAGCTCCACGTTACAAAAGCCTTAACAAAATTGTAGGTTTTCGAATGACACGAATGCTAAATGAGACTTATTGTGGCAGCTCGAGAAGGCACATTTTACTAAACAGTTTTTCAATATTCTTTATCTTTGGCTTAAAAACGAAATTGTTGCATCCAGGGGCAGATCATTCTAGCAAGCATGGTGATTTGGTTTTGACACTCAGAAAAATGTAGAAGAGTGACGTTGTGCTAGGCACGTCAACTAAACACAGCAAAGAAAACTTCAAACTAACTAATAAACTTTTTAATAATACTCTTTACACAATATATGTAGGATGGTGGTTGTGTAGCAACGAGTTGTTTATAGTTAGATTGTCAAGCCAGTGTTGTAATTTTTCTTTATTATATATTGTTATTTAAGTATACCAGTTTAAAGGGAGATACTTTATTTATTTGCTATCCTACATTTTTAGGGGCTCGTCCGGGATAGAATATATTTTATTGTTTTTACAATGGCACCGAAGAGACACGTTATATTAGACGAAGACGATATGGAGCGCCATGTACGAATATCATTTAGCGATATGGAGAGGTCCGTGACGACTTTTACTGGAGACGACACCTATCCTATCGCTATATTCATTGAGGAATTTGAAGATGTTGCACAGACGATGCATTGGACTAATATTGAGAAGTTGATTTACGCCAAACGTGTATTGGATGGTACCGCTAAATTATTTTTAAGGACTTTGGGTAGAGTAAAAGATTATCAAACACTGAAAAACGCTCTGCTAGATGAATTAGAGTCAAAAATGAATAGTGCGACAATACATAAGAAACTTCATCACGAAAGATGCAGAATAGTGAGACTTTTCAACAATATTTTTTAGTTATGAAAGAAATGGCTTTCCATGGCAACGTTGACGACGCCGCACTTATGGAGTATAGACGGAATTTCAGATGTGGAGACGAGTAAGATAGAAGTATAAAGGGTCAACCTTTAAGTGACTTTAGAAGGAAAATAGTATTGCAATAAAATGATACTACTCGATCGGAAATTCGAAATATCTTATGTTTTAGCTGTGGGGAAAGAAATCATGTATCTTCTAGTTGTCCGTATCAAACTCAAGGTCGACGATGTTTTAATTGTCAAAATTATGGACATATTTCTACAAACTGTCATCTTCGGAAAATGGCGACGGAAAATGTTTCCTCTAAGTCTAGACCAATTGTATCGTCGCAGATGGCGCAACCGATCGTTCGGGATTCATCGGTTTCAACCGGCTATAACCGCGATGAGCGAATGACTGCGAAAATACACGACCAGTTCCGATTACCTCTGTATTCCGCTCCCAAGCAAGCCTTCTTAGACTCAAATTTTATTCCAGGTGGCGCTACTAATGATGTTGATGAAGTTTATATAGAAAGAGATGATGAGATTGAGAACGCAAGACCGAGTCGATCGTGTTACGTCGGGAATACGACGATACAGGAACCGGCTTTGTCTTATCAAAATTGTTCAGATAAACCATTTAAAATGATAAATTTGTACGGAAACATTGAAAATGCATTAATAGATTCAGGATGCGATGTCAATCTGATATCAGATGAACTTTACAATAAACTGAATTTACTGCAATGTGACAAGTCCAAACATAATATTGACTGGCTTAGGTTCAAAGAAAATTATACCTCTTGGTACTGCAATTATTAAAGTAGTAATAGATGATTGTACATACACCAACGTAATTTTTTATGTTGTATCTAGGTCTTCTATGCCTTTTAGGGTAATTTTAAGTAACGATTTTTTGAAAAGCCTGTCTACCACTACCAACGGCATTCTATAACGCCGTACGTGACGGTGAGCTACACTCCTGTCGCGCCTCACGAATCGACGCTTCACGTCGAGCCTGCTACCTTCGGCGGTGCTGCCATCTGGACTCGGCCTTCTATCCTTCCGTAGTCGAAGTAACTATTCCGCGGTTGTGCAAAGTGCAAAGGTACATCAATTCCCCCCTGACTACCTATTTAATTTTCTACCTCTTAGTATTGCTTCTATTATTTTAATTGTAATAAATTGTTAATTTAAATTTTAATTCTTCTTTTATTCGGCTTATCCGACCTTCCCTATAATTCTGCGGTGGGTCACACTAAAATAACCCAGAACGCCGCAAGAGTAGAAAAAAACAAGGACAGATACATTTTGCAAAGGGATAGATGATGAACAAATGAATAACGAAATTAAGATCGAAATTCTGGAATAGAAGGTTCAGGGAGGAAATCTATCTAAATCAAATAAAAACGATTTTGTGAAACATTCGTAATATTACATGTAAATATGTCTCTCAACACCACGGACCTTAAAAATGGCTCAGATTTTTAGAGGGGTTGCAGGGTGTCATAGGAAGGCCAATACTTGTATGCCCCTTGACAAAATTAATGTAAATGTGTCACTAACCGACGATTATCCCTGTCTACGTCATATAAAATGGACCCCATTGCAAGCCCCGGTCAGTGTAGGATATGAGAACAAAAGGTACCGGGTTATTGGGATGAACTGCTAGTGCAACTATGGATCTGCGCTATGGGAAACTTTTTGAGATATTAATTGTAATATGTACAGATTTATCGTAAGTAAATTCTATTAATTTCTGTCTTCAAAAATGTGGTAATGCGTGAAGCAGATAACGAACAGCATTTAGGTAACTCCTTAAAGTCTTAAGTAACTACTCCTTATTGGGGTTGTCATTCTTAGGTATTAACTAGTTAAAGGTAGACATGTGGCGAATAATAAATAAAACAGTATATCGATATGTTATTCAACATTTATTTTAACATTTAAAATTACATAAAAAGAAGGCGTTTTGCCTTAAAAGTCTTTGATTATTTATTAATTATGTAGACCTACAGAATTGATTTCATTTATAGAGCGAATTAGTATTAAAAGAGGACAATAGGTCTATAATAATATGCTGTTATTGGGTTTCTGCACAGAGAAAAATAATGTAATCTAGGTAAGTACAGTAATAGTGAACATTAAGGTAAATTTAAAATTGAAAAAATATATATTTTTATTAGAAATAATCTAGTATTGGCACACACAATATGTTAAATTACTCAGATGAATATTGATAATTCACAGAGTTTACAGCGATAAAACCATGTTTAAAAACTGCAATAACAGCATATCAGAACAATAGAAAATACATGAAAATCAAAGAAAATGATATCTATGAAGTAATAATATACGAGTACGATAAGAAAATTCCCTACAGGACATATTTTTGCCACAAAACGACCAAAAAATGTCAATTATATAAGTATATAGATCAAGGATGTGAATGAGTCTCCCGAGCGCATCATTGCCTGCAACCATGTTTTTTTTTAAGAATTTGAAGAATTTCTTTGAATATAGTGAACAAGGCATTTGAACAACAATGAGTTATTTAAAAACAAATGATGCGTTCAGATTCATCGAAATAACATGAGTGTACCTACATATTTTTTTAAACTAAGTCATTAATATTGCAAACCGAGAAAGAAGTGTTGCATTTTAAATTTGATAGAATATTTGCTTCTCCGTATTGCATAATTTGTAAAATAAACATGGCTATAGTCTACGCATTTTCTATTATGATATTCTTTATAATTTTATTCTGCCCAAGTTTACGTTATAATTATTATATCAGCTTATAAACGTCTCATTGCTGAGCTCGAGCTTGCCCATTTTAGGGGAACAGACTGCATATCTGCTAAGCTCGTCCTATACAGTATCTCACATCGGTAATCTGAACTTCCCCTAAAAATGATTTCCTTCATTGTCAATACGTAAAAAATCCAAAAGTTTCTATATCTTGCTATTCATTAATATGCTTTACCGTTGATAGTGATTTGACATGGACTTGTATAAATATTATGTCCAATTTTAACTAGTAGGAAGCTAATTGAATATTTAATGTTATAAAAACCCGTTATGTCAGAATACAGCCTAAGCAGTTTCGAAACCCCGTTTTGGTACGAACATGATATGACCTATATACCTATACCAAGATATGATTTTTGGTATAAAATATGTACTGCATCTATGTATATTCTAGGTCCATATTCGAATACAATATATAAAGGTGCACACCGCCGTCTGTATTTGTATTTTTGAATGAATGAGACATTACAAGTTGGCGAAAAAATTTTAGTTTATCTTAGTCCAAATTTGAGTTATTATTCAAGTCCCATAACTATTCTATGTTACTTGTAGTACAGGTAAAATTTGACATCTACTCTATAGAATTGATGTCAATTATTAACAAAGGAAAAAATAATGTCTAGGTATAATATAGTAAAATATCTAGGAATTTAATTAAAACAAGATTATATAAGATTTATCAATAGATACAAAGATTATGTAATCCTGTTTGTACATATTTATATAACAATTTATCTAAGCTGAAATTAATCATGTATTGCCAATGTAGGGTAGGGTGGTATAAGATTGCGTAGTCGATAAGATTGCGCATACGGCTGAATATGAAACTGATGTTTGAAGCTAACTTGTGTTGGCGTGAATGGAACCGAATTACGCTCCCGAAATAAAATTGAAATTAATTAGAAAATAAAAGAAGTATGTAAGTTAAAAGTTTTACTTGCCATTGATTATCTTATTTTTCAATAATAAAACTTATAAGATTTTCTTAGCTTTTCGCGACTTGTATACATAATAAAACTACGTTTTAACGGTTTTAAGCGCGGTAATATTATTTGATTTTGGTTTTTCCGACGTTTCGGCCACTTTTCAGTGGCCGTGATCACGGAAGACAAAGATGTCAAGTGTCAACGAGTATTGTTAAAGTTTTATTTGGCCTACCGCCAACTTGTTAATTTTAATTATTTAGTTTTAATTCGGCAAGTGGCCGAAACGTCGGAAAAACCAAAATCAAATAAAATTACCGCGCTTAAAACCGTTAAAACGTAGTTTTATTATTATAAAACTTATAAGGTTTTGCTGATTAGCCAACATTATAGTATAATAACACAAGGCCAGTTTCGGATTCATACGACATCATTAAACAATAATATAAGAGATAGCAGTTGTATTCGATTTTTAGAGTGGCGTCGAAGTGTGTAAAACTGCGCTTTGAGTGCAAATATATTTAGATGCTCGCAAGCGAAATGTCAATGGCGAATGTAAAAGAGCAGCGGCTCAGACTTTAGGAATGATAGAGCCAGCTGTACATTTTTATTTCTAACAAACACGATGTGCAAAAATATTAGGTCGATTTTTGAAGACTGTTGCAACCATGTGAGGACATTAGACGAAATTTTTATTGATTTTACTGCTAAAGTTTTGAGAAAGCAGCATATGAGTTTGCAGAAGTGTATAATATCCCCCACCAGTTTAAGGTACAGGTTCCACAATATTATCGCTCTCAATGCGCAATTTTATACACTAGGGTAGATAAAGTTGCGCAAATCCGTATTTTAAATTTTTCTTTTATGGTTGTAATAGTTGGACTTTTATTGATTGCATTAATATAGTTATTAATTGCCACGGGAACAATAGTACAAAATAAATAGTTCGTGTCAAATTTACTTTTGTATTTTCAATTCGAGCTGTTATTTGAAAATCGCGCAGGGTGGTGTAAGATAACACCCTACCCTATCATCATTAAAGTTAACACGAGTTTTCGTTTTTTGGCAAAAATATCCAGTTGTTTATTAAGAGAGAAGAGACATGAAAATTAATATAAATAACTAGTATTTATTAATGTCGAAGCTTGGACTGAAATGTATGTGGAAACAAGTGACAATCCTTAAGTTTGATATAGTGAATGTTCTATTGTCCACAATGAGAAACTTCATTATGCATCTAAAAGTATTAATATTACCGAAATTTATGTTTTCCTACTTTTAAACTTTTCTTTTCTGGCCAACAGCGATTCCGTTTACTATATATTGGTCCCAATGCTTCTCTATGGGGTATTTTATAGCTTAACTGTGTAATAAAACACATTACTACATACTAGCTGTTGGCAAACATTCTGTACGTTTCAAATTTTATATGAAATGTGTCAAATATATAATTAGGACGATCTTATTCAATGTATTAAATTCAAAAGAATTAAAGTAAGAACATATTTGTTGTGGCTTTAATAGAGTACCTTTTTGCCAACGAAATAATAGATACTTACTTGATCATCTAGTTCAAAAGTATGTTTCAGATCTGATGGTCGAAGAAGAAACCACTAATGTGGTTGATTATTTTGTAATCTCATTGATACATCTCATCTTAATATCAACATCAAGAGGTTAACTTTAAAATTTTAATCAATTGTATATTAGAGAAATTTTTAATTTGAAATTTATTTACCTTTTAAATGATTCGATTTGTAAATAGATCAATTATCAAGTTATGCGTGTAGAATGAAGTAAATAAGGATTTATACTTTAAGACTTCACTTTGTGACATGATATTTGTTACAGTTTATTGATAATGAAGACGATATGACGTTACAGTTATGATAAGTTACTTATATATTTTAGTCCTTCGACTTTATAATAATATATTTAATTCTAATGTAATACAATCAGAAGAATTCAGAACGTCGATAGCAATTACTTTGTGAAAGACCCAATTCAGTAATTCAGAGATAATTTAATAGAATGATAAAAAAACTGAATTAATAATATACGCCTGAATTTATTAATAAATAGATGGTACAATCACTAATAGAGCGTATATGACGGCGATGATTTATTAAATTTCAGAAATAATCTTACGATTCAAATAACCGGAAAATGTTACACGGTCAATTGATTACAAGCATAGAGGTAACGTGTACATATACATGCATATAGTGAAAAAAGACACCAAACATTTATTACAACAATCGATATTCAATATGTATTTGGTAACATTAAAAAACTGGATTGACATTTATAATAAATACGAGTTGAGTTTATACTAAAATGATCATTATACATTGAATATGAGCAGTGGACGTCTTACGGATGGTAACAAGTCCAGCTTTTAAACATTATGAAAGACATACACGATACTAATATTAATTAATTTTACAGAAATTCTTAACCTTCGTTGTACACAACCCACAATAAAAATCGTGTTTGCTGAAACCAAGGTAGGCATTAACTTTAATACAATAAACATTAATGTTACATTAACTCTATAAAATGAAATTTATTCTTGCAGGAGTTCGCTTAATCTATGTACCTTAGCTTACCTGTTTTCTTTTATAACTATTATATTACCTGATAAAATGGTACGAATATCTAAGGGTTTGTCCGGAGCTAGAGGTGACAGAGAGGTGCATAAAGGTGACTATCCAACTATGAATATTACACACATCTGATATAATTATGCTTATTAAATAACACCAAAAGTGCACACTGCACTAGAGAAATACAATACAATTAATTATATCGATTCCAATAAACATTACACAATTCGAAAGTTTTCAATTAATTTTTCAATAAAACACATTAGCATACAGTATAATTAACACATTGATTTATGTCAATGTAATCATTTGTATAAGTCGGGGAGACCGAGGAGAGTTGCGAGAATTTTTACTTTAACAATATCTTAGTCCAGAAACAGTCTACATCTATGAGCTCTATAAGTTACTATAGCCCAATTAATAGTCTTTAAGAAAGAATCATCAAAGTTAATGGCAATTTTAAGGTTTCTGAGAAAATGTACACAATCTGAAATTACTCCTCGTGTCACAAACCACCTAACACCGAGATAAGTTGTGGCGTATACCAAGGTAAGTTATGACACCTATGTACGAACGAAAATATGATGCAACAGTAACATAAAAGTTTGTTGTGACACCTATGTAGGTCCGAAAATAACATTCAACAGCAACATACCTAATAGTTTAAAAATCAGAGTCTAATCTGACAAACAGTTATGATAGACATTTCGAAGTCTGGCTATGTGAGCCCAGCCTAGAAATTCGAGACTCGGAAACCTTTTTATTTACTTGATAAAGAGTTCAAACTAACAAGCAAAACCAATAATTTTCTGCATCTTCTTAGCTTGCATGACAAGAGTTATGAATGTCAAAGAGGTAAGTGAGGTGTGTAAGAATAAGCCTAAATGGCACTCTGTTGTTCGTGCCTACCCCGCAAGGGAACTAGCGTGAAGTTATGTATGTATGTATGTATGTATGTATCTTCTTAGTCATCAGCGCTACTTTTATTATTAGTCTTTTTTTAATCTGTTTAAACTTCTTTTTCTATAGCAACAATTTCATACTTGGTTCGTGTGTCGGTCATCCTTTGTCATCTGAATTAGCTTGATATGCCTTTTTATTCTTCAAATTGCCAGGAAATGTACTAACACGCCGTGTGGCACTTTGAAATGTTTGCGCGACTACTTCAGAGGGTATACAGTTTATAAATTTCAACCCTAGCAATACCAATTGATCATAATAGCAGTCTTTTATATATTTAGCATTCTGAAACAAAGATATGGCGGTGCACCATGCAACATCATACCATAAAAAAATAACACCTCGAAAAAGAAAAGAAAGAAGAACGTTGTTACAAGCTTTCACAACTCGCCTTGGTGCAAAAATTCGTGGAACAATCAGATTAATTCATAATCTATTAATAAGACTTAAGACGAGAAAATTATCATAAAGATTCAAACACAATTAATGCATATCAATACATATGTAATCAAAATTATTGTAAAAAAACTTTGTGTATTTTTTTTACATGCAGATGTCATAGAATCATGACTACTTCCCATACGCCATTGATGTGCACTGCGTTAAATAGCGCATCTCAAAAACAACAACTGTGAGTTAGTGCTACATTTTTAACGATTATAGGTTCCGAGAAATCAACTATGTCACACTCTCCTCGGTTTCCCCTACTGATTAAGCATTGGAATGTATAATACAACATTTCTTATCAGTAGCGCCATGAATATTACAATTTAAGTCTATAATATCTTAAACACCAACGTTCAAGGATATCATACAATTTATATGTAAGCTTTGATGTTAGAACCGTGAACCACAACTTAATTAAACTTTCTTACTATCCATTCAGAAAAAAAGGCCGGAAGAGGCCAATATAGGGCACGCCCATCTGTATACTGCTTACCACGGTTATAAAATCGTCTTATATAAATGTTCTGTAGCTAAATATACAAGTAAACACAACAAACAATACAGTAATATTAATTTTGAGGTTGCAGGAATCCTGTCAACTGCAACAATATCTACAAATTTCCAACCAGGTGCAACTCAATATTTTGCAGTCTTCTTTCATTAAAGTTATATTCAATGTACAAATAACCATGAAGTGTACCTTGTTATCGTAGGAACATTTGCGTGAGCTTCAAATTATCTACAGATACAATACAATAATAATCCTTGCAAGTGCCAAAACTGCGAATCCGCATGCAATTGAACCTACGATAATTACTTTATGAAGACTGCAACTTACCAAGTTGTTAATAAGTATATTACTGCATTAATTATTATGTTTCAAACAATATTCACAACAAGGACTAATATACAAACTCTAACTAATACAATTTTATTGCTTGTACGAGAAGTACACGTACTATCTTCGAACAATTCGAAGACTCAAAATGAAAATTAAATCGAATAAATATAATTTAATTAACATTATACAAAACTTCTTGTATAATTGGGTCAAATACAAAAACGTTTTACATGTCTACAAGAGAAGACTACAAATTTTGGAACAGTATGTTTATATATTTTGATTCGCAAACATGGATTGCTATAATAAAAGTTGTTTAATTTTTCATGTTTCTGTAATTAAAAAGTTTATTTTTTATTATTGGATTCTTTTTCAACGTCTACCAAACTGAGATATACTGAATGTATCCGAACAGTTTACAGTAGGAGATATGTTGGTTTAAACGAGAGTTATAAAAAATAATTTATTTGTTAAAATACAACAGACTGTCAAATCTAACATACCCACGACATAACCTTATATAATAAAAAATACATGAAAAAATAATATACATATAGAATTTATGTAACTTGAACACTTTGTCCTCCGTTTTTGTGTTTGACCCAATTCCTTAAAAATTCATTAAAATTACAATGACAAGATAACTATACACTCGTAAAGAGTCATACAATAAAACTAAATTATAAATTAAATTAATCAATTAAATCTATAGTAGATAATGATAGCAAGGAGCGTGACCAGAAGGCTGGCTGCATTGCCACGTTGTTTGGCAAAAGTTATTTGTTGGGTGAAATAGAAGCTAGCCTTCTGATCACGGTTAGTGTCAAAGAGTTTCTTACAGATGGTTTTGAAGAAACTCTTTGCCGATGGACCTCACGGGCCCTATGTTTGCAGACCAAACGGCAAAAACATGTAACCTTTTCCTAAGGCTTCATATTTTCGCTGTTTGACGTCATCAGCTAAAGCGGTAGCGTTGCCAGCTCCTGACTCGGTCGTTGGAAATTATGACGGGGCAGTGTGTCAATGCAAGTCGCATCCCACACTAGCGGCCGCCCCATCTTCCAACAGACGAGTGACATTCCGCCCAGTCTCTTGCTATCGTCACGTACCAAGTCATTCGATTCCAGAATGGCCGGTACGCCGACGCTGACAAGAGCTCGGCGGATGCTGTTGAGACTGAAATGACGAGATCTTTTTCCTGCGCTCTTCAAATATGACAACCCGTGATGTCCAAATCCAATTAATAACTCTTGATTATAAATGAACGCCATGAGAGTACTTATTAATAGATTTCACAGAGGCCGGACTCAGTGATTCACTAAAGTGTACGTGTATGATTATATATATTTCTATGTCGTATAACTACATAAGTTAATTTGAAACAGCCTCGATCGTGCCTCCAAAAAACCGATCCCTGCAAAAAGTATGCATATACACCTCCTTAGTCGCGCCACTAGCTCAGATAATATGAAGGTGATATACTAATTTATGTTTCTAATTTATTATTATCAATACTGTTAAGTGAAGAAATATAAAGCATCCCGTTTCATCGAAAGTAAAACCTTTAATTTAGAATGTGAGTTATTTTATATTGCTTGTGAAAAGTACTGTGACGTAAATTGGACTACAATTTATATAAAGCTTTGCTTGAAATACAGAGGAAGTCAAAGTAACAATTATGTTCGATTTTGGAGTTAGCTGTGAATAGACATACGGAGGTGTTATTGTCGATGATTCCGGGTTGGAAGAAACTAATAATGAAACTTTATATTATTATAAAACTTTTAAATATTGATCGTGAAATTTATGTAATTACTCCTACATATTATTATATTAGTGGCCACAAGGCTCGCTCAGAGACTACAGAGTTACACGATTAATTCGGCTTAATTCAAACTTTTGATACCAAGTTGTATGTTCCATCCGAAAATATCAGTTGACTAAAGTAAATAGAAAAAATCATCTTCGTAAAATTGGCCCTTCACTACGATCAATTATCGACCGTTTTCCTTACTAAAATATCTCTCTCGTAAAATTCGCTTCGTTAATATTTTCGGTAACATACAACGTAGACTTAGCGTTTAATGTGCTTGGTCGAAGAAAACAAGAAGCACAGGGGGCAATATTGCCCTGGAGGCATTCTACACCTCTCGAAGTATACAACCTTAACATTTAAAACAGGTTAAAAAAATAGGAGTTAGATTTTGGATATACTATAAATCAAAGGTGAATTACCCGACAAAGTAGCCTTGTCTATTATATATCAACGCTATAAGTTGTTTAATACGGAAACAATTCTATGCAATGACGATAGTGCATACTTTGTCGAATAACCTGCCTTCAATCAAGGAGGCCACTAATTAAATATACGACATAAAAATTCTTGGAATCATTATTCTTCGCTTTATTTCTAAAACGATTGGTAGAATAATGCTGAATTTTTGTTCGCAGGAATTTCAGTGCCGCCTATTTTAATAGTTCCAATAAATTAGGGGTTTGCCGTAGAGGCAGTGATAGTGGAAGATCGTGAGAGCGCTAGGCGAAGGGCGCTGAGAAAAGGCGTGATAGTTACGCAAACACGAAGTTACCACCAGTAGATTGGTGAGTATTAAATGCACGCAGATCACATTATTTCGTGCTTTGTGTATGTATCCTAGAAGCAACTTCGATTTCAACTTGAAATAGATTTCTGAAAAGCTATCATGATCCTTAATTTCAAGATTATAATACCTAAATTAAAAGTTATTTACACGCGATATCGCAATTAAGTTATTAGTTAAGGCTAATCAGAAATCTATTTCTTATCTTAAAATACCGACAATAGATGTTAAAAATCAGCGATATCGATATCTTGTGACTTAGTTAATGCCGCGTTTTGTTAGGCATGGCGTGGCTGTGCACTTGCTAACGCTACTTTTAAAAATATTTGACTAGAAAAGGGGCAGCGTTAGCAAGCGAACAGAAATTTGCGAAGCAGCACGTCGACTACAACGTACTTGATCTTAATCTAATTCAAAATATTTTATTAATACTGATCATAATACATACGTAATTTTCCTACCTAATTGCTATGCAGTCTGGTGGGGCATTCAGAAACAACCAGTAGCGGTACCGTGGGCAAAGTGGGATCTGTCGATATGCTATAAGTACCATTTAAATAAAAAACTATAAGTAGGTATACTTAGTGATTAAATGAAGCTCGTACGGTGTGTAGTAGCTTCTATCAAGTGTTATTGTAAGCTCATGGAGATTCACAAAGTTCTTAACGCGTAGTTGGTGGTTTATAACCGTGGGTCATGCGCTCTAGGAAGCGGTGGACGTCGTGAAAACGAGGCCGCTGCATTGGCTCGCGGCGCCAGCATTCGTGCATTAGGTCATAGAGTTCGCGACGGCAGCGCGGCGGGGGTGCAGCGGGCACGCGAGCACCTCTACCGCCGCAACGCCACTCACTTGCATTCGTCACAACCTAAACGTTATGAATGATCTATATTATACTAGCGGTCATGGCAGACGTTGTCCTGTCCTGAAAATATAAAAATCTAGGAACCTATTCTAGTGCATCCTACCGGTTTCAATTGTGAATTTAAACCATCCGGGAATCGACTCAAACACATAAAATTACATCAAAATCGGTAAAGTCGTCCTCAAGTGCATAACTTGAGAACGATTTTTCCGTACATATATTTCGATGATTCTTTTTTATTTATATAGATAGATTACCGGAATATATAAATATTGCAAGGCTTAAAACGTACCACAAATCTGTAGCTATATACAGAATATAGAGAGAGTTCCATAGGTTACAACAGATTTTGCAGGAAAAAAAGCAACCAAATGTTTTTTAAATTTTTTCGACGTTTTGGCCACTTTTCAGTAGCCGTGATAACGAAACACAAAGGTGACAAGTGTCTATGAGTAATATTAAAGTATTTATTTAGTCTACCGCCAACTTCTTCATTTTAATTATTTAGTTTTAATTTTTGATTATGGTTATTATTTACTCTAAGTATGGGAACCAAACCTAATTTACCACCGCTTCGCAACAGGATGTACCTTAATATTAACATTCATAAAATTTACTAACCATACTCAAATAGTAGTACTAATTAAGAAAGAAAGACAGTTATTAAGGACTGAGGTGTGTCCTTTGATACGCACGCACGCACGCACACACACACACACACACACACACACACACACACACGCGCGCGCGCGCGCGCGCGTGCGCGCATACGCTGTGTTGTGTTTGTCTTTTCATATAACAAAATGTTCCCAACTTATTGGTTTTATTTCGCGCTCAACCAAAGATTTTAAAAACCAGAATAAAATAGTTTATTTCTTC
The DNA here is from genome assembly GCA_019925095.2 of Dendrolimus kikuchii. Taxonomy (NCBI): domain Eukaryota; kingdom Metazoa; phylum Arthropoda; class Insecta; order Lepidoptera; family Lasiocampidae; genus Dendrolimus; species Dendrolimus kikuchii. The sequence continues at coordinate 12,019,152 of CM034387.1, read as the reverse complement.
TGTACTCTGGTTCGTACAATACCAGAATACGCCTCAGTAATTTGGTCATCTTTTTATGCGGTACACAGGGAGAGAATAGAGAGGGTACAAAAAAACATAATTTCCTATAAATTTGACTTCGATTGCGAATATAATAGTTCCTACAGTATAAATTATTTAATCAGATTTAAGATTAACTCACTTAAGTCGCATCGTGAGTGCAATGAACTGCTCTATTTACATAAGATTGTTCAGATATACTTCCCTGCATCAACTTTAATACTAGGAATAAAGCTCTAAATCCCTCATTTAGACTCTTTTTTTACATATTTTTAAAAACAACACTTCTTTTTATAACCTCCCAACAGGACTATGCAGTTTATATAATGAAATTGTAAATTCATCATTTTTTAAGTTCAAACCCGAAATTTGGGCTATTACTTGCAACAACTTTCCTGACGTCATCAAATAAACTCCTAACCAACACATTGTATATATTAATTTATACTAACCATTTAACATTTTGTCGATTTTTCTTACATTAATATGCTCACATATTTAGAGTGTCAGCCTGGACCTTATAGTAGTTATATATACCATGGAAAAAGAATATACTATAAGAAGAAAGATTATACTATATTTTTGTACTTTATATCAGCTGTAACTTGTTTTGTGTACCAAATAAATAAATTTAATAAAGATTTCGTTAATAGTAAAATGGGCACAGAATTCAAATAAACGGCATTTTAAACAAAGGTTAATCAAAAATATACCTGGTCATCGTTCATTTCTTCAAATGGTTTGGCTGTGCAGTATGTAAGGACTTCCCATACAGTGACTCCGAATGACCACACGTCACTAGCTGGGGAGTACATACCCTGTAATAGAAATTCATGTCACTGGAGCTTTTCTGCGATCTTGTTACAATTATATATATATATATAAATATATATAAAATGACGCACAATGCCCTGTTCGACAAACATTTACTGATTTGCCATTTGACTATAGACCCCAAACAATTGTGTAACGTTGAAAATATTTAAACGTAACTTAAAATTTTACGAGAATTTTACATCCCTTACAATTTAGTTACTAAAAAATATCAAGTCAATATTCAGTTAACAATAATAATGATACTTGTCTTATGCCCGATTTCTATATTTTACCATGGAAGAAGAATAGGTACTACTTTACTAAGCAATCGTTTCCCTTAGTAATAGTCAAAATTTGAAATAAAGTCGATACATGTAACGTCAATTATATCATCAACCAAGGGTCCTTATTTAGCCATTCGTAGTCCGCTGCTGGACATAGGCCTTACCAAGTGTGCGTCAGATTATCCTGGTCCTTCACTTTCCTCCGGACTCTACTGGCGACCTTGCCTAGGTCGTTGGTCCACCAGGCTGGAGGGCGTCCTACGCTACGTAAACCGACTTATAATTTACCAATAGTTAAGGTAAAATAATGAATAGTGAAATATTTCTATATCTTACTGGGTAAACGTCCATCTTAATTACAGTTACCGTTATTTAATACATCCAGAAATGTGAGATCTCAAATTGGAAAGATTGAAATATTAGTCCAAATACAAGAAATAAAATTATCATTGACGTTCAAGTTTCACAAAATTATTGTTACGTTGAAAAGCGCCCGTGAATTTTTTTTCGCAATACAAAATATATGGATATAATAATTTTTATTAGCCATTATTAATTATTTACGAGCATTTCTAACAAATCTCTTAGATATTTTTTTATAATGCTGTCATTCTGTTTAAACTAGCTTAATCCACTCTATTTTAGGTATAGTATTACCCATGCACTCTATTGTTGCTGTAAGCAGTTGTCTTTCGGGGAATTCTCTTTGCTGTTCTTTATGGCTTTACAATATATCGATTGTTAATGATTTAGACTTGTTGCAGTTCGCGATGTGGAAAATTTTATGAGGAGTGAAATAAACCAACTGTAATTCAAAGCGTTAAATATTTCTTCTTTTTTAAACCACCCCTGTATTAGAAAAAAAAATTATTGATGTCCTTCACGCCGCTTTTGTGTAAATCTTCGTGATCACCGCTCTTCTACACTAGCTTGCTTACCAAGATGAGTTACTCCAGTCGTGCGTCGGAGGTCACACATACAAGGTTTTATTTTTTGGCTATCTTGAAAGTACTTTAAATAAAGTGTGTAAATCGGCATTGGAGTGAACCTCCGCTATACGTAAAAATATTAATATTACCATTAAAAGGCTCTCCCATGCCATCCAGCGTAGTGGAAGTCGTGATCCGTCAGCCATAACATGATAGTCACCGACAAACTCAACACAAAACATAGCGTAGTCCGATACCTTGACGTTAAGTTCTTCACTCACTGTTACGTTGCTAAAATCAGAAATCATAATAAATTAGTAATCAATCAGAAATAAATATAATTTGTTTAGTCTGTGATTCCAGAATAAAAGCCAACAGTTTAAATGAAATCTGTTATTTATGCGAAGACTAGTAATATTTTTTACTATTTTTTTGAGTTTATTCATTTTTTATCATTTGATAAAAAATGTTCGTCACCTCTATCCTTTGTTTTACATTGATTGACATGAATTTAATAAAAAAAATTAAATGAAATTTTATACTAATTTTCTGTTGCTTAATTAATTATCGAGTAATGAAAGGCTTATTTCAAGTGATATTTAAAAAAATTATCAGGAGATAAATTAAACATTTCAAATGACCCAACCTGCCTTTTATCCATATAGGAACGGAGAAAGAATAGAATTTCCTGAGGCCGGGTAGCCTGTCGTAAGCGGCGACAAAACAACCTACATCCAGGTGGTAGGGTATTTTCCCACCTGGATTGCTACCACCGCTGGGCTAGGGTATGCCGCCATAACAACTTTGAGTTGTGTTCCGGTATTATTCCATAGGCGATGGTAACTGCTTTCCATCAAGTGGGCCGTCTGCCTGTCTGCTGAACTCATGCAATAAAGAAAACTTTTTGGAAACCAGGTTCCTTATTATGTTTAATTAAGTTGAGACATTAGGAAGTAAGAAGCCTATTATCTTAATTCCGTCACAAAAGTCACTGGAAAGAAATAACGTTTCATCCTTTAAATCATAATTAGAAGAACAATCATCAAAATTTAAACGAAGTTTAAATTTATTTAATATTATTAATGTATAAATAATTAATAGTTACCGTGCGGCCAGATCCCGGTGTACTAATTCGAATGATTCCAGATATTTCATGCCTGCTGCAATCTGACAGCATATGTGAATCAAACTCGAATAACTGTAACACCAAATATAGACTTACTAAACAAGATTTTTCCATCGTAGCATATTAGATTTTTTTTGTTGACATGGTCAAATAGTGAAGGAATGTTGGAGTCGTAGTGACTACCAGTTTCCCATCATAATTGCCCTGGTGTGCTTCCAATCTCTCCAAACTGAACCGCAGCCGTAAAAAGGATCATCGTTTTCGAAGCTCCTTTTCGCTAAGAGATCACGAAGGACACCAAGAGTCAGAAATGGCCAACTATTTCAGGTAGATTCTACTAGCTTTAAGCAGAGCCACCCCTGATTGCCCGACTCGACTCGACTCTTCAACGCCTCTAACGGCCATATCATAAGCAAGATTCTGCCTACCCTACCAGGCCGAAGGATGCACGAATACGATGGATTCATCATTCAACTCGAGCCTGGTAGGTGTGGGCCACCGGCATAAGTTTATAACAAGGAGATATCTTCTTTTCTCTAGGCGTGCGCCCTGTCTAGCCTGGGTTGATGGTATGTGACTAATTTTCACGATGAGTTGGTCGACCTTGCGTTTTCCTCTAGCCCTGACATAAGGCGAAGGAAGGAATACGGGTATTAGTGGATATCCCTGACTCTGGTAGCAATAGCACTTCTAGGGGGTGTTAGTGCTACCCCAACCTGGCGAATCCCACACGCCCCCGCTGCGTTTCCTTCGCGGCGGTTAGTCCTCAATCTACTTTGAGCTATCGTATTCATGAGTGCCTACAAAGATTTTTTCCAGGTAATGCTTTACTTTAAATAAATGTATAATGTCTTACTTCAATTTCCTGTCCAATCTCAGTATCGAGGGTAGGGGAGCGGCATCGCCACGATCGAGTGCCGCGCATGGCGGCTCTAGGAGGCTCAAACCTAGAACTCTGGCAAGTTGGGGGTGTTTCAAACCAGCGCCCCATGTCGCTTCGCGGGCAAACGCCGCTCTGTAACCCAATCGAGAGTAATCTCGTTAGAATTTTCAAAAAAATTACCTAGTTTAATGAAATATAAACACTTTACGTATTGCTATTTTTAAATGATTTTATTTAAAGCATGTGTTTTAGACGTCACTGCTTGAACTATTTACATTTTTTAATACATATATATGTTTTTTATAACCATTTCATAAACATAGGATAAAAAGCGAAAATAAAAATATATAGTGAAATATTCAATAACTTACATTAAATTAATTATTGTGTTTTTTATTAAATTCAAAACTCGTTTAGTTTGACTTTGCCCAAAAGAAAGAAAAACACTTACTTGATATCGTTATGGCACCCGCGCCATAGAGTTTTTACAACCACAAGGCGGCGCCGACCTCCAGTTGGGGACTCTTCGTCGCTCAGTTCTTCGATGCCGTCGGTCTCGCATATCTGGAGCTAAAACATGTATTTTTATTTTTATTTCAAGAATTTAGCAGACAGGTTGACGGCCCCCGTAAAATGGTAAGCGGTTACCATCGCCTATGGGCATTTACAACACCAAAGGCGTTACAAATGCGCTGCTGTTCTCTTGAGGGAGGGAGTCTGGAACCTGGCCACTAATGCCGGAACACAACTCAAGGTTGTTATGGCGGCATATTCTAGACCAGGGATGGTAGCCATCCAGACGGGGAGATACCCTACCACCTGGCTGGGGGTTATTTTGTCGACACTTACGATAGGCCGCCCGGCCGCAGGAAATTGTATTATTTTTCCGTTCCTGCACGGAATATTATGTTTTGATGTAAAAAAATCGCAAAGATTGCTCAAAGTAGATGTAGTAAGAAAGCAGGTTAAAATAATTTGCTGCAGCGATGTACCTACATATTAAATTTACCTCTTTGAAAGTTTTCAAAACGAGATAAAAAGGATGTAACGAATTTACATTTTTATTCTACGGCACGTGGGAACTTTCCAACGAAATAGTTCTTAAGCACGTAATATAGTGAGGCGATGGTAGAGAATTTCCTGTATATTTTGCGGAAGCCTACTTTGGCCCAGTTTCTAAGTTTACCGACCGTGGAAAATGGCTTCGCGCATAGCAGATTTGCAGGCCTTGAGAAAAAACCAGACAGCTCTCACTAAGAATGGATGTGCTCATAGCTGAATCGAAAATATTTCAGAATACGGCCACGCGATATCGCGTGTTTCTATATATTTTATGTCTGTCACGAAATGAGTTGAAAACCGTTTAACATTGTCTCTTTGTTGGTGGGTGAGATTTATAACTTTTACTAAATACATAATTATAATATTTGTAATATCTATATTATTTATTATACTTATGTACACATCTCACGAAATGGAATATGCTACTGTCGAAATGTGTCGTGACGACTCACTATGAAAGACCACTCGCACTCGTAGCAGCCTTCGTTCGTTATTCGTTACATAGCAAATAAATTTCAAAACAGCTGTATACGCATGGTCACGTTTTATAGGGCTAGTACGTAGAAAACTTTAAGCGTGTGTAAGTCTATTCTTTCTATCGGGACAGAAAGGATAGATTTAAGAAATTCTGGCACGGCTACAGGAAACACGATAGCCGTGTCTCATGACCAAAGTTGCTGATTACCGCACGAAGTGGAGAAGAAAAAGCAGATAGATAGATAAGATGATGTTCACGATTTTAAAAAGCGATATATTTGTCAGCTGCTATTTTTTACCAAAGAATTGGATGTAAGTTGTCGTTTTTTACTAATTGTCTTTCGAAACGAAACGTCGGGAAAAACAAAAATCAAATAAGTTACCGCGCTTAAAACCGTTAAAACGTAGTTTTATTATGTATACAAGTCGCGAAAACTTAAGAAAATATTAATTGTCTTTATTTAATAAAATAAGTTTTATAATTATACTGGTTAAATATTTAGATGAGAACTTTATGTTGAAAGTAGAGTGGACTATCCACTTGGATTAAAACAGTTCCTTTAATTAATTTTTGACTTCTGAACTGTACTACTAATTCCCTTAGGTGGTGGCGTGTAAGACCAGTTACTTCCTACTTACTTAAACCAAACTTTTTCTTATAATATTTAGTATGAATTTGATGACTACAGACAGTACATTCTCGTGTTTAATTCCTAGTGACTTATAGATAATGAATGACGTTTGGTATATGAACGTTTAAGTATTAATTCGTTTCAATTATAAAAAGAGTTCAGTAACTTAACTGTATAGAGTTGATATAAAAGCATAAAAAGGTGAAGTAACCGATATCTTGTCGGAAGACAGAGAAGTGGCAACCCACTGAAGTACCTGGCTATAAAAGGTAACCTACGGGCAGACGTCAACAAGGTTAAGGCACTGGGAGACTTTTAGGACGAGTTCGGAGTGAACTGATTGATATCCATCACTGCATACAAAAAAATAGCAACAGTTTTAATCATCTAGTTCTGGAAACTACCCATGAGAAAAGGGTAAGCAGAAGACTGGTTTTTAAGTACGTACATTCATATTGTCAAGCCTGTTTCCCTATGCGGTAGGCAGAGACGACAGATCTCTACCAGCTCATCAACTTTCACTAATTCGTCATACACGTTTATTTAAAGTGTTTTTCAAAATATCTTTAATTTGATCATGGTGAGTACGTCGCGGTCTAGTGACACTGACGTTACCGACTGGTTTTTACTCCGTTATAAACTGGAGTAAAAACTTGTAAGGCAGTACTTGTTCATAAAATAGCGCATCTGGGAACACCAGTAGCCTAAAGCCGGCAGAGTTTGCTCTGCAATTGTTTTTATTTAATTTCACTGAAATAACTAGGAGGAATGTCACGCTCTTAATTAAATTATTCAGTTTGTGGTTTTATCATGCACGGTTTTTGTTTGCGTTAAATTTATTGCAGGTTGCGAGCTGATAATATAAAAAAAGAACTGGAAATTTTCTTGGGCAAAAAGCATCTTTTTTCAATTAAGTACAACAATTTCAATTAAGTACTTATTTATATACCTCTATTATAACACTATGTTGGAAGCACTTATATCTTCTATTAATGTTATTCATATTATAGTAGAAGTCATCTATCTTTTAATTTTTAGGGTTTATTTATTTATTTATTTATTTCAAGTTTTAGGGTTTCAGCCAAGTGGACAGTTCATATACAATAACGGGTTCTAGATAGGTTGTTAAAATACCTACCCAGTTTTTGTAATTTAATTGCAGAAATACAAAAAAACCCCACTAAAACGAAAGTAGTCCATTACTCCAAAACTACTTACGGAATCTCATGCACACAATTTTTTAAGCGTAAAATTCTATCACATCGATTTTTATTGAATTTTTCATCATTTTATAGTACAAAACTTAGAAAGCATATTTTTCACTACTTTGGAAGCGAATATCTTTAGGCTGTAACTTCTGTAATGGTGTACAATAAATAATTATCTATCCATCTTGCTACATTATTGACTTAAAGAAAAACAATCTCCATAAAAATCCTCAATACTCAACACGCCTATACTACTGAATCTTTTTATACATCTTTTCAAACCACAATACTGTTTTTACGGTTTTTTAGAGAAACAGTTATTAGCAAGTCCGGCTAATAATCGACCTCACTCAGCATATTTAGGTAAGGTCTGTTTCGCTAATTATTCTATAATGTACGTACTGTACATAAACACCCAAAGTATGAGAGGTTATATCGGTAGATGCGACTGTTAAAAGTTGTTGGGTGTAGAGTGCAAGCCAGATTGCATTTACTTGCTCCGGAAAGTAATCAATTTTTATGTGCGTTTTTGCAGGCCAAAGCTCTTTGCGCTCTCGCTGTGACTAGTATCGACCACGACATCGTGGTTGCTAAAATTTTAGAAAATACTTACTCTCATATTTAGGCGTGAGGTACAAATATATAATGTTTGTTTATTGTGTATTTTTTAGGGATGGGCCGAATGTGGTTTGAACCGAATACGAGGCAGAGGCTCCGGTTTCGATTCTTGGCATGGCAAATTTCCAACGTTTTTTTTAAAATATACTTGCGTAGACCGAACGCATACTTTTCACGAAGATATTAAGTGAATATTATAAAAGAAAATTAATATTTGAAAAATGAATTACTGAAAGCTAAAATAAAAAGTAAAAGAGACTCTTACGAAGGCAGGCGACACGGTAATTCTCACTGAGTAGCTAATAATCCAAGTTGATATCTAAATTGGCTTGGTACACCCTCAAGACTGCATCGTCACGTCGTCATCGGCAACCACATACCTGATTATGCTGTCGCCGCAGGCTAAGCACATCTGTTAACCGATCCAAGTAACGACATTTCCTGCATAGGTGTACAATATAGACTGACCGGTACCTACTACCTACACGTTAACACCAATTTGAACTGGCGTGTTTGATTGCCATCCGGCGTTGAAGATCGTTAAGCAAAATGAATTAGAAGACAATTTGGCTACATATCGGCGAAAAGGTTTATTTATTTACTTTCGTAATGCCTAAATATTTGTAATTAATTGATTAATCTCCTTTGCGTCGTTTTATATATACTTAATCAGTATGGGAAATCGTAGTCTGATCTGTGCGATGTCCTATGAATTTGTGTTAGTTCTTCACGATTATGAGAATAAAACATCATTTTTAATTTTGGTTTATACAAATACTTTCGAAATCGGGAATGAACGTTAGGCACTTTTAATTCCAAAAAATAAAATGATATTCGCTGTTCATGAAAGGGAAACCCGTGTTATAACTTAATGTTAAATATAAATTTATTTACATCTTATGTTTTCGTACACTGTCGTACACCCATTTAGTTAGCATCTGCCGCTTTTGCTTCTTAGAACATCAATATATGCATACACAAACACATATCACAATCACGCCACGTTTCCTATAGGATTTGACAGAGACAATGGGACCTCAACTTGCTGTTATCTTGACACACACCTTTCGCTTCATCACTTTCATTAATCTCTTGTATTGATGTATCTTTAATATCAAGAATTCAATATTTTTGTCATGATATGAAACTAGCATACTAACTTAAGTAGCAAAATTTATTCATAATTTATTCGTTAATACAATTATTTGAATATTTATTGTTGGTATTGGGTTTCATGAATGAATGAAAACTCTTTATTGTTCACCATAAACTTACATCTAGACAATTAATACATTTGCATTAAAACAATGGGCAATGCAAAAAATATTTATGTAAGTCAGCGTAAATATAGTAGGTATCGGTTAAAATGTCAAGAAAATTGTGATGTATACGAAAAATATTACGTAAAATGTGGATGACACCGACCCGACCTCACTAGGTCTCACACTTTATTGTATATGACAAGATCTGGATCTTAATTTATATGGACTTATTGTCTTGCTGTCAAAAAGAACGTTATATTTGGACCAGCTTGTAAATGAAGCCTCAAATTCTGTCAGATATATACGTCAGAAATGTAATTTTAGATATGACTAGCAAAACACAATTGGGAATATAATATGTAAATTTACATAATAATATATTGTATTACATATACCTACATAATTATTATATAATACATGGATATCGGTGGTTTAGAATTGAGTGCTTTTTAGCAATAAAAACTTCCTTTGTGCATAATTAAAATAGTACTAGCTTGTAACCCTGTAAGTTAAATAACGACGTACAATAAAGAATAACTGACTATCTTTTAGTTACACCTTGCTGTTTGAAATAACATACATTTTGGATCATTATGTGCATGTGCTTCATCAGTAAAGCAGTAATAGTAGCAGGAACAATTTTAGTTAAGTTGTAACGGTAGCAGGGTAAAGCTAACTTTCCTGTTTCCTTTTTAGTTGTACCTACTTCATGTCTTTATCTGCAACCACCAGGTTAGCAAATAATAGCGCGTATTTCTGTTGTAGGTTCATTAGAACGAACAAACAAAATGGATTGTGGGCTGTGGCAACCTGTAGTTCCGCCCCTACTGTTTGTGAACTTCATTTGAGAGTTCAGCCTTATTTTTATGTGTTAATTCAGCTCCAGTAATCCGGGAAGGTTAATTTACTTTTTATACAGTAGGCTAACCCATAAATAGCTAGAAAATTTAATGTAATATAGCAGAATTATGTGTTTTGATTAAATTGCGCTACTACTTTGTAAGCACAGTTGGTAGAAAATTTTATATAAGTTTAAAAGGTAATGCCGCACTCAGATTTGGGTTTTAGTCCCTTAGGCTAAAGCTTCTTGAATTATCTATATTGCTTATTAAAACTAAAATATTTTTAACAATCTATTATAAATATTATTTTCGTGTATAAAATATATTTCATCACAAATAACAATAAATTTTAATTGCGTGCGACTCTCTATGTTTGAACTTCAAATTTACAATTAATTACCATGTCGTAATCTAGATGCGATAGCCCTTTAGTACTCAACAAATATGACTGCAGAATATTAGTATATTCAATTAAATAAAAAGAATAACTTTATAACTAAATAGATAAAACTCTTTGGTTTTTGGCTATGAAATTTAACCAATAAAAAAGAATATTTAAACACATAACTTGACAATGAAAAGATGAATGGAAAACACGATAATATCATTTTGTATCAGTTTTATTACGAAATGTAAGATTTTGGCTAGATAATGGATGATTTTATAAAAAATATTAGAAAAAAGCTTTCTGTTGATAATATTGTTGGATTTGAAAAAGACGACGAGGCAGATGGTGCGTAATTTTGTATAGATGTTATTTTCACGAAATTAATATTTATAATAATATCAGCCATAAATGTCCAAGTGATAATACTTGTGTGTCTCTATTTTAGTAGATCCGGTGGTTTACTCGATCTGATCTAAGGTAGATTTATAATGTCCGCATATTGGTAACATAAATGTGCCTACAGGTTTCTTCACAATGTTTTCCTTCACCGTCCATACGTGTCAATAATTTGATATAGCCTCTATAGCATCCGATTAGTAGAGGGTTATGAATACAAGAAAAAAAACACTATAAAGGCTGTTAACTGTTTTTTCTTGGCCATAATCTTATTACTCGAAACATTATGATGCAAAGTAAAATCTCAGAAGAAGAATAATTCTTGGGTAAAACTACTCAACTATTAATTTTAAATATGTGAAATATTCGCAGTTAAGCATGAAGAAGACATGAGAAAGACCCTTGAAAAGGTAGAAACTAATGACATGGTTGATGTGGACGAAATAGCATCTAAACTCAATGAGTTGTCTGAACATGCCAAATCTGCATTCGAAGATAAAACACCCCAAAATGCGGGGAAATCCAGCTACAGTGTTTTGCAGAAATCCAGTCAACACGAACCAGCAGCAGAAAAAGATGACCCGTACATAAAGGACGATAACGTCTTAGCATTTTTCGATTGAATTCCCCAAGAATAAAAGACATTTCATTTTAGACGTGGTTATATTTTAACATAAAACCGCAATAATAAGAATAGGTGTATTGTTATACCATAATTTTTAGCACCTGAATCTAAATAGATGTAAGAAGTGTAGATAGGGATGAGTTATTTTTAGATAACATCTTAATTCTACATTGTTTTATATTGAAATGTAAGTCAAAACGAAGTCGAGGATGCATTGTCATTTTAGTCATATTACTTTGTTACCATTAGACCCAATCAGAACATTTTACACATTTTCAGGATTTTAATTGGCTACCCTGGCATTGTTTACGATGTGAAGGTGACATTTTCTGGGCTTAGCTTTTTTAGTTTTTATAATATTGTTTTCCCAGAATATAAGAGAAGTTTCCGAGAAATACGTCTACTACAATACTTCTGACCACACTAGTTTAGGCGATTGTTTAGCAGTTCCTTTAGAAATGTTATGGACAAAAAGGCTGAAGCAGGTGCAGCTGTTTTCTAGAATATATTATAAACTACTGAGTGTTAAAGTACATCTTCAAGCTTAGCTTACTACTTACACTGCCATGTGGGCCCTCGCCTAGGAAGGTAACTGGTCGCATGCGCCCCCGCGGGAAATCGAGCAGGGGCGCCACTCCGTTTGGGGGCTCGGCTTCTGGCAATTTGATGGAGGTGAAGAGACCAGGCGTTGGACGTTCACGACGACATGCACGTTCCTCAGGGTACGTCTGTGGGTGAAATATTTGTATAATATAATAATCTTGTGGATATGATATACTTTGAGTTCCTGTAGTGTTTAAAATATGTAAAGAATACATAAGAGCATTAAACATTTCGTAAAACAAGCAAGCTCATGTAGCTGTGTTTAACAGTTAAAACCGTGTCTTAGCAAGTGTGTGCAGTGTCCGTTAGCTAATGGGTAAATCGACGACCTAGAAATTCTTGCTTACTGATGATGTGTTGAACAGACATATGTGGTGTGAACTTAGGGAGAATTAAGCTCTGCTACTCTGCTTAATCGTTATGGACGTCGAATTGATTGGTATAATAAAAAAATGTTAATAAGCTGAATTTTTGAGTTCATAACAAATCGGCAAAGAGAAAATTCGTTCAAAATCATCTTTGAATAGGCAATCAGACATTGGACTTTCGAAAAAACATCGATTTTTTATTTCCCAGCATTCCAAATTTTTTAATTTATCATTTTTACATCAATTGTAAAAAGTCGATACCCCTGTATATTTGTTATGTATAAAGAGGAATGCAAACCAAATACTTAAAAATTGCCAAAGTCGGGCATTTTTTAAGGATTTGGTTGTACTTCTGCACAAAATCTATTTTTGAACACGGACTTAGATTTGTACCCTCCTAAACGACGACTCGGCTTTTTGACGACGGACCTGAACCTGCTTACGTACAACACTGCTGTTGTTTTGGACTTGTGCCTCGTGTATATTTGAAACGGATAGAAAGTACACTTTCTTAATTGCTATCTCGATATTGAAAGGATGAGACCTAACTAGATAACCTCAGGAGTGCAAAATGATGAAGTACGTTGTTTAATCCTTAACCTTGACTTAACCTATATTTTAGAAAGAAATGTTTTCAACTGGCTTCTTACTAGATTTTTGATAATTATTGAAATTGTAGTAGGTTTCCTATGATTTCTAGTATAATTTGGCGTATATCTCATTGTTGTTCATTTCAGGCATTTTCTGTACGGGGAATGGGCATGCCCCTTCATTATCACTTTTTAATTAAAATCGAACTAGTTTGTTATAATATACCACACAATACAACAAAAAGTTTTGAGAGTACACACTTCATCTAAAGTACTGACTACGACTAGTCCATAGATAAAACTTATTGTAGATATAAACTAGTCTGTTTAGACTTAGAAATAAAAACATTTGGTGTTTTTGTATGTATGAATGTACGACCAAAAAGAAAAATACTAAGAAGTTTGTTTATAAAAGATTATTCTAATGTCCTTATAAGATACTTTTTTAGTTGTTTCTTATAAATTCAGAATACATATTTTCTTGCTTAGCGTGAAAATGTTGTCCCTAGGCGCCAAGTTTTGTAAGAGCAAAATCATGTATATATAACTCAGACTGTTAAAGTAATATTACTTTAAAAGTAATTTCACGCGAATTTTCATATGAAATCATCTGTAAACTAACTAATAAAAGAACGAATTCGTCTATCAAAAATAAATAAACCGTCTAAGCATAAAATATTTCTTAATGCCATGTTTTAATATCAAATATAAACAACTTGATACTTTTATTCTAGAAACTAACCATAGTAGTTAAGTTTGTGTATTATATAGCTTCTTTTCGTGAGATAGTACTGTCATCTATGTGGCGGTGAGGTAGGATTGAGAGCAATGCTCTTTCCTGCTAAACCTGGACGTGCCGAAGAGCGTTAAGTGACTTTTAGCCGCCAAGAAACAAAACGTCGGGCAATGGATAGCCGTTACATGAAACCGAATAGGTGCACGAAAGCGTTCCCCGTGCACTGATCTACCGGCAATTGAAGATATAGTTCAGCAGACAAGCAGATGGCCTACCTGATGGAAAGCGGTTACCAAAGGCACTAACAATGTGCTACCGCTCTCTAAATGGGAGACTGGAACCTGGTCACTAATACCGGAACACAACTCAAGGTTGTTATGGCGGCATACTTTAGCCAAGGGTGGTATCTCCTAGTCGCAGGAATTTGTATTCTTTCTCCGTTCCTACACGGATAAAATATGATCTACGATCCACACCGCTGTTATAAACTTCTTTTGTCAGTCTCCTTTGATCTATTCTTTCTACCTACATACCCAAACCATCTCAACATGTCTTTCTCAACTCTTAAATAACCTTAGTCTTGAGGTTAATTGCTATTCCTTTTAGCAAGGTTGTGTTCGTATAATTTATGCTGTCCGATAAATTATTGTAGAAGTTTACGTAGGTGTGCACCGATATGCCCGGTCCGCAGTAATTACGGCAAGACAATAAATAATGCAAGTACTCTTTACTACTTCATTAACTTTCTATTAGCACTATTAAACTTTTAGGAACCGTGCAATATAAGTATTCCTATGGAATAAAAGTAAAATAGTCGATTTTATTAAATCACGCGTCTTTATAAAAGCCTGTCTGTCGTGTACAGCGGAGAAGGACCTAGTAAGCTTTACAAAGCCCTAGTAAAATATTAACAAAACACCATCGGGTCCGTAAGTCGCTTTGGGGTTTACGTCCTCCTATACTCATTTATCATTTCAAAACGACCGCATAATACCCCTAATGAGTAAAATCCAAGCATACCTTAGCAATACCATTAATATTGCAGATCCCGGCTCCCCTTTATAGATTTGTGAATGTTATTTATTATTAGTTTAAGGAATTTGTAGTTTAGTCTTCATACTTTATTTTATATTATATTTTATGCGGATTCTTATAGCCTATATAACGTGTCTACTAGTCTCATTGTTTTTTAGGATTCAGTAATTAATTTGCTATAACAGGAATCCTTATATAATCGTTGTGTCTGTCTGTCACAATCGTTTTCTTAGGCAACCACAGAATCTTGGTGAATGAAAGTTAATAGGAATATGTAATAGTTCTGCCATGCTAGATTCGGAATTCCCGCGGGAATACGGGATAAAAAATATTACATATATATATATACATCGATCAGTGAAACAATCACATTGGAATTCGTTGTTTTCAATCTGGTTATTTTAAATAATTATTAGAAAAATTCCCGCAATATTCCCAGGATAAAAAGTCGCGCAAATTTTAATTCTAAGTATTTGCTGTCGATTAGCGAAAATCGCATCGAAATCAACCCAATAGTTTTTACCTAAATCCTGAACAAACAGACAAGAAATCGAAAAAATAAAATTGCAGTTTTTTTAATAGCTTCAATGTACAGACACGGTAGGTTTAAATTTTATAACATTATAGATATATGACGCTACATAATTCTGTAGTGAAATCGCCATGGAAACAAATTTTAGGGGTGGCCACCATACGTGTGAGGGGTGGTTTTTTATATTTATGTGTCGGATATGCTACGTCATATTTTAAAAAATCATAACGATTAATGATTTTCATAATTATGTATTTATTTGAATAGCATTGCAAAATATTTACTTCCGAAGTTGTGAAAATTGTGTACATCTATCTATATAATGTATTATTTTGAAAAATAAAGGTGAGTGAGTCGACCCGACCTTAAATAATATTTTCAACAAAAATTAGCTTGAATGATAGGCGTTCTTTAGTTTTTGAGATACACATTTTAGATAAAGTTTTTCAAATTTCTTGTCCAACACGCACTTTGCCGTATTTCTTTGTTATCATAGTACGTCGCTATTGCTTAAAATACATTTTTGTTTTCATCAAACACAAAAGGAAAAACATCAATTTTCATTAAGAGATTAATGCCGAAATATTAGTTATGAGTATTAAATAACAACTACTACATTGTTTTAATAACACACCCCGAGGATGTCACAAACATCCAATTGAAGTACAAAAATAAGATCGAAAAAATACGATTAAACATGATCGAAATCAAGTTACCTACATGAACATTATATTAGGACAAACATAAGCTTTAAGTATGTTTATTTCTATAATAATAAATAAGCTCTTAACATAACCAGCATAAGGTATTTGGATCTTACGATTTTAAAGGAAGGGACACTATACCCACAACGCTGGTTCAATGCGGATTTACAGATTTCAATTCCATGTAATTTAGAGGTTTCATCGCCATGATTTTCAACCATCGTAGTCTGGGCGTAGAAATTGAAACAACATGTTACATATAAGAAATACAGCCAGAGCTGTGCGTGCTGACTCACTAAGACTTGTGACCATGTCATTGGAATTACATATTACCTACTAAGAATTACAAACAATGTGTGTTAATAGATAAAACTGAAGTGTAATAGCTAGATCATCATCATTATCAGTAGCTAGCTACATCATTTTGGTAAAGAATAAACTTTTAAACTTTAAGAGAACAGTAATACTGCAATGCAGGGTAATCTTATAAATATTATTATCGTATGCAGTGTTTTCAAATATTGACTGTAATTTCTGAATGAATACTAACATTTAAATGAAAATGGTCATTTAGAATTAGTCGTCTTATAATATATAAGGGTTTTGCCTGTAGGAGGTATATCTGAAAGTTTGTCTAGAACAAGCTTCAAACCAGCTCGATTCCATTGCAATGAAATTTTCAAGGATTAAAATAGGAAATTTATCCTAAACTTTTATGTATTCATTTCGATATCTTACAGGGTTTAAAAAATGCAAATATAAATGTTTGTATTTACGCGCGAGTGAAGTCCCGGTCACTATTATTAGTGATAAATTTAAAAGCCTAATATTTTAAAGTACAAAACGTTGTATAATTTTTGTCTAAGGATACATTTTTTATTTATTTATAAAATTGAATAAGCTGGCTGTTATGCAAAGCAATCCATTATTTGATTCAGCTCGTGTCACACCCCTACTTTATTCGGAGGAGGCGGGTGACATGTGACATATTCTCACACCACTCGGGGGTACTTACAGTAGCTAGTGTTGTGGCTACATGGCTACACGTTACCGTGTGTTACCAGTAATGGAGTGCCCGCAGAAAATGGGGAGGCAAAAATTGTTGCACTAAAGTTATGCTCGAAATAATGTAAAATGTAGGTGAAGTTTGTGGGTATTTTAAATTGTTTGTATCTTTATGTTCGCTTTGTTTTGTTTTTCTTCTAAAATTTTTTGAAGGGTGTTTTGAAAATATTTTCTTATAGACTGGCTTGGTTTTTTCTAGTGGCCTTTACTCGGGTAATTTACTGTCATAGAAACATGCTAATTTTTTTGAAACAAATCTCTCATGATAATCCGGTCTATCATAATAGACATAATAAGCACTATTATTATTTTATAATTCAATAACTTGTGTAAATTGTCCTATTTTACATATCAAAGGTTAATAAACGACTTAAAGTTTGCCTGGAAATAAGAGCCTGAGTTTAAACGTGAGGCTTCATTTGCGTTAGTGTTAAAGATTTAGGCTGATTCACGCAGATGTGGCCGATGGGTTAAATGCATTATTTGAGATGCAACATTGTCAATGACGTTAAATGCTGACAGATAATGTATGTATATAATATATATACCTACACTAATGTGGCTAGGCGTTATTTTTTAACGCTTTAAATAAGACGTGTGTGTGACCGAATGTCACAGCCTCAATATTTAACTCTAATGCAGATAAAGCCGCAGCATAAGAATAACATATTACAATAATTGCTTTCTCGCCTACAATTTGTAAAGTATTTTGAAATAAGACCGGGAAATAAATTGTAAATCTTTATTGTCATACTTAGAAATTGCTAGAAACGATCTTGGTTAATGCACTTAGCTATCAGGAGGCTTATAGGTACGTAGAGCGCCCAGTGATTATTACAGAACATTTCCAAGCAACATAATTTGAAATTTGAATTACGACTATTATTTATAAAATAAGATATAGATAAATAATTTATAATTTAAGTTAATGTTAAGATGAGCGCCTCCCAAGGTATATTCTGGTAAAATCTGTAAATACAACTAAAATTAATTTTTGCAAAATTATTTGTGTAGCTTTTAATGATATACGGGATATTTTCGATTGAATGATTTTAAAAATAACGATAGTGAAAAGTGCCATTCGTAACTTCTAAGAAAAATGCAATGAGAACAGTAGATATATTTTTGAAGAAACTTTGCGTATTACCGTTTAAGCTATACATTGTGTTCTATATTTGTATATAGGAGAATAATAAGACAGACGCGATCAACCACGTACAATTTTGACAGCTTGTACCGTGTTGCATGTACAATATAAGGTAGATATTTCAAACGCTACCCCGCTACCCCGCATCTCAGGTGTTCTTTAGCAAAAAGCATTAATTACGATCGCTGACAAAAACTTTAAACAAGGCAAGTACCACACTTATTAGCTTAGTTAACTCATTTTCTGTGTGTCCGAGGGCTTGCCCACTATAGCTCGGAGCCGTTTTTGTCCTTCGTTTTGTAGGTAATATTTAAATGCGAGTTTTAGTAATAACTTATGGAAAGTGATAATATATGCATTGGTTTGTATTAGTATACGGAGAAACTAGATTGATACTAAACGTTACAAATTAATGGTCTGCCTGTCTGTCGCCATTATCTTGAATTATCTTTGTGGGAACCCGAGTGTAATCTATCTTTTTGGAATATTAGGCTACATACAAGCGCATACTTGAGCGATGGGAATAGTGGTGGTTCAATACTCATGAATAAATTAGTTAATTTATCTATATGTTTGTTTGTTCCATCTTGACGTCCTGTGATATTGGCAGATGACTACGAAATTTAATATTTATAGGTATGAGAATCCAAAAAAATAAACCGACTTCAAGATTAACAAAAAGAAAATAATTTTTTTTTCTTCAAGAACTTTAAGACGGTGCCAAGTGAAATATAAAAAATTACTACATTTTGGAATATTTTGTTGTTGTAACAATGTATATGGTAATTATTCGTTTCGCTTGGCATCGACTTCAAGATGTTGTAGAAAATTTTTTTTTTGCTTTTTAGTTAATCCTCAGTCGGTTTCGTTTTTGTTAGAAATTTTTTATTTCACACTTTTAAGTTACATATATGGTATCCCTAATAAGGTACGTTCTTGAATGAGGAAACCATAGCTGGTGAAACGGAAGTGTATTTAGAAGACGTTGAGCGCAGCTCGAAGGTAAATTATGTATATGCACTTAAGAACTACTAATCGTCAAATTTAAATTAATGAAGTATCACTAGGACATGCTGATCAGTTAATAAATATATATCAGTTGGTTCTGACATTCGTCGGCCGCTCCCGCGGCGCGGCTTGTGCATTTTGGTTTACAGAAAACCAACTGCCCGACGCGACCTTCGGCCATGTGTCGCAACCCATTTTTATCCGTTGTTTTAAAAGTCCGATTGGTGTATCTGCTTGACCAAAAAATGTTTAATTAAAAGATTACGCCCAGCACCTCGTGGCAGCATTTTCGTTTGTATCTCAACTATAGGAGTTGAGACGTCAACATTTTCTAAATGCGACCGATCTCATTTCATTCTCTCGTTATCGATTTCTATTGTTCGCTTTCCTAGTCTTAATCGAGTCTAGTACAGCACGATATTGATCTTAATTAGGTACCTACTCGTTTTAGGTTTGTCATAAACCTAACGTCATTTTTTCCAATACGTTTTCTATTTTATTTTGAGTAATTTTCTGATATGTCTTCGGAACCCAAGGTATAATAGCAAGGACGTTTTTATGGTAATATTCTAAAGCCATACTAAATACACTGCAAGAACAATGATCAGAATCGGTTTAGAAACAAAAAAGTTATGAATGACATACATCAAAAACTACACATTTTTAATCGATTTTAACGTTTTTTTTTTAATACAGCTTCAAAACGCAAGTCCGATGACAATGACGTTTATACCAGACTAATATGAAGACACTCTGAATCGAACGCGAAAGAAATAAACAAAATCGGTTACGAAACAAAGTCATAGCTGAACACACATAAAAAAAATATTTACATGACGAACTGAGAACCTCTTCCTTTTTTAAAGTCGGTAAAAAATGAATAGACTAGTATTAATTCTCTCAATATGCAAATTTTATTAAAATACAGAACAGCTGTCACATGGAAAGTTTTATATGAACAATACAATATAAGTTATGTAAAAAATCATGGGCCTAAATGGCGCTCTGTTGTTCGTGCCTACCCCGCAAGGGAACTGGCGTGAAGTTATGTATGTATGTATGTATGTAAAAAATCATACCACTAAATCGAAAGCACAGCCCTAAAGGTAATCCTTGAGTGGGCAGCAAGCATACGTCGTTTGGGCAAACTCCCAGTGTCATTATAAAATACGGGCCGCAATGTGGATTCACTTTGAGAAATGGAGGGTGGCTTGGAAGCACCTGGGGCCTCGCGAGCCCACTATGCCCCCGCTGCTGTTATTTCCCTTTTTGTAAAGTCACTTGAGTTATGTTTATCGAGTGCGCTAACACGGACGCGGAGATGTGTGTATCAGGAAGCCCGCTTATCTTTCATTGTTGTTTGTTATACATGGTTTTTGTATATCATTAGAAAGAACTTTAATTAGCCAATAATTTAAATCACTGATTTTGTTATAGCCTTTTTTAGCGGTATATTGATTCTTCCTATTAAGTCTCATCCGTATAGGGGCAATAGTATCTGAAAAAAATGATTCTAACATACAAACTCAGAAGCACGGATAATACGACGATTTCACGGCGGCGACACGCTTGGCAGGCGATCCGCCCTGGCTTCTCCAGGTGGACGCACTTGCCAAAGTTTGTCCCTCTCGACAAGTAGCCCTTGCTAGAGGCCGGGTTTATTACCGGGCAGAGTTAGAGGTGGTCAGGTTGCGGCTAACCGTGACCATGACCACAACCTGGTCAAGAGATTTAGAACCTCCTGAGGCCGGCATTGATACGGTGGAGGCACAGTTGTTGCCATGGATCACGCGGAAACGTGGGACGCGTACGGGTTCCGGGTACGGGTGCTTTGAAAAGTATCTGCATCAGATTGTGGGTTGTTTGGCTTCCCCTCAATGCCGCGAGTGCGGCACACTAGTTACTGCGTTCCATACGCTGGTCGAATGCGCTGTATGGGTATCTCAAACGTTGGAGTTCGAGGCCTTAGTAGGACTGATCGAATTGCTGACTAGCTTGGTTGATGCCATGCTGCACAGCGATAATCACTGGGGGGCGGCATAAGCGTTCTGCGAGGCAGTAATATCTCGCAAGGAGGCTGCCGAACGATTGAGGGAGAGAGATGCGCTTGCGACTCACGGGCGCCGACGTTTATCCGGTGTCCGGAGGCACAGATATGCGCAATATATCCTCTCCCGTGATTCCATCACAGGGGTGCAACAGTATTTAGGGATGCGGTGGATCTAACCTCTGTGAGGGTGAGTGGGTCACTCTGCCTCCCGGGGTGATCTAAGCGTTGATGCGCGGATGAACATGGGTGTAACTACGTTCGAAACCTCATTTTCTTCCAACTCAAGCGCGGGCACATAGGAAGCAGGTTCAGGTTTAATGGCGGAGTTGAGAACGTCTGTATCAGTCTCCCGCGAGCCTTGCGGCGCTTAATGTCGCCCCGTAAGGTCTAACCCCCACAAAGGGTCCAGTATTGTACGAAATGTATTCCCCAATCTTTATAAAAAATAGAGTTCTGTTTTGGGATAAAAGCCGAAAGGTACCCTAAAAACCAAAGCACAGTTCGTTATCTGTTTTTGCGCATAAGCCGCATGTTAGCTGTGGCATGTTAAGGTTAGCAAATAATATTTACTGCAATTCGTTAGCTTTAGGCGTGTGTTGTCAACGACTAACGTGCTGCCTCCACGTAAAATACACTGATATTTAAGGTAGTATATATTAAAGCTTTAAAATTTGGAAAGTTCTAATTCTTGTTTAAATTATCTATTACAAAAACTAAAATTAAACTCTCTGCCGGAGAGTTCAAAATAAATGTCAAAATTTAAGTCAAAATTGCTTATAACAGGTATATTTCCAAATCAAAAACGATCTTTTTTAGAATTTTTGTCTGTGCGGGACTTAAAGTATATCTCGAATTGACTTAGAAAGGGCTCACTCAACAGAAGTCAATAACAACTTTAAGGATCAGAGCAGGAAGTTTATCTTAAGTTTTTGTACATATTCCTCTTCAATATTCTGCAGTGTGGTAGATTTGATTTTTTTAATTTATTTCTGGAGTACAGCAAACAGGCTGACGGCTCAACTGTGATGGAAAGTGGTTTACGTCCCCTATACACATTCGTAACACTAACGGTGTTACCAATGTATTGCCGGACTCGTAGTTGGAGCTGAAACCTGGCCACTAATGTCGGAACACAAGTCAAGGTTGTTATGGCGGCAAACTCTAGACCAGGGGTGGTAGCCATCCAGATGAGCAAATGTCCTACAACCTGGCTGTGGCTTGTTTTGTCAGTCCTTACGACAGACTGCCTAGCCGCAGAAATCTATATTCTTTCTCCGTTCCGAATATTTGTTATCTCGCGCAAACGAAGTCGCGGGCGCAGCTGGCAATACATATAAATATGAATTTCACATTAGTTTGGGTGTTTATTTGTTCCACAGCCTAAAAAGTTACCGTATGAACTTGATATTTGCTAGAAATATTTTTACGTTGACGGGTTTAAACATTTGTCTCGCAAAGGGAATCGCTTTTTGATGGATACGAATTTAACGTTATCACAATCGGAATTGAGTAAATCGATTGTAGGTAGGTAAAGGGTATTTTCGAAATGGGATGGAATTTGAATAGAAATGCTTACATTGTAAAGCTATAAGAACTGTTCCCCGGTTGAGTTTGATTTACCCGAATACTTTGATAGGATTAACATGAAGTAAATAAAATAAAAGGCGTATTTTATGAATCTTTTGCCGTAACAATAAGTTCGTAACTATTAATTTTAACTACGCATTCCACAGCAAAGGCTTGCGGTAAATAATAAAGCTTTATTGAAATGGTCCCTTGGATTGCGTATTTTTTTTATTTGTTGTTGGCAAGTTTTAATAAGTGCGCAGGTGGTGCGTTCGAATAAAATGCATGTTGCCATTCGTTTATGAGTTACTTTAAAAAGTAAAATGAATTCTAAGAATAGAAGACACGTTTAACCAACTCTATTTAAATTAAAGCTACTTTTCTTAACTTTGAATAGTTTTTTTTGGGTCTTAGTAAAAACATAATTTTGTATTTTGAACAGTGCGTGGTTGACTTCATTAATGTCGCGCAAACATTAGTATCTGTAGGTACCTATATATACTACTGAACTGAAAAATATTGTCAATCTTTTAAAAATTGTTTTTTCTTGTAAGATATTTTTTTGAATATTTCAGTTAATTTATGTGTTTAATTTAAAACATTTTCTACTTTAATAGCTATCTTTAGATGTTCTTGAAAGTTGAGTGAGACAATTAAACATTATTAAATAGTGTAATTGATTACAAAAATCACGTACATATGTATTGCATAAAAATTACATTCTTAGAAAAAACAATAATATATGTAAACATGTGGGTTTCTTTATATAAAGATAAGTCAAGATGAAATCAAAGATATAAGTCAAAAGTTTAGATACTAGACAGTTGTGATTTTTACTGTAAATAAAATTCAGTTTCTATAATTGAATTTTATAAACTCAGGCAAATGTTATGAAATGGGACGTTTCTATTTCTAAACTAATATGTGTACCTACCTAAACCAAAATTTATGAACAATCTTCTTTGTATCTATTTAAACCGATATAATTGAAGTGTAGGTATATATGTGGTTTAAAAATACATGTCAAAAGTTATGTAACTGAATAGACGAATGAAATAATGTCTTTTATTGCATATATAAACTATACATATATAATAGGAGAGGGCTTGTAACCGCCGGTGTTGTCTTTCAAACCACCTCCACAATTATTGAAACTAATCTGCCAGTTATACGATGCTTTACAAACGACCGTTTTGTCTCTTAGGCCGTCTGGGACTAACTGTCGTGTCGGATAGACTGAACGGTTTGAATGACAGTTATAGGGACTAAAACAAGAATGTTACCTTTAATTTTCGTGTATGTGTTATTCCGTTATTTTGCGGAGTACAAGCGAAATATGTATAATCCCGCACGAAAGTAGTCGCACACACACTGCTAGTCTCAAATAAATTCACAATAAAATGCGCAAAAGACATTACCAAATGTAATAACTGGATTTTGTGTTAATATAACATTTTTGGAGCACCTGATCCATAAAAGTAAGGGCTAATGGGATGACGCACCTCTCAGCTTTATGAGAAAGATATCAGTACGTATATAAACTAACTGTCTAAAGACAGGAGCGTAATGAACGCTTTTAGGGTGAACGGTGCAGTTATAAATTTCATTCAAATGAACTAAAGCGGCATATCTTAACAATAGAAACCTGGATATGGCTCTTTCTAAATATAATAAGTAACTTAGAGTTTTCACGCGACTGGGTTTGCGTTTATTTCTGTTTTGTGTCTTTAATAATCTTAAAGACATCTTGAATTTTCTAAAAAAAATCTAAAGTTAGATATCATTCTATATCTGTAATATTATAAAATTCTAAACATGCAGGCGTACACTGAAGCTATTTAAAAAATCAACGGGAATAGACTATATAAACGATGGAGAACACGATGCGTTTTTTTAGATTTCTTGTCTGTTTGTTCAGGAGTGGACAGGAAATTTCTTGACTTAAAATCTGCGCTACTTTTTTATACCGGGAATCGCACGGATTTTTTTCTGGGAATGTTTTTAAATGGTCAGATTGAATACAAAAATTAAACTTAAATGCGAGATTGTCAGTGATCAATAGCAAATTTTATGTAATAAAATGTGTGATATGTTTCATCCCGGGAATCTCGCGGGAATTTTTCTGGAAGCGATTCGAAGTTCACTCGAACGTGCATAAAAACTAGCTTACTCCGACAGTTTTCACTAAAACAATAGCTTACATTTAAACGTTGCGGTACTTTGCGCCCCGGGAACCCCGCGGGAATCGACTCGATCGGGAATCAAAATCGCCTGCATTTCGATACGATTTTATTACAGCGATAGCTTAAGTCTTTTTTCAAGTGATTCGATAGTTTATATTTCAGGAAGACCGCGGGAGTTTTCCCAGGATTGTTTAAAATGGGTAGTAGTATACATAAAAAATAGACTGATTGGGATCCAATAGACATTAAAACAATATAATTCGTAAGTGTTTATAATTTAAAAAAATATTAGCATTCGTCGCTTCTTCTCTATTAAAACTATATACAAGTGTGCAAAATTTCATACTCCTCTGTCCGCGCAATTTTCGTAAGTTTTGCTTCACGTAGTAACATATAGATTATCGGTGGCGATAGCGGTATGGCGATTGTGTTATTAGTAATATTCAATGAACCTCTGTGGGGCCATGCCCACACACCCAGACCATATTAATTAATGGAAAGTACGTTTAAAAATTTACGATGCCAGGAATCGAAATTAGCTAGCCAGCTTAGCCCACAACTACAGAAGTCGTAAATTTTAGTTTATGTATATGTATGGATTTATTTTATGTACATACTTTGATGTAATGTAATGTTTGACAAAGCATAGACTTCTTACAGTCTATTTTAAAGACAATGGTTTTGGGGGAATTGCAGAAATAGAGAAATGATTATCGTGACTCTGAATATAAGGTTATTATTAAATAGTAACAGGATTAAATATGTATATTTTTTATGTAATTAAAATGTATTTCATCAGCAAATCTGCGACTAATGGCGCTAATACATTCTACGCAATTTTATCAGAATTCTTTTACTGTGCAGGCTGAAAGATTGTGGAATGCATTACCAATGAGCATCAGAAGTGCAAAGTCATTTATCTCTTTTAATAAACTCCTCAAAGATCACTATCTAAATTTGTAAACGGTACTTTATGTATGTGTATGTAACTTTATGTACATATATTTTTATATAAATATGTATGTGTCTTATTATTTACTATTGATATATGTATATATTTTAAACTATGCGCACTGAATACCGACCCACTATTAGAAATGTGAAATTATCTCCAGAAGGGGAAGAAATCGCTGTTAGCGATAAGACCGCCGATTGTACTAGTTAAATGATTGTTAACTCATGTATATTGTTTTCTTGTGTGCAATAAAGAATATTTCATAGGAAAGTTTACGATAATTCTACGAATTACGTTTATAGATGTGCCAGTCATACCGTCCTATATGAAATAAAATTTAGTCTTTAGTAATTAAATTTAGTAAAATAAGTTATGTATTTTTTTTCGTTTTTGGCTGGTAAACTTCGAAGGTAAAGGAGGAATACATCTGTCTTATACTACTCGTAGAAATTCCTCTTAAATCAACGAAGCCTTTTAGCATCACAATGACTTAGCTAGAGTGTCATACTCCTCCAATGTTTCGCCACAACTACATTCTCCTTTTATAAATATTGTGATAAGTTGTAAACCACCTTATTCTCTCAAAAATATAGTGTGCACGTGTACACAAATTTTCAAAGGTGACTGGAAATAGTACAATACATAACTGTACCTACTAAGGATAGTTATATGTCAGAATACACCTTTACCTATTATACAATGGTGCAAGAGACCCACATCCCTTATTTCTGTTCTTCTTATAGACAAAAACACACAATTGCATACATATTACGTTTGTTTCCAATTTCGGATAGCAAGCTACACAGTCGTAGATTAAATGTGGTGGATTCAAAGCAGCAAAGCAAATATCAGTTATTACGTATCTTTGTAATAAAATCGTATCGTGGTACACCCGTGGGCTACGCGACACGTGTTCACTTTCTATCTTTTTGAAACAGCAAAAGCATAGATAGGGTAATATGTTTTGATTACCCCTGCTTTGGCTTCGCTTGAATTGAAAAATGCGTCTGGCGGCGTACTTTCCCGTCCGATTCTGATTTTTGTTCATTTTTTTTAAAGCAATACGTTTTTACAAGTGAATGCCCAGATGAGAGGAGGCAGCGAGGAGGCAACATGTAAAATAAAAGCAACAGAGTTGTAAAATCTGTTTAAATACAGATCGAAACTGGATTTGATCTTCATATCGTAACAGATCGAATTATTCGAATTAATCGAATAATTTCAACTAATCAGGTTTGTGAAAAACACTTAAGTTCAATTTATATTTAATAAATAGTATATTCTTACACATTAATTTTAAAGTAAAATTCAGTGATCTCACAATGCAAATTCACCCTAACTGAGACACTGCTCTGAATAAAAAAATAATGTTTAATATTATAACAAAAGTTAAATTCTCGCAGTCATGATCTCTCTGCCGATACGAATTTCAATACGAGAAGTGCCAAGAAAAAATAATTATATACATGGCTGATAGAAGAATACTTTTATGATTTTAGTAAGTTAATTAAATAATTCACTCCTTCTATTTATTACCTTCTATTTTTAAATTGACACATGTGCTTTCTTTTTCTTCTTTCTTATACGTAAATAATTTATTAAGTTATGTTTATATTGCAGTAACAACGTGCATTGAAATATTTGTAAGTACATAGTAATTAGTACGTCGAATACCGTGAGTGAACATGAAACTTTGTAGGGTAGCCAGGTTCAAATTTGTAATTATTAAAAAGGACGCAATTCGAAAATGAGTAAGCATGAATGTAGCGAAACGCCTCAGGTCCAGGTTTAGTTTAAGCTCCCAATTGCGCCTACGCTTTGCCTATACAGACATTGCCCTATTATGAATACTTCGTTTTTATTTTTAATAAACCACAAAATAATAGTAAACATTTAATTTAATTATTATTTGCCTATTCAGTAGCTGTAATCTTTTATTAACTGGAGGCAATTTTGAACAAAATCTAAGTACGTTTTCGCAATTTTTTTGTTAAGAAAATTACAAGAGGGTACGGCCGTTGCGTGGTCGGAAACTAAAGCAGAATTGGTTGAAAGGAATTTGATTGATAGAAAGTCGATTAATAAAGAATTACCTTTTATGTAAAATATTATTCTTATCAACTGGTAGCGTAAATATAGAGTATGTTTAGGAGATACGTCTTTTCAAAGTATATTATTGCGAAGTAGCTTCTAGCTGCAATAGTCAACAAAATGTTTTTAAAGTTATAACTAGATGAAGAAGCTGACTATATTAGTTATAAGAATGATTTCCAGACTAGTAAAAAATTGTGCTCCATGACTCAGAGATAATATGAATATAATGGGATGTGTGAGGTCCGGAAGAAAAGGAAGAAGTTCAACAAGTGCTGTCTTCATGTACTTGACATATATAGCATATAAACTGCAAGGGAGTCACCTACTTCAGTATTGACAAGTTTTACGGAAACCAGCAGGTTACGTGGGGAAAAATGCCTAACCATACCGGCTCTGCAGCGTTCCGATAAAAGAGGCAGGTCAAAGAAATACTTGCTTGACATCATTAGGGATAATATGAGTGCAGATGGTCTCACAATGAGCGAGGCCAAAGAGTGCAAGGAAAGAGTATATGGACTCTGGGATTTGGTAACTTGAACGTAATGTTAGGTTAATGATAATGAAGTCAAAACCAGAGAACTTGGTGACTTTTTAAAAATATTTCGCAGAGTTACCTACAAAATATTAAAAATGAAAAAAAAAAAAAAATGAACAATCTACTACATACTAAAATGAAGAGAAAATTATAAGTAATGCGGTCTTCTCGCTTTGTACCATCAAAGCATAAATGTACAAAGGTGAAACATTCTTTGTGAATATTAGTGTTTTTTATTTGTGCATGAAATGGGACCTTCATATGCAGTTGCAAAAGTATGAATAAGAAATACAAAAATGAAGAATACGGCTTACATATATGTCTATATTATATATAGATATTCGTAACCTTATGTTTGGCTTACGGTTCTAGTGGTTAATAAAATTTTAATAATTCTGTTGTTCAGAAACGAACGAAGAAAGAACTCACTTTTAGGATATCGTTATATCGATCTCTCCGTTTTTTCGACTGTAGAAATGTTTAAAATTCTAAACGTGAAATATTTACAATGAAATTTAACTGTCTCTTTTATTAAAATACTATCTTCCCAGTATCATACGGCATAGTTCTGATCATTGTCTAACGAGGGGCTAGCTTTTTATCTATAAGCAATCATACATAAGTCTTTTCGCCTCAAAGTCAGTTATTGTCTTTGACGGAGCGGTTGCAACGAAACAAAGTTACTTGAGACTACAGTATTACGACCTCCTTTACGTCGAACAACTTGCATCATTATATTGGATTTTGCCTTCGATGTTCAGTTAAGCACACCTTCTTATATTGTACTGTATTCAAAAATATATATTTCTACTTGCAATTAGGATAAGCTGGCAAGAAAAAATAATAAAACAAATTTGAATGAGTTTCCATACTTTGATTTCTTTTCTTTTCAATTACAGATATAGAATAAAATACATAGAAAATAAAAATTATGAAGGTAGTTGTTTACGTTAAAATCAAATGTATTCGCTAACTCCAACGTTTATAGAGCGAGAAACAATTTCATTAAAACTTTCGTTTGACTGTTTATTTACAAGAGACACTGCAACTAGTTGAATCCCAAGACAAACACTATTTTTGATTAAAATTCAATGTATAATATCGTATATTACTCCTATATATTTCACTGTAAATTTTGTAACACAATAAATATAATTAAAAACACGTATACACCGCATAGTAAACGTGAATTAAAAAGTAAACACTAAAAGTGATTGACAAAAAAATATTAATGTAAAAAGATTGGGGTGGAAGGAGATGGTAAGGACTGGTTCCAATGGCCCACTACCCTTTCCCCCCTCTATCCCTTTTTTTTTATATCGCAGCGTGGAGGGCTCTTACCGCACTCACAGTAGCGTGCCGAGGGTATGTGGAACTCAGCGATCGGTTCTCCACGCTCACTTCGCCGGACCGGAAGTAGTCGCGAAAAATTGATCGCCGAATTACCCGCTTAACCTAAACTTGCGCCGCTGGATCCGCGTTTTTACGGGGCTTCACGGGAGGCATCTAGAACAGGGGCACTGCACCGTAACGTCCCTACGCTCGGAAAGCACTGGGACACCCCGGAGGCAGGGTTGCGCACTTCATCAAGCAGAGGGGGGAAGTAACAGAGGCCTCCCTATAAAGGAATCATGTGAGAAGTTTCCCTATCCCTATTCCCCCTATTAAACTTTCCGTCTCCATCTCTATATTCCAATCGCATATTCCATTCCTTTTATACCGTTCCTCTTGTTTGATCCCTTTATCTCATCCCCTTGTATTATCATAAAGGTCGGCAACACGTTCAAATTATTATGTTTTCAAAGTTCAAAAGTTTTTTTTAAAATACGGAGAACCAATGGAGAACACTTTTTGAAGGTCAATACATATAATTTAAAATTTCATTTTACTTCCTAGTCTATGTACACCGCTTCGCAACGTGTTATTGTTAAGGAGAAGAAGCGGCAAGCAACTCCCCAGCGTTGGCTTCTCCATTGGTAGTGCAAATGCCTATAGGCGACGGTAACCACTATCCATGCGACTAACACTTGGTTCTCTTCATTAAGAGATTCACTTCGAGTCGATGAACCAAGAGTTGTTGTTGGTCGAGTTAGAGTTTACATACTCGTATAAGTAGGTAGAATATATAATATTATATATATATAATATAATATATAATATAAGATATAATATATAATATAAGATAATATTAAACGTCTGGGAGTAAGTGAAAATTACGTTGAAGGATCGGCTTTACATTAATACATACGGAATAAGCTAATAACTAACTGTCATTTCCGCATACATAATTTTGAGTAACGCAGGGTCTGTATACATTTTGCACAAAACTGCCTGTTTAATCTACCTTGATTAATATTAACGGTAATAATGTGAGATCGAAGCTTCTGAATCCACATTATAGAGGTAAATCGAGAATCACATCTCCTTTGAAAGTCACATAAATATGTATTAGGTGTACTTTATAGCCAGATATGCTCTAATTATAGTTACTTACAGTATATTACCCTATGTAGTGGCTGGTCTTGTTTAGTAATAAGGAAACTTAACGTCTGTTACTGAACTTATGTAAGTCTTCCAGTATGAGAACTTTGCTCTTTTCCCATCGACTTCAGAGTTGTACGTAGTAATATTACCCACAATATAAGCGTAAATTGTTATGCTTGGGAAAATTTAATGTATGTGTTTATTTACAAATTATTTATTTCGATGATCCTACGTCATCTCTCACCAACCATAGACTACGGCGGTATCTGGGGGTAATCAAAATACGCCCTCAACTGGTTGTCTGACAATATATCGGTATAGGATTTTAATACATATAATTTAATAAGATCTAATTTTGGAGTCATCATCTCGTTATTAGTATAGTAGAAATGCGGCTACAACTCATGTTCAATCAGCAGAATGTTCTAACATTAATATTAAAAAAAACCCGATAAGTACAGTTTAAAGAAGGCGGTGTACATTAGCAGATTGGTGACCTTGGCCTGCACATGTGAATTTTCTGATCTTTTCTTTTGTCTTAATCCGTATAACGATTCCTTCTATTCCGCCGACCGCTCGAGATCTGAGCCGGGATCCATATATATGTATACATATAGGTACACTAGGAACTATATGTATATATCCGTGAGTACTAGTCCAAGAGATCACGTATCACGGTATCCAGCCATCCGCCATTATACAGCTAAACTAAACAATGTAGTAAGTGTACATTTTGCATATGAATGGAGCTGAATTAGTGCTCGTGTTCGTACGTGATGCATATGCACATTTATCTTTAATTCAAATTAGAAGAAATCTTTAGCTCTGCCAGCGGTTCGATCGGACACAACTATTTCACATCCATTAGTTAAATGTAGGATCCGGTTTAAAAACCTTAGACTTAAAATAATTTTAAAAATGCCGTTATATTTCCATTACATTTATTATGTATTTAATTATTTTAACAAAAATGTTAAAAAACCATTACTTTATTTAAAAAAAAAATACAAATACTATTATTTTATAAAAAAAAAACTTGAAATATTTGTGACAAAAGGGGAATACTGCGACGGGCAGACGCCATAGTCCCCATGTTCCCAGACTCCTAGTACCACTGACAGTTCACCCCAATAGCCCGATAATTTTTGTTCTCATTTACCACTATAGTCCTAACTCTGGGTCTCTGGCTGGGCCTTGGGTGCATTAGTATATGGCGTAGACAGGGATTATCGCCGGTCAGTGTCACACCACATTTACATTACATTTGTCAAGGGGCCTCTACGTGTTGGCCTTCGTATGGCCTCTGGCAAGCCCTCCAAAAGTCCGGGCCATTTTTATGGCCCGTGGTCTTGAAAAGAATCGACATTATTTTATTGTTTTTGATTACGTTTGTACTTTTAAATAATAAGACCGATTTATTGTAGCGTCTTTGAGACTTATTTAGTTCGATTCTCATTACTATTGAATCTGGGAGAAGTTAATTAAGTTCAGCCATCCAAAATCATCGGGTTCAATTTTGAGTCAGTTACTCAATGAATATTCAAAGCTGAAGGCGCCATACCGATTTCTATTATGAATAATTAAACCAATCATCTACTTAACTGATATTAAAACGACGATAATCAGTAATGGATATTTTCTATGGTTAGTAATATTTGTAATCAAGCATCTGTCTGTATATAAATTAAAATGAAGGCTTATATTCTTTTTTTCATTGCATGAGTTCAGCAAATAGGCAGCCGGCCGACCTGATGGAAAGCGGTTACCATCGCTTATGAACATTTCTACCACCAAAGGTGTTACCAATGTGCTGTCACTCTTTAAAGGGGGATTAGAACCTGGCCACTAATGCCAGGACACAACTCAAGGTTATTATGGCAGCATACACTAGACATGGGTTGGTAACCATCCAAACGCGCAAATACCGTATCATTCATTAATAAGCGCATGACTTAAGAACGGTTGCTCCGATACTTGGATCATATTATACCTTAATAGTCCGATATTTTAGTCATTCTTTTTTTTGTAAATTATTCGTAAAGTCTATTTAAAACAGGACGGTTTGGCAGACAACTCTATAAAACATAATTTGTAGCTTTGTCGTATTAAACTTTTTAACAAAATAAATATTGATTCTAATTATATAAACATTATATTCAATCCTGTTGCCATTTAATAATAATCTTATACTTTCATGATGTTTATTTCTCTATTTACGTAACTTCTGTCTTACAGCCCTATTTGCAACAAACTTTATAGTTATAATTACGTTTTCAGGTATAGAAAAATTGCCCTAAAAGTTGGTAAAAATAAGAAAAGTGAGAGAGATAAATTTCTCTATATGAGACAATTATAATTTTCGATCGAACGATGGGTATCCCCGATTCTTTAATGGTTCAATATCCATACTGGCAAATATGGAACTTTTATGAATCTCGTTTTCGATAGTTACAGTCATTTTTAACGTAAACTACTGGGTTTATATGGGTGTTTAGTAGCAATAAGTCATATTTTTTTGCTGTAATACGGTGTATTAAAATAGCAAATTTATATACACATATACATATATACACATTATTATATTTAGGAATAATATATTTACTTAGTCAGTCAGTCAAATGAAATGCTTAAAAATTTTTTTTTAATTAAAAACTGACTGACACTTAGGTTTATTAATTTTAATTTCTAATATTTAATTTTATTGCTCAAACTGTTATTATAGATTTTTGTGTCTGAAGTAAATAAATTATTATTATTATATCTATGATTTATTTATTTCTAAAAACTATTTTTTTTAAACCAGTATAAAAACATTTTCTTTATAAAAAAATACACGTTAACAAATTTAAATTCGGTGAATTCATAACTTTTCCTTGTCGTACATGTATGACCGCACACTAGTTTATCCCGATTTCCATATTAATGAGTTACCGAAGCATTTTGTTGTCTTCAATAATTTAATTAAGTCTAGTTCTGCAAAAAGTTTGAGATCTTCCATATACAGCAAGTGCGACATGATCTCCGATTTCGATAACCTAGCTTTGAAGACTCTAGCAAAGTGCTGGGGGTGGTGGGGTGGTGGGGGGGGGGGGTGCGGCTTCAGCGTTAAGCAAAACCACAAGAGACTGTAGCTGTTACCCTGGAATATTCGACGCTTTATATTAATCGCGCCTTCCGGAAAAAATACCCCTCCCTCTCCTGAATGCCTAGGAGGCGTGTGACCCATTGCCTCACACATGCCTGAAGAAAGTTTCTTAGAATTGCATCGACTTGATACAACTCTAAGACTCCCATCAACCATGTATGTGGCAGTGAGCCATACGCTTTTTTATAATCAATCCAGGCAACGGAGAGATTTCTTTTATTCCATCGGGCTTGTTGGCTAACAGTCGTGTCAATGAGACGCAATTCCTTCGTACCCCGTGACCCAGCCTCATCCATTTTGGGAGTTTGACAAAATGTAATTATTATAAAAATAAGTTGATAAGTAATTTTGTTCTCAAAATGGATGTTAGAAGCTTGTAAATGGTGGGCAAGCATGTAACAGGTCGATAATTTTTGGGTTCTGTGGTACAACCAGATTTGAGGAGTAAATAGGTGACGCCTGTCGTGATAAAAGTTGGAAGCGAACCACGATCGACGGGTTCCTGGAATTGTTTAGCCAAGGAACAAAACGAGCTTATGTACAACCTGATCCAAAAGTTATGCAATCCCCCCGACCCTGGACTTTTCCAGTTGTGTGTCGAACAAATTGCATTACCTACATCAAGTGGTTCAGTGGTAGTAAGTTCCATTTCTGGCACCTGTTCGCATGTTTGCTTTACCACATCAATCTAGTCACTCTCAATGTGACTGACAGGCTTCGACCAGATACTGCGCCAGAAAGAAGCTATAGCTTCAGTATCTAGCATTTACCTGTTAGTAAAACGTACTCTTGGTTTCTCCTAACCTATATAAATCTTTTTCTCTTCACTTTATTATTATTATTCTCATCTCGGGAATGGTTTAAAATCGCCAGATTGAAAAAGTATTCGAAGTCCCATGCGATTTTTCACTGATCGATAGCAAATTTTATGTAATAAAATCTGTGATACTTTTTATTCCGAGAATCCCGCGAGAATTTTCCCAGGAGTGGTTTAAAATTGTACCGGTGTATAAAGATTTGCTTATTCCGACAGTTTCTGTTAAAACGACAGCTTACATTCTTTTTAAAAATGTGATACTTTGTGTCCCGGGAATCCCGCGGTAATTTCAAGTCAAGCGTGGATGAACTCCCAGACATATCCTAGTTTATTATAAAAGGGAAAAATTGCGAGGACAACCCTACTAAGTTGCATAAACGCCAACTGTTAGAGCTGCGTTAAACCATCACAAATACATTCGGGTCAGCCATCTCAAATTTAGGGGCAGACCGTGTTTGTCATACGAGTGAGCTGTCATCAAAACGATCGCCCACATGTTTCCGAACGCTATCGATACTAATATCGCTATAGAGAAGTAAATAGAATTTATATTGAAGCCAGAGTTATTGCATCATCAGATAGTAGGAAGAATTTTGAACTTTGACTATATTACTATACATAAGCCTAGGTGGATTAATAGCGAAGACACGTGCGACTTATACAAATGTCGTGGATTTTAATCCTGGCTCGCAGTCACCGTTGAAGCTGTTCGTCTGGCCTAGAGAAAAATTCGCGAGCAATCCTGAACGTGAAATTCGTCAATCCGTCTTCACCATACGTGGCGAGTATACCGTCCGTTTCTCGTGAACTGTGGAAGGCTGGGCTCAGCTGTAAGACGTTTCTGTGTAGTAAATACAGGCTACGCTATGTTTAAAAATTTTCAATTTTGGCGTGCCTATATGTACCAATAAACAAAATTTAAGTGTCTGTCTGTGAATTTAAAACAAATACTAAAATTTGTGTGAAAACTGCTATGTATTTATACGATGCCTAGTCATAAATAACCGTTTTTTAGAATTTTTGTTTTTCTGTTTGTCTCAAATTAGCTCCGAAATGAAACAACGGATTTTAGTAAGCATTTTTTCGCTGTTTCGTTTGTATCTCTTTCGCTCGGCGGCTTTCCATACGTATTGAATGAAACAGCAACAGTAACTTACAAGCCGTTCGTGCATCGGCTTTGTGTTTGAAAACATGCAAATTAAAAATACAAATTGTAATAAAAAAATAGATAGCTGATTAAACATTTTCATTTAGAAACACAAATAAGTTTATTAACATAAATTATATTTATTTTTAAATTTATTTTATATAAGAGTATGACATTTCTGATTATAAGAGTATGACTTTTCTGTTGATTAGTTACTAAATATATGTATTTTCACCATCGTTGTCCAGCGTATTTTTTCACTATTATAATCTAAATTCATACAGTCCCTAACATTTTGGTCCTTCTACCGCGTCTCTTAATAACGATGGTGAATACGCGATCACATAAAATAACGACCGACTCCAGCCTCCCGTCGGGTGAGGCTCAGGATTCTCGAGCGGCCCATTCGTCGTCGACCAGAAACATCGACGCGTCGCCGAGAAACCACGACGAGCCATCGCCGAGGAATGGACGTCACAGCGCGTCGCATTATACAAATGGATCGCACAATACAGGGAGTACTAAAATTTCTATCGCTAAAGCAGTAGCTGAAGCTGAACATATTCGCCGTTTAGCCGATATAGAACGACGGCAAATCGAGTTGAAAGCAGCTGAGGCTAAGTTAGCTTTAGACAAAAAAGTCGCGGAAGCAGAGTTACGGGCTGAGCTTGTCGCTATAAAAAAAAGTGGAAGCGGCAGTTCACGAAGCCATAGGGTTGAGTCGTGGCTTCAAAGCCATGTTAACTTTGATGGGAACTCAGCAATGGGGCCGGTTAACCAGCAGTCCAAGGTTAGCACACCTGCGCTCGCTGTGCCACCATGCAAGGAAAAGCCATTTAACAGTAACTCCTTTTACCTTCCCAACGACGACTATAAAAATAGTATAAATTTAACCAAAGCCCTAGAAGGTTTAACAAACGTATTGTCTAATAAACCGAATTCAGTTAGTTTAAACCTACCCACCTTTGATGGCAGGTCAGCGCCTGAATGGCTTTCTTTTAAACGTATTTTTACTGATACACAGAAATTTTATTCAGCAGGTGAGAACTTGGCACGCCTTAGTAATGCGTTAAAGGGTGCTGCGCGTGAAGCGGTCTACGTCCTTCTGGTCTCCGCGCGTGACCCGCTACAGGTTATAAGCGCGTTAGAAAACAGGTTTGGTTGTCCTGAAAAAATTGTCCTACAGGAAATAAACTCTGTACGAGCTTTACCTAAAGTGAGTACGGAATGTAAGGATCTAGCCGTGTTTGTGTGTCGCGTACAGAATTGTGTGGAAATTATTCGTCTGTTGGATCAACCAGATTACCTACGCTCTCCAGAGTTATTCAACGCACTTATAGGTAAACTAAACCCTTTATTACGTGCCAGATGGATGGATTATGCTGTAAATTACGATTGTGGACAGAGCAAACTTGAATTGCTTGCCGAATTTTTATCTCGAGAGGTACAATTACAAAATAAATTTGGTATATGTGTCGAAACTTATTTCCCCCCGTCAACATTGGGTCAACAACCTTTTAGGTCACAGAATTACAGTAGACCTGGACATGATACACACAAGTATAATGGGATCGGGATAAACAATGCTAGCATTCATTCTAAATGTTCTGCAAACAATTGTAATTCTGAAAACACAAAATCGGAAAAATTATGCATATTTTGTAAAAAGCAACATGACATTGCCAATTGTGATGACTTTTTATCGTTGTCTATAGACAACAGATGGAAATATGTAAAATTAAACAAGGTTTGTCATCGTTGTTTACAAAAGAGAGCGCATAGGTTTAAATTTTGTAAAAATAAATCCTCATGTGGAAAACAAGGATGTGTATTTAAACATCATCAACTTTTACATAGTAGTGATATACTTAACGTCGTCGCGCATACAGACATAGCCGAGTTGGATCCAGCTTTATCTAGCTTGCCAAATCGGACGACGGAGACGACGAGAAGAGCCAGCGAAGAACCTGTTAAAGAAGAAGCTGCGCATAATGCTTCGACTTTCCAGCATAATAAAAGGCCTTTTCGTTCCTTATTAAAAATTATTGCTGTGAAAGTTACCGGTCCTACCGCTTCTGTGAACACCTTTGCGCTGCTAGACGACGGTTGCACTACGACACTGATAGATTCGAATATTTCGAAAACAATAGGTGCTGTAGGTCCTAAGGGCATTGTGAATATTAACTGTATGGGTGGATTATCAAAGATTAGTGAGTTTCACTCAGTAGATTTTTCTATACAAGGTTTGCATTCCTCAGACACATTTCAAATACATGGTGCACACTCAATTGAAAACTTAGACGTTAGTTGTCAAAGTGTAGTGCGCAACGAAGACTTAAGTATGTATAGTCATCTCTCAGATATTATTGATAGTATATGTTATGAAAATGCACAACCTACGATCGTATTAGGCGTTGATAATTATCATTTACTAGTTCCGATTACCGCTAGAGTAGGTACAATTTCGGAACCGATAGCTATTCAAACAGCTTTAGGTTGGGTTGTTTGTGGACCTATTTCAAATAGTAATGTTGAGTCACACGAGGTAGTCAGTCATAATATTGAAACTAGCGAAAATTGTACTACTGATGAATTGATCAAAGAATACTTTAAATTAGAGTCAATCGGTATAGTTAAAAATGACTATCGTGGTAACTCGGATACTCATGCATTAAATATTTTAAACCAAACTGTAAAACGGCTTCCAGATGGTCATTTTGAAGCGGGCCTTTTGTGGCGGCCAGGTATCAATAACGTGCCAAATAATTATAAATTAGCACTTCAACGTTTTTTAAGTCTTGAACAAAAAATGAAAAAGGATCACGAATATCGTAAATTATACCGCGAAAACATTCACGCTATGATAAATAAAAAGTATGCAGAGATCTGTGAAGACCCACCTACTGGTATTGCGTGGTACCTCCCTCACTTTGGGGTTACTCATCCCCACAAACCAGGTAAACTGCGTGTAGTACATGACGCCGCGGCTAAGTTTCAAGGTATTAGTTTGAATTCTCTTTTATTACCTGGGCCAGATCTTCTTCAACCATTGTTAGGAATCCTAATGCGTTTTAGAGAGCATCCTATTGCTCTAACTGCAGATATTCGCGAAATGTTTCCACAAGTAAAAATTCGAGAACAGGACCGTGATGCTCAAAGATTTTTGTGGCGAGACGACACCACTCAATCAATTAAAGTTTATCGGATGTCATCCATGATTTTTGGAGCATGTTCTAGCCCTTGCACTGCTCTTTATGTTAAAAAATTAAATGCTGATGAGTTTGATGGGGAGCTTCCGGAAGCAGCACATGCAACTATTTACGATACCTACATGGACGATTATATTGGATCACATAAAAGTGTCGAAAAGGCAGCTCGTTTAGCCGCAGATATTGTGGAATTAAATAAACGAGGTGGTTTTGAGATGCGTGGGTGGGTATCTAATAATATTGCTGCTTTGTCTTTTCTTCCAAAAGATCTCATATCTGAAAAGTGTTTTATAAAATATAAAGATTCTGTTGAATTGGGAAGTCCAAATGAAACTCAGTCAATTCGAATTCTAGGCTTAATTTGGCGTGCTTATGACGATGTTATAACATTTAGCACAGGTATTAAAAACGATATTTTACCAAATTGTATAACGAAGCGCGAAATACTTGCTTCACTGATGCGTGTTTATGACCCCTTGGGTATTTTGGGTCCAATAGTTTCTAGAGGACGTATTATGTTTCAAAATCTGTGGCGTAAAAACTTTAAATGGGATGACAAATTACCTCAAACTGAACTTGATCTTTGGAATATATGGTTCAAAGATCTAAGTTCGTTAGTCAATCTGGAAATTCCTCGATGTTATAGTTTGAATGAGTCGCTGGTAGTTAAACGTGAGCTTCATGTCTTCTGTGACGCTAGTGAGTTAGCCTACGCAGCAGTGGCGTATTGGCGAATAATTTATGCTGATGGAAGCATGAAGACCGCCCTCATTTCTAGTAAAAGTAGGGTAGCTCCATTAAAACCGACCTCCATTCCTAGATTAGAACTTCAAGGCGCATTAATAGCTAGTAGACTCGCAACTTTTATTACTAAAAGTCACTCATATAAGCCTACAAGGCGAATATTTTGGTGTGACTCGTTAAATGTATTGGGGTGGATTCGAAGTGACGCTAGGTCTTATAAACCATTTGTCGCTCATCGTTTAGGTGAAATACTCGAGGCCACACAAGTTAACGAATGGCGGTGGATTTCGAGCGACTGTAACGTTGCTGACGATGCTACCCGAATCAATCGTCAATCGTTATGTGCATCATCACGTTGGTTTGTTGGTCCTAGTTTTCTACTCACACCAGATAGTAGTTGGCCATCATCTCCACCAGTAGATATGGCTGGTAGAAACGTCAATCATGACTGTGAGCTTAAATCTTCATGCATTGTAAATCTTGTTACTTCAGTGTCATCTCCCATGCCTCTCGTAGTTAGCTCGGATAGGCTAAGTTCTTGGTTAAGACTTGTAAGAGCGACAGCTAGAGCTCATAAATTTATTGACCTGTTACTGAGGAGAGGCACGAAAAATATCACTGCAGAAGATTTACATAAAGCAGAAGTACATCTGTTAAGGCAGAGTCAAATAAATTCGTTTGCAAAAGAAATAGAAAGTATTAAGAATGGTCAACCGCTATCAAGAAAAAGCAAGCTCTTGCATCTTAGTCCTACTATTGGAGAAGATCACCTTCTACGGCTCAAGGGCAGAATTGATCACACACCTCATATTGCCCAAGAAACCAAACGACCGATAATCTTGGATTCAAGGAATAAAACTGTTAAACTGCTTATCGCTCATTATCATGCAAAGGCTGCACATGGAAACACTGAGATGGTAGTCAACGAATTAAGGCAATTTTACTGGATTGTTCATCTACGCAGCGCTGTACGATCTATTTCATTTGAGTGCAGAATATGTCGTATAAGAAGAGCGCAACCATTCGATCCACCAATGGGCGATCTCCCTATGGCACGACTAGGGCATCATAAGAGAGCGTTCACTTACGCTGGCTTAGATTATTTTGGCCCAATACAAGTATCTGTCGGTCGTCGTCGAGAAAAGCGCTACGTTGCCCTTTTTACATGTTTAGTGACGAGAGCGGTACATTTGGAATTGGTGTATAGCCTGAGCACCGACGCTGCCTTGATGGGTCTGCGAAGATTTATTGCTCGAAGGGGAGTTCCTACGGAAATTTGGTCGGACAATGGTACGGCATTTGTTGGTGTCAGCCGTGTGTTAAGATCATTGTACGGTGAAGCGATAGAAGAGTTTGCAGCTAATGAGAGAATATCCTGGAAGTTTATACCACCCTCAGCTCCTTTTATGGGTGGAGCATGGGAGAGACTGATTAGATCCATAAAAACTGCGCTAAAGGTTACTCTCAGAGAACGCAACCCTTCGGACGAAGTTTTAGTTACTCTGCTCTTTGAAGCAGAAGCTTTAGTGAACTCTCGCCCTTTAACACACGTTTCGTTCGATCCCAGACAGGAAGAAGCGTTGACACCCTTCCACTTTATATTAGGAACTTCTTCTGGGAAGTCAATTCCGACGACTTTAGATGATTCAGACCTGGTCAGCCGAAGCAATTGGAAGAAAACAGTGCGACTTGCTGATCACTTCTGGTCAAGATGGCTGAAAGAATATCTGCCTACTTTACTCCCAAGACGTGCACGGGGATCAGTTCCAGAGCTTAAAGTCGGGGACCTAGTAATTATTGTCGATGATCAACTTCCACGAGGATCCTGGCCAAAAGGACGAGTTATTTCTGTCCACCCCGGCCAAGATGGAGTTGTTCGAGTGGCGGATGTACAAACTTCTGCTGGATTATTTCGTCGACCATTGAGAAAGCTGGTGCCTCTCCCCATTTGAAGAAAAATGGGAGAATGTTACGAACTCTTTCGTATATTTATTTTTAAATTTATTTTAGATATAAGAGAATGACATTTCTGTTTTTTAGTTACCAAATATATGTATTTTCACCATCGTTGTCCAGCGTATTTTTTCACTATTATAATCTAAATTCATATAAACGACGTGTATTACATTGTTATTATTTATTATCAATCAGCACTTAATGGAAGATCACCAAAAACCATTTTCATATTAAATAGATGGAGATCAGTTTAACATGTTGTTAAGTTAAAACATAACTTGGAATGTTGGACGAATTTCTGTTTTCCACTAATGGATGCAACCACATTACGGTATGAATGAATTTTAGCATTTTCAATGTATCGCCGATATCAATGTGCGCTATGTGTGAAAAGCGGTAAATAGTTTATTTTATAAACAATAGGACAATATACGATAATAATGAAGCGAACTCAGTTGTATACCTCCTTTCCGTTATCACCTTTAATTTCAAAATACGCGGAACTACCTTTATTTTAATTTTCAGTTGCTTTTCTCCGGATTTAAAGTTGAATTATCATTATGTTATACGGGTCCGAATTTTGGGCACTAAAGTAATAATCACAAACGTCTCCACGCAGTTGGGATGAGAATGTTGCAATGGATTTATGGTGTAAGTATGTTTATTTATGATATATCTAATAATCTGCACCTCCTACATACATCGCCAGATTAGGCTAACCTATTCCTTCAGTTAGGTTGCCTGGAAGAGATTGCTTTAAGCGATAAGGCCGCCTATTGTTTCTACCATGACAATATTGTAATTGTGTACTTTCGAAATTGTATATTTGGTGAGCATTTAAATGCAAGTATAATATAGTTTAAAATAGAATCTAGCATGTGCCTGATCTGCCACGAATCATGAAGGGTTCCGTAGAGGCGATAAACGCACATTGTTTTGCGTTATTTGGTTACAGAACTTTAATAAAAATATTTTATTAAATTTTATTACTTTTAATAAATAAATTTTATTCAATATTAATACAGCTATTTGGAGTCAATTTTTTATTTATAGATTTATGTTATTTTGTAAGTAAGTATAGCTTTATTTATAGTATAGTTTAGTTTATTTATTTAAAAAAATTAAAATGTATTGTTATTATTTAGATTTTTATTAAAATTACCCCTATATTTCAAAATTTTGTTGTACATAATTTTTGTTTAAATATTTTTATGTTTATTGTAATTAAGGAATATCGTTATGACTTAACTAACGATACCTGAAACGCACGACTAAACACTTATATGTACTCGTATAGCGACCAGATGGCCACTACTAATTTTTCCTTTTTACGATTTCACTACAACACTGTGTAGTCTAAATACTAAACTTTATCGATATAGATCTGTTGATAAAAGTGCCTGTGGTATACAAAGACCTACCGGATGAACGGATCTCACGAAAAAATAATGGTTGCCAAAATAGCTACAGAATCCTAAATAAATATGCATTTAAACAAGAAAAAAATATTTAAAAAAATACTTAGAATAGCTTGCACATTTTTTTTATTTTTTTTTTTATTGCAGGAGATCAGCAGACAGGCAGACGGCCCACTTGATGGAAAGGGGTTACCATCACCTATGGACATTTGCAACACCAAAGGTGCTACAAATGCGCTGCTGCTCTCTAAAGGGAGACTGGAACCTGGTCACTAATGCCGGAACACAACTTACGATTGTTATGGCGACATACTCTAGACCACGGGTGGTAGCCATCCAGTCGGACAAATGCCCTACCACCTGGCTGTGGGTTGTTTTGTCGCCTCTTACGACAGGCCGTTAGGCCGCAGGAAATTGTATTATTTCTCCGTTCCTGCACAGATGATACAAGATCCATGGAGTAGTTTTCTGAGATATATTGCAAGGTATTTTTGTTTATTTATTTTTTTAGAATTCCGAAGCCTAATAACAAAAACAATGAACATTTGTTGCTTATACAGAACCCTTCAAATTACGTGTGTTTTAATATGTGATATGCTGGATGGAAGCTGGGGGCTTGATTTCCTCCAGTAAGGGAAGACGCCACTGAGCAGCCTCCTGGCAGTGCTCACGGTGTTGGCCATGCCATTTACATACGTTCCTGGCAAAAGGCGTTGGAGTAAAAACCATAAAAAATGTTGCTTCTGAAATATAGTGTATATTTTCCTAAGTTAACCTGTTAATTTACACATGCCCATAAGCTTGTTGTAGTTCGACATACCGAAAGGGTGGGATAATTGATTTTGGTAGCGGATAACCGCAGGCTACAGGCCGTATTTCTACAACAGATTGACCATACAAGTAGGATGTATGGTATGTATGTATGTCAGTCAATTGCTTTCTGTATCGCCTGGGTTGGTTTGGCTCTGGCTGTCGGAAATGTGTACCCACGTAATAATGCTGGTTTCTCTTTACAGTGCAGACATTGTACACGAGCGTAGCCCACCTCAC
The DNA here is from genome assembly GCA_019925095.2 of Dendrolimus kikuchii. Classification (NCBI taxonomy): domain Eukaryota; kingdom Metazoa; phylum Arthropoda; class Insecta; order Lepidoptera; family Lasiocampidae; genus Dendrolimus; species Dendrolimus kikuchii. Next base: position 11,974,424 of record CM034387.1, on the reverse strand, counting down.
TCAACTCAGTTGAGTTCAGATAGCTATCTGAATTAAGCTTTTGTTGTACATATGTTATGTCATTTCATTAGATCCTATTTTAAGTGAAATGTTTGTTTTAAATATTCAAAATTTGTTAATACACAGAATAATTTCTATTGTAAAATATATGCAACTACGTAATTTGTTAATTGAAGACTTGTTAATGAAAAGTCTTTTTATAAAATTTTCTATAACAATTAATTTATAAGTACCCATAAATATAATAGAGAAAGTAATTTATGTTTATATTTTTTTATTCCGCAATAGCATGCTCTGTATAATATATGTTAAAAAATTAATACTATATTACTTACGTGGTGTATAATATCGGTGGCGGCATAAAAAGTTTCATGAGGGTCAGGTCGTTTCATTAGGTAAGGTCGCGGGAACTCCGGATCTTCGCATATTTCTGTAAGAAAGTTATTTCCTAAACAAACTTTGGATTTTTATAGGACAAGAATATAAGTTTGTGCCATAATGACCACATAATGCAATAAACTGAATATTACCTATATACCTTATTAACTATATACCTATGAATGAATAGAATCGTGTTTAATTAGAACGTCATTGAAGCAATGCTTAATATCAATGTGACGGGTGCTTTACAAAGGCAGGTAATATAATCAGAGAGACGTTAATGTAGGAGTAATGTACTGCATAGATAATCCGCAGGGCAACCGTTTGAATTAGCTGTTGATACGCCTGAATGAAGAGATTTCAATCGTACTGAACCGCCATTACCTAGGTTATAGGCTACGTTTGGAAGTTCACAACTATTCTGAATTGATAAACTCATTTATTCGTAACTATGTATGTTACACGTCAGGGTTATATTATTTGGAAATTTACAATTATTCATATCTACATATAATATTTGTCATTAATTTTTACATTCCATAAATTCGTTCAAGCTATAGGTGTGCTTCGATTAGTCTCTTCTTAAACCGGCAAGTAAATATATTTAAATTCCATCAACTATATCGAACCGGAAGCCTTGCCTTGCACGATGCCTATTATCCTAAGCCGAGCGCGCGTCATCTTTCCAATATAGTCCCTGAACAATGGTCGGCTTCCGACGGACATCCGGTCACCGTAACAAGCAGGCCCCGATCTTACTATTTTTAAAAGAAAATTTCTAAAGCTTACTGTTATCATGGAAGAAATGCTGTTACCAAATATTATTATTTCGATATTAGTATTAAATACTACCTTTGAAGAGATTGTAATTTGTTTGTTTAAGAAGCAGGTTGAAATTTGATAATGCGCCAATAAGAATATTTATACCTAATTTATATTTGCACAATATACAATCGGGAATTTATGATTAACATTTGCGCAGTTCTAGTAGGTAAATTATACATTTATATCGAAACGAAGACATGTGTACCATTTTGAAATTTTATTCTAGAACATGAAAAGAAATATAAATGTTGGAAATCTGTGGGAGTTGAGGAAAAGTAACAATCTAGGGGCAAGTGCACTTTAAAACTTAACGAGTGCAGTCGAAAGGTGAGCTGAGCGTCACAGGCGGGCTAATTAACGCCAGTCGGAAAAACACAGGTCCAAGAAACGCGGTAAAGAGGTACCGTCATTTAAAGTAATTAAATGTAAAACAGAGGTTAAAGGTTTATCTCATATTTTAGCCTTCTTTTACAGAGCTATACAGATGTTTATTTTTAATTAATATATATATATATATATTTTTGAAGGCTATTACTTATATTGCGACAGTAATAGTTCACTGTACTAATTTTTACTTATACTGGGGCTTCATCTGCGTAAATGTTAAGATTTAGGCGGTGTCGAGTGCGTCGTATTTAAAGACTTAAAAAATAACGTCGATAACGCATAGCCACATTAGTGTACTATATACATATGTTATATATTTAACGTCATTAACAATGTTGCATCTGAAGTAACGCATTAAACCTATCGCCATATCTGCGTGAAACGGCCTATATCTGTAAGATTATCCCAGATGACGCCTCACCATTACTGGTATAAAAAATTATCTTGGGAACTCGAGTATTGAATATTAAAAACAAAATACAGAAAGTCAGTATTTAACACGACTTGTACTTCTTATTAATTAATACATTATTCATACGTGAATTTGAATTGGCATTATTTGGTGTTTGTTTGTTACTTTTACACAACCTTCAGAATACGCTGATCACCATGTTTTATTTTTGGACATGTTCTTAATATCATGGAAGCAAGCTATTCAACAAGAGGTTAAGCTTAGAGAGGTCTCAGGTCACACGGAATTAAATACTGGAAAGGCCAGCTTATATTATATTCTTATCCTTATAAATCTATTAATAATTACTCACCATTGTATTCGTTCTGGTCATGGATGTCCCGTTTATCACGCCGTCCAAGTGTCTCTCTCCAAATATTGTAGGGTTCTCTGTAATCCTCATCGACCACTGCCGGTCTGTTAACAAAAAACATGTCAGGTATATTAAAGCATATATACATAGGTGTGCTTATATAATTATCATAAATATTAGAACTGTGTTTTGCATGGCAGTAAAGCTCGGCTAGTGTTTAAGCAACACAACCAAGAGCTGCGTGTAATGGAGATGAATAAGCTGCGGTAGACATATGGACTAACGCCAACGAACCGTACCAAGAACTCCTGTATTTGTAACATCCCTAATGTACACGACATGATAAATAAATTGCTAGAAGACCATTTACGCAATTACCTATCTCATATTTTATGGAAAACGGTTACTTATGTGGGGTATATACGTTTAGCCTTGCTACTTCCGTCAGATCCCTGTAGAAAAGGTAGGCTCCAGAAAATCTGACTTGAAGTTGTGAGTCCGACATGGGTGTTAACGGTCTAACAATAAGGGATCCGTTCGCAGCCCAGAATAAAAAAATAGGAAAGCGAAACCCTGTCTCCGAAATTGTGGGTCCGAAAGCAACCGGGATTTAATGCCGGGATGAGGATGATACATAATAAACAACATTATCTATCCTAATACTTATATCTTAATGTTTTTTCTTTATATACCTTCAATACAGAAAATATAATCACTATTTAAAAAACAATTGTATAATCAAAGCTGAAAGAACCTATTAAAACGGGAATGTTTTTGATAGCTTAATATTATTTTCAGTAACTATTGGGTTCTCGTTTTCTTAGTAATCTGAAATAATTTGTTTACAACCACAGTTTAAATTACATTTTGTTATTTATTGACTATTATGTAGATATAACAGTAGCAACCGCATAAGGTTCTTATAAAAAATAATAAACTTACCGTAGCATATGAATTGGTGGACAGTTTGCTAGTGCCAGAGCAAGTCTTGGGGCGCGACGGTTAGTCCTCGAATTTGAATTACCGTGCCTCAAAGATGGACAGAATGGCTTCTTTAGCATGTTAGGAATCCTTCTTCGAGTCCGTTTAGTTAACAGGACGGCAGTTGCTGCAATAAAAGCCCCTCCACCCACTAAAGCACCGCAAGCCAGCCCAACGGAAACTCTTAGAGACGAATTTCTTTTCTTCCTTGACGACGGCGGTGTATCAGTTCTATAATATTCTTCCAGAAATTCTATTGAATTATTTACGTAGGTTTGAGCTGTTGAAAATAAGACACATTTGTAAGAAATGTTTTTCTGCTATAAAGAACATTTGCCTAAATACTTAAGACGTCTTAACGTTTTGGTTGTTTATTTATATAATAATATTGTTTTCGTATTATTGCTTTACTACTTCAGACATAAAATTGTTAACTAATATTAGGCGCTTAATAATATTTACTAAATACAACAAAAGCAATTAATATTGAAAAAAAAATCATAATAAACCAACTTGAAACTATAGTAGATAACGTTAATGTTATCCATACTGGTGGTATAATACATATAATTTACAAAAACAGCTAAGTGGAAATGCTCTTAAGTCATTAACGTTCAAGCAAGTATATCTAGCTTTCTGTAAAAGCACCTAGACGCATTGAACTAAGGAAAACAACGGCTCCTCCTAAGACAAAGCAGTGAAATGAATAGGTGTCGAGCGCAGGACTAATTGTTGGGTCACAATGGGTTGGGGACTTAGTTGGATCCTGTGGAAAGGTTTTGTATCTTCAGATTTGAATTGTGTGAAACGACATCTTGGTGAGTCAGGCATGACTTGATAAAGTTGAATGTATGATATAGGTTACGTTAAGGACATTAAGGAGATGGAACATGTTTTATATTTTGTATTAGTTTTGCCCGCGATTTCGTCCACGTGGATTTTTTTTGTGGAAACCTAAAAACAATAAATTTAGCCTAAGTTACTCCTTACAACATCAACTATCTGCCAGTAAGTCCTGACAAAATCGAACCAGCCGTTTCAGAGATTAGCCGAAACATCCAGACAGACAGACAGTCAAAAATTTTATAAATTGATTGTTTGATATAAGTACAGTATATACTTTCATATGCATTTAGTAAAAAGCTGTTATTTTGACACTAGAGATAGACGTTTCAAGGTTATTTATCAGTATATATATACTTAACGCTTATCGCAGTTTTCGGCCACTGCCAATTCGTTGCTAAGTAAATAAAAAAATAACATAAAGCCTGCACACACATATTTTGGACTTAAGTGCATCTTCTATGCATAATTTGAAATTGCGTATAACTTTGAATTTAAGTGGAAATCTAAAGGACTTTTATTTAATTATTTTATCTAACATATTATTATTTTTACCGCAGTAGTAACTATGACACACATTTGGCAAAACGTATTTATAAAATTTAGCACAGTAGTTCCTGATACAATCAGCTACAACACATACATACACTGTACACACATATAACAGAGTCATTCCATAAAGGTAGCCTTATCTTTTTAGGTATATAATAATACGGCGTGATATAATTCGAAAACTAAACTGGCACTCAAATATAAACCTAAACTTGAAGTAAGGTATGCAAGAATGGCGGTTTGCCAATGAAATTCAACAGCTTGTCATCCAGCTGCTAGTTTGAGATATTTTTGTCACCCATCGTTGTGAATCTGCATAAATATATCAAATTCTAGGGCACACTACTTGGCTATTTTTCTTGACATCGATTTATCATAGGTATAATGTATTAATTAAATGTTAGTATCCGTCTTGCAGTCTTAAAGTATTATAGGTAGATCACAATATAACTTATTTCTCTTTCCATACTAATATAATTAATTAGGTTTATTTTGGTTAATTGTTCTCAATTATTGGCATAAATTATATATTCATTTCGTGCTGTAATACAGGTAAGATATGTGAAAAAGAAGATGCTACTGAGAATATAATAAATAAACTAAGTACAATTTTGTAGATGTCGTTTGCAATAAATACAATTTTATTCAAGTTTCTATTTATGAAGCAACGAAAATATTGTACGTACTTCACTTCACGTTAATATCGTATTCACAAGGTCTATTCATATGTATTACCAATTTACTAATGGATTTCGTGTCTCGAATACTAAATGTAGCAAGCGTTTAAAAAATCTCTTTTGATATCTCAGATAGGGGCGGAAGCACTTTTAAAGTAAATCAAGTGGCTTTTGGTTTTTGACGTTCGAAGCAAAAATAAATAATTTTAATTAAACTATGTTAATGTTGTAACTTTTTAAGTTTTAGTACTATTTGTTTTCTTTAAGATTTGACTATCGGTCTCGGCAGATGTTGTCCTGCCCTGGCAAAATAAAAATTTAGAACCCGATTCCAGCGTCACCTAAAGGGTCTAATTATAAATCAAAACCACCCCGGGATCCACTCAAACGCATAAAATTTCATCAAAATCGCCGAAAAAGCATTTTGTTTAGATTGATGGGTTATATTATTGTAGTTCTATTAATTAGGGATCCCTAATTTGTATATAGCTTATATTAATTAGGGATAATGTAGAAAAGAGAAAAGTAGAAAGAAAGTTTTTTTGAAATCGTTTCAGAAGTTTTTGAGTTTATTCATTACAAACATACACATCTTTCCTGTTTATAATATTAATGTAATATAGTTGTACAAAATTTTACGTAGATTCTAAGAAACTTTTAAATGAAAAAATACTTTCGACCATTTCTTTATTTTAAATTGTTGAGGTAGGTAACTTATTCAAATGTGAATTTCATACACACGTACTAAAGTTTAAAAATAGAAATCTACATTCCTCTCTCTCTCTCTCTCTCTCACACACACACACAAATATATATATATATACATATATACATATATACATGTACGTCGCTTCCCAACGCGTTGCTGGTGTTTTAAGAAGAAGAAGCGGTTAAAAATTTCCCAGTAACACGCACAGCTGATTGGTTATTCGTATATTAGAATATTTTATTGTCATAGTTTTCATTTTTGTATCTAATAGCGGTTAAAAATCAGGACAGTCTTTTAAAAATTACATGCAACGCAGACTTTTAAAATCTGTCCCAGTTTAAATACCCTGTCAAAAATGTCATAATGTGCAGTGAAATATACCATAAAAATGAGTACAAGCTACGTTAATAACAGATGTTTCGTACTAATCCGTGTAAAGTTGTATACATGTATGATCGCAAGTGACACAGAAGGCTCGGATATTAGTGTGTGGCGAGGCTTCGCGGATGCGACCCGTCAGAGGTTAGGTTGAAGTTCAACAGCTATTCACTGATACTAACTTGCCCGGAATTCCGTCAAAAAGAGCCAAGGAGATATTTATTACAATATTTTCGCTTTCAGTATTAAAAATGTATTTATACCTAAGAGAAGTTTTATCATAGCGACTAGTTAAGGAAATAGTCTTGCTCATGGTTTTGTATTGTTTATATCAACTTAAAGTAGACTGGTTAAGGCTAGGTATTCTTAATCGATTTTTGTATTTTTTAAAGTCCCCGTGATACAGGAAGTACTCATAATAAATATTAAATGTTTACATACACACACACGCACACACACACACACACACTCTCATATATATATATATATATATATATATATATATATATATATATATATATATATATATATATATATATATATATATATATATATATATATATATAATTTATTTATTGAAGAACCGAGTACACATTTCCTTACAAAGATAAACCGTTTAAAAAGGAGCATTATAGGGACATTATAGGGGATTGTGTTTCCTTAATTAGACGCCTATTACGATACTCGTATGGTTTCCTAATTGAAGAAGATTACGAATAATGATGACTCCAATGTCTCACAGACTATATCGGTCTAATTATGAACCTGATAGGTTTCATGTAAGGTTGGCTTATTGTTATTACATTTACCTTTAATTTTATATTACGTACCGTTTTATACTATTTAGAAACAGATTTTAATTAGAACCAATTTTATGTATACTCAACATATTGTTTACAACCATAAAGACGTATAAGATTGAAACAAAATTCATCAAATCAAAGATTTACTTTAATTACAATTTTTACAATGCGCGGGCGGCGATTTATCACTTAAGAGGCGATTTTCTCAAAAGAGCTGTGGATTAATTAGAGAAAGATAAAATTTGTGAAATAGCCGGAGGCTTGCGAGTGCTCCGAACAGATAAGGGAAGGCCGATGAGGAGTAATGGATCTATTAGCGTGCCTACGCGTCCAGTGCCCTCGGGAGGCTTTTTTTGTTTCTGCGAAAATCACCCAATCGCACGCTAATATTATAATATTACATCTCGCAGTCACTTTTTTTACCCGTAATAATTTGCTTGCATAAAAAATTTGTTTCGATAAACTGTTTCGAGTTCACAGATGTGAATCAGGGACGTTTGTCGCAAAAATTGAACATTGATTTTGGTCTCTGTGAAAAATTCTTTTACGAACGAATTTCACACTAATTACCTGCCGTTCGCGCTGGTTTATTTATTTTTTTGAGTAAAATCATTAAATACCTACGAGGCAGGAGTAGAATGTGTTCACTTTCGTGTTGCCGTGATTTTATACATGAGATGCGGATTATTGCGGATGGAGGATTAAAAGTAATTGAACGAGCGTCTTTAGCTAATATTAAAAGTGTGTTTCGTAAGTACGTGAGAGTAATCTCTGAAAATATTACTTACTGGACTTAAACGTAACTTCGCTAATGAGTATCCATTCATGTTGGAAACTCAATTTCAGCATGATATGCTTAGCAGTACGGTTCTGTAGATCGACATGTATAACTCGAGCATGTTCAGATACTCGGTCTTGTTTTGGTTCGTATGATATGAAGTCTTCTTGCCATCTTTCTCCTTCCAGTGAAAGGAAAATCTCTATTTCTTTAAATAGCTATTAGAAAATCAAATTCATATTAGTTTCAAAATAAGTTATCATACAATTTCTGACCACTTTTAAGTATTCACATGCATCACGATCTTAATCAACACAGAGTGTTAACAATATAGAAAATAATTCGCAAGATTTAAACATAATAATAAAAAATATATTCAGACAAACGATATTAGAAATAAATAACTATAACATTACCTGAACATCTTTTGTAAACATATTATTAGTATGAAGGTCCACAAAGTAAAATATCCTTGGAGTTGTAAAATTGAAGGTTAATTGGACTTCGTCGTCGCTTTGTATTGTTTTATTCCAACCGACCCAACGAGAACCTATTTAATCATATACATGGTATTGAAATGTTGTAATAGTTAATTAATTTTAATATGCATAATTTATATTATGAACTTACCACGACTATCAAGAGGGTCCGGTAACTCAAAATCATTTGGTCCTACTAAGGAGTCAGTCAGTTGACCGAGTCCGTCGATTAACCTCCCTGCACGAGTGACGCCATCAAATGCCAGATCCTCAAACTGGGCCCCTCCGGTCATTGCTTGCATATCTCCTCCTCTTGGAGCGGAATACGCAACAATAGCCTCTGTAGAAAATGAGCAACGTTAAATAAACCGCCGAAGGCGGTTTTCGATCGCAAACAGCAGATACGAAATTAATAAAAATAAACAGTCGCCCTAGCAGTTCGCTGCGCAGAGTCCCAGGACGTCGCGAGCTATTAAAAACCTTAATCTTGTTGTACCTACGTTTCCAGCGGCATCCATAGAGCTCGACTCTCATGCACGCCGTCCGTGGGTGAGCTGCATAGGGGAAAAAACGCACTTTAGAGGCTACAAAAGGCGCCTCTAATATTGTTTTCTTCGGTGTATACGTGTTCACATTACCAGGAATTAACTGAAACGGAAAGAACATTTTACTTTTATGTTGTAATAAAGACCATTCCATCATAGATAGAAGCTTAATCAGTCATATAAGTATGTTAATAAATATTAAACTTCATTCCATATCTCCTTGATAAGATTTTGCATATTTTATTGGAAATTTGACTTGAGTTCTCGGATTATCAAGATATGATGTCGTAAAAGAAAATTCAAGGATTTCTTGGGAGCTTAACATTTATTTTATATGAATTTAATTTATTTTAGGTTAACATTCGAAAGTGTTTGTTCAACTTCTTTTTTGCTTTGTTAATCTGCTTAAAACTTCGAAATGTTGCACAGCATATGTATCAGTAAGATTATATATAGAAATAATTTTACATATAGGTATTAAATATCTTTTTTATATGGCTGAAGGAATGCGTTTACGCATCCGCTCGGACCCTGGGGGTGATTTACGAGTGGTAAGTATATGAGTTTCCTTGGGGCCAGCTCTGCACACACCTTCCCTGCGCAAGGAATTGTGGGATGCCGACCGCCAACTACCCACTAAACCTACCAGCGTCCCTCCGCGTTTGGTCAGGCGCAAGGAGTTTGAACCATAGGTATCTCGTACCACGTCTCGACGCATGTCTTCAAGTCAACCCCACCTTGACCCTATCCCACTACGTTATCGTTGGGAGGTGAGCGTAGCGAAGGCTCTGAATGTGAATGTGTTGTGAGCTTCTATAATTTTTTAAGTTATAATTATAGGTCTTTTGGACGCGTTTTTCACTGCTTGGGATAACATGAATCTATTTATATAGGTTATCTATTAAATATACGGTGAATGTTATTTTGGGACATAACTGTTATCCACTTAGGAAGTATCGTAAGTTGATATAAAGTAATTTTACCGCCGCTCTGGGACTAATTCATGTAACCCGACTCATGGTTCATGTTTTGTAGAACCGAGCTCACAAAGTTTCACTTCGTCTAATCACATGTTAGGGACAAGTTTCTTACACTACAAAAAAAAAACTTAGGAATTAAATACTATTATAAACATATTTACAAGTAAAAGATGTAGTCCAGATCGCTCTCGGTGGGGAGCGTTCCCAAAATGCTGGCCGCATTCCCGCGTTGTATGGCAACGCTAATACATTGCCCTAAATATAGGCCAACCCTGGGATTCGGTGGCTGTTACCAGGTATTCGTCATGAAGATCAATTTCAAGGAATTGGCGATCGCCAGGTGATATAAGCCCATTGGCGCACCACGCACCACCACGGATCTCGGTTCGTATTCTGCAGGAGGAGAAATTTCTTCTTATCGTTATGAAAATATTATCTTACGATCAATGAAAGTCATGATTCTAGTATCGCACCCAAATCAAGTATTCAGATTATACAGGTTTGGTTGCAGGTTAAATAATGTTTATTAGGTATGTTTTATTATTCTTATTATGAATGAAATATTGTCTTTATACTGTGGTTAGGTTTTATAGAAATTGAACAGAATTGTCTAGGTGTTATTTATGATTGAAACTTTATGTTGTGTTTCTTTTATAAAATTAAGAATATTCTCTTGATACAATAATATAAATCTGGACACATGAAATTCGTTGATAGAAATACCTTCAGTTATATATAACCAATTTTATAAACATAACAACTGGATTTGGCTTCTTTTTAGCTAATAACAATTTTATTACAGGTAATGCAAAGGAAATGATGTAAATACCAAGTTGAACGGCACTTTGCCGCGATAAATACTAGCTTAAAAGCACGCTTGTGCATAAGCAAATAAAATTAGCGTAATAGTCTGGGCAAATAGACTAAAACGCTACTGTATTTCGTTTGTCAACAGAGGTGCGATTGCGTTTCGCGGCTATTTCATTTGAATATCTCTACAGTGATCTCATCAAACGGCATGAGTACACAGCGGGAACAAAGTGCGCTAAATGTTAAATTAACGTAGCATTTGCCAAATCGCCCTGACCCTATGTAAAGTGGCTCAGATGATAAGGCTTCGGCATATCCGGCCGTACTTACATCTTGTTATCTTTAGGAAGTCGAGGCCCGAATAGCTTTTGTAGGATCACGGCTGCTCCGAATTCATATGAAAATTTAATTTTCTGCTAGTGAAATTCTCAAACGGGAGTAGTTTTCGTGCTATTGTGTGGCACTGGTCTTGTGCGGGCTTAAGCCCACAACGTGAGACCCTCTGTTAATTGTTTGAGTTAAATATGAGCGTTTTGCGGTCGGAGGTTCCGCAAGTTGTTGTAACAACTTAGCCGCGTCTATAGTATTTTATTGTTGTTTGTTTATCTATAGCTTGTTAAAGAAAACATACTATAGTATATTGATTTAAAACTGATGACGGATTTGTTACACTATATGACTACTATTTAATATACAATTTAATATACAAAGATTTTGGTCTCACATTACTTCGACAGAATATATAATGGCTATATTACTTGTATTCTATTATGCGTGTGGTGTTCCAGGTTACATTTTTTTAAATTATTCGCAGACATGCTGTCGGCCCACCTGATGGCAAGCGGTTACCGTTGCCTGTGAATATTTGTAACATCAAAGGTGATACCGCTCTCTAAAAGGAGACAGACACTTGGCCACTAATGCCGGAACACAACTCAAGGTTGTTATGGCGGCTAAATCCAGACCACCATCAAATACCCTACCACCCGGTTGTCGGTTATTTTGTCAACCTTTACGACAGGCCACCTAGCCGCAGGAAAATGTATTCTTTCTCCATTCCGGTACGAATAAAAAATAATTTTACAAACTTATTTCTTTTTGGTACTTTAATTATATCGATATGAAAGGAAATATATTAATTTATATACACAGTGTACACTAATGGGGCATACCTTGAGCTGAGCGGCGAAACGCTTTGGTCGTAACTGGAGCTGGCAGAGAGTGACTCGTTTGATATCATCCCGTTTTCCATGCCTAAGGGCACTTCACAGTTGCCCCCATCGGCTGTAACAAAACGAAATGAAATTAATATTTACATAGGCCTCTTTGTGTACATTACAATGTAACTTTGGAATTCATTTAATTTAAAAATGAGTGTTCTTTTATGTAGCAGCACCTTGTAATTTATTTATTTTTACGTGGAATCTTGAGATGGTGCCTTTTGCTAATCCAGATCTAGTTTTAATTCTAGTTTTAAATTAGTTGAAAACTAAATTATAAGTTTAGCTTATTGGTTTTTATTAACGTTATTTTTTAGTTTGCAAAATAAGAGTAATAACAATAACATAAAGTATAAATCTATATATTTCGTACAAATCAAAATTACCGCTTACTGCTCCTAAAACACGTAACAGATTTTTAACCAAATTAATTCCAAATGAAGTAATTAGCATAAGTGATGTCCATTTATCATCTATTTTGTAATGGAAAATGTTATTGATAGAGCAAACAGTAAAATTTTATACTTTTAACGAATTCATCGTTTAAACACGCAATTGTAAAACCTCATAATAATAAAAAAGTAAACCTCTTTTTTTTTTTAATATCCTATATCGGGTTAACCTCTGATATGTAGCTCTACTTATATAAAAACTTTATTAGGCAGTTATATATCACGAACTAAGCTGCGTGAAAAAACTGGTATATACATAAACGTCCCTTGAAAATTTCTCTGGCTGATAGTGAAACCAGTAAAAAATCGAGTTAGGGGATATACAGACAGACGCGGAAATCGATTTTATTTTATACCATCTGACCCACGCCCACTTCTTAGGCCTAAAAAATATTAATCACTATTAAATATAACCTGTGTCACTCAGGAATAATGTAGCCTTCTACTGGTAAAAGGATTTTTAATATCGGTTCATTAATTGAAGAGATTGCTTCCTATGCGAGCGAACCTACGGAAAATAGCTAGTCGAATATAGTCTATATGACTCAGGAATAATGTAGCTTTCTACTGGTGAAAGAATTTTCAAAAGCGTCACTTGTAGATTACTTCCTACAAACAAACAAACTTTTGTCTATATAATATTATAGTATAGACTATTAAAGATAAGAAGATAAAATAAAAAATATAAAAGGTTCGGACTGATTTACATATACAATTTTTTATTATAAGAAAGTATGATTGCCATTCTAGTCTTAAATTCCGGTTACGTTTCTAGATTCTGCTACGGAGGCCGGGGCCGCTGGCGTAGTTTTTTCTTCCACTCAGTACATGCACTCTTCATCATCTCTTCTCTCATTTTGATATCGTTGGTAAGCGTATCACATCACACAACACGAAGTTTTCTTTGGCCTCTTTCTTCTACCGGAACTTGGCGGAGATAGCATGGCCGACTTTGACTTTGATTCCGATAAATGTAGGCATACCAGCGTAGGTGACTCTCTTGCACTTTATCTGATGTGTACATAAAGGCTGCAATGGTTACGAGAAGATATTTCGAGAATATCTATCGGGATCATTCCACCTGACTCCACACACTCGCCCTATTAGTATATTTTCCCGTATAACGTAGCTCTTGTTGGTGTCAATCCAAAACAAGCCCCGGCTGACGGCCCTACAAATACAATAGGACACGTACATACATTGATGTGTATGTAAATACAGCACATCAGATCAATACGTGGTTTAGAGATCGTGGTAAGAAATATTATTAAAAGTTGAAATAAAAATAAGACTGTTATGAGTGCGGGACTCGAATTAAAAATGCCGTTGGAATTATTATAGAATTTATTAGAACTATACAAACACGTATAACACAGGTACAAATATAACTGGACACAACCAGTATAAATTGCACGATTCAATAACACGCGCAAAGTCCGTCACTATACAGATTATCGAATGTACACACGTCTTGCTTGTATCGTAATCGTCGCTTGTCTGCCTCTGTCTGCATTGGGCCATTGCTTTATAATGCACTGATGCCATCTGTCTACCTGGCAAGCGTCGGAACCATTCCCAGAAAACATAATCTGCACACCTGCGTAATTATGCCTGCGAATGGCCATAAACGGCTATTGTCTAATTATACATTTTAAACACAAAGAAAACAAAAGAAGATAGTCATAAAGAGTTTCAACGTTATTAGGTGAAACGCCGCGGCAGGTAATAAATACAGGTATGCAGGTGGCCCAACTTGTAACAATAGAATAGTGAACCTAATGTCTAAGCAATTTTGAATCGTTTACATTTGAAAGACGAGTGTGTTAAAGCTTCGTTGTATTTAAGTCAGTCATACATTAAACTTCAAAAGAATATCTAATAAATTCTTCGTATGCAATTTAAGAATAGAACTATTAGAAGAATACTACATTTTACAGAAATACAGAATTATTAAAGAATATCTTTCATTTGTTATGATACTACTAATACTTTGTTGACATAACGATGCTTCAGCTTGCATGAGTTTTAAGAGACATATATAATTTGTATTTGTGTCATTATGGTAACGACTGGTGAGATTTCTAAGAATGACATGCGAATTTCGCGGTATCTAGGATATAATATATTAAATGCAGTAATTTTTCCACGACGTAGAGTACTCTAAGAAAGGCTGCTTCTTACAGCTAACATTTTGCACCACTTCGCCTCATATAGTGAATAACGGCGGGGCCTGGGGTGGTTAGAGCTCCAGAGAAAGGAACCTCCTCACAATTTGTTTACATTCTGTATCTGGCCCTTCATCCAGCTTCTTAGCGAGAGCCTCTTAAGTGACGGCTGAGGCTGTGGCTTTCTTTGCTATAGGACCGTTGATGGTGACAGCTATCGGCATAATCATCGTTGACTCATTACTATCTATTATTATGGTCTCACAATGAGTATAGTGTGATAGTATCTAAAGAATGTACATACCAGCTCGCGGGCACTGATTTGATACTACGTATGTATAAGGAAGTTATGGGGTGAGGGTTGGGGAGGATACTGAATTTTTGTTTATTTTCCGTCTTTTAATAAAATGAAAATACAATACAAAACGTCCGTAGGGCACAAAGGGAAAGATTCAAATTCAGTTTTGGGGGCGGCATTATTTTAACATACGCCTGTTATATTTTTTTGTTACTTTCTTCTCACTTTTGTGTAAGTATTCGCATTTCATGGTTTTTTAAATATACACAATAATTCTTTTTCAATAATTATTTAGCTATTTCGTACAATGTATTCAAAATATAACGAAACTCATAACGCGTTAAAAAAAATCTATAATCGATTTGTACGATGTTTAAAAGATTTTCAAAAATAAAACTATAATATTTTTGTAAGTTTTCGCGACTACTATCTATGTTATAGTCAAACATCCAAGCTTTGACGCGCCTAGGTTTGACTAGTCAAACCTAGGAGCGCCATAGGTCCGACATAAAGTCTTAGTCGAACTCCAAATAAATGTCGTTTTTCTGCCTTTGACTAACAAATTTTTGTCTTGCCTAGGAGAGTCTAATTTGTACAGTCAAACGCCGAAATCAAATTTTATGAAATCGTGGTTTGACCAATCAGACCTCAATTAGGTATTGAAATGTGATACTTTGTAAGATTAGGTATAAAACGACATTTCTTACAATCAAGACACGTCTGCATATCTATAAGGTACTTGTCCTCGTGCGTAAATATCTTTAAATAATAACGGTTTAACGACTAGCCCGTTTTTAAACTGACTTTTTTTCTTGTGACACGTTTGACATAAATCTAAACAATAGTTTACGCACTCTTTTGTGACATTTGCATACTTTTTATTTAAGGCTTTAATTTTGAGATCTCAACCGCCATAACCACGTTCTTGATGAGAACTTTCAATCACATCGAATAACTCGTCGTCTGTAACGTAATATTGTATATTTTTTTTGCATCGGATAATGGCTTAATCAATTTGTTTCGTCTCCAAAACACACAACGTCGTTGCGTTTGAGACGGCGATACTGTAAAGAAGTTTTCTTTATAGCTACTTATAATCTCCTCATATTTCTGTTTATTCCTAATTTGAAATGAACACTTATCTTTGTTCAAAATAGTAATTTTCTGTATAAACTCACTTTTAAAGCTTCTTTATCCACATTTTCAGTCACAATACCATTTGGTTTACTCATCTTTAAGCTTACATACTTGCATGCTCAACGTACAAATATGGAATAACAAATGAATTTATCGGATCATCGCAGAGTTAGGCTAGCATGTATAAATCTGTCTAAACTTGTAACAAGTGCAGTACGAATCGACGTTTGACAGAGTCTGCCTTAGTTGCTTCTAGGATCGATTAGGCAAAGCCCTAAACAGATTATTTTATATTCGACATTTGACTAAAAAGTTAGGTACTTCTAGGTTTGACTAAAAATACTCAAACGCAGAATTTGGAATTTATTTCAGGTTTTATCGAAAGGCCTTGGACAAATCTAGGATAAACCAATAATTCCGGGAAGAGACTGCATATCAAGCTTTTACTATAACATCTATAATAATATTGTAAAGAGGAAAGATTTGTATATATGTAATGAATAAACTGAAAAACTACTGAACCGATTTCAAAAATGCTTTGGACATTCGAATGCTACATTATTCCTGATTAAAATAGGCTATATAAAAATTAGGGATGCCTACTAGAACTTCAATAATGTAACCCATCAATCTAAACAATATACTTGCTTCTGGAATTGGGTTCTAGATTTTTATATTTTGACGGCGCTATTACATAATAAAACTACGTGTCAATGTTATTTGACTGACATCTTTTCATTCTTCATTTTCCGTAATCACGGTTACTGAAAAGTGGTGGAAATGTTGGAATAATAAAAATCAAATAAATTAAGCTCTTAAAACTGTTAAATGCTAGTTTTATTATAAAACATTATTCTTTTATATTTAACTAGCTGATACCCGCCCGCTTCGCGTGCCGTAAAATCCATTTTTAGCTGACCTCTACTTGGCGAAAGGAAGGTCGATGCCAAATTTCAAGTCTATAGGTATTATAGTTCCTGATGAGATGTCGTGATGAGTCACTATATACATGGATTTTAATTATATATATATATATGTATATATAGATTAAATGTCATTCAGGCTTACATTTGAATGCGAAGAAAACAAAGGTTATGGTGGTTGAAATAGAAGAAACCACAACGAATGCAAGTATAATGGTCGATGATGTTATGCTGGAGCAAGTGAGTGAGTTTGTATATCTTGAATGTGCTTTTAGCAGGGATAGAAGGTACACCGCTGATATAGAAAGAAGAGTGAATTTGGGGAATAGTATGAATGGAGCGTTAGGTAAACTACTAGGCGCTAAGAACCTCAGCCAGAAGGCCCAGCTTGCCATACATAACGCGGTGCTGGTACCTACGCTCACGTATGGAAGCGAAAGTTGGGTATGGAAGAGAGAGCATGAAAGTAGAGTAAACGCGGTCGAGTTGCGAACACTGCGCAAAATCTGCGGAGTGACGCTCGCGGACCGCGTTCGTAATACCGAAGTAAGAAAGAGAGTTGGTCTGAAAGAGAGTGTCGGGGTGAAGGTAAGGAAAGGAAAGCTCCGGTGGTTAGGGCAAGTGGAAAGAATGCATGATGAAAGAACGACTAAACAGATATACAATGCAAAACTGGATGGATGCAGAAGTCGTGGAAGGTCACGACACACCTTCCATGATCAAATTGATCGTGTACTAGCAGAAGGTGATGTCAGGAGCCTTAAGAACAGACGAGCGTGCATGACAGGGGTTATGAATGTCAAAGAATCAAGTGAGGTGTGTAAGAATAAGCCTAAATGGCGCTCTGTTGTTCGTGCCTACCCCGCAAGGGAACTGGCGTGAAGTTATGTATGTATGTATATGTCATTTATATTACTTATCTACTTCTGTGGCCTAGTTACGCTTAAGTGAAGCCTTAAGCTAACCTTAGGCTTCAGGCTTTGCCTAGCTAGTCCATTAGAAGGCAGATGTCCCGGGTCCGATTCCAAATAAGGTAATGGTCCTAAACGAACTTGTTTACTCAAGTTCGTTTTATTCGTTTTATCCAAAATACAAGCGTCACTTGCTTAATGCAAAGGATGTGATTGGAGGACGGGTTACCGTTTTTTTTATACACGTCACAACTCGAGTTATAATATAAGAAGAAGTACACTAATCTAAAATCTGTTTATGTTTGTTAAAAAAGAATACAAGAGTCTAATTTTTTGATCTTTACATAGTACAAAACAAAGTCGCTTTCCGCGTCTGCCTGTGTATCTGTATACGTACTAATTCCTCCTAAACTACGCAACGGATTTATGGCCGCGGCTTCGCTCGCGATATATAAGACCTAATTAAGATTTTATGTAAGTAAAACAGAGCTACTACTTACTAGGGCTTGAGCCTCGGAATAGCCGCGAAAAAAGCTCTAGTGACGAGATAAAAATTGTAAACTGCAGGACTGTCTGGTATGAAAGACAGGGAATCTTCAATTACCTAATATTTCTTTAGGTTTTTACCTACACTTGGATAGGTAAACTCACCAAAATTTCTTACTATTGATCTATTTAAGTTGACAGGTTTTGCTTTGAAGCACATAGTTTAATTTATGTATACGCAATGCGCGTTTGAATAGAAACGAAAACATGTGCAAAGCGTTGAAAAATATCCATTATGTTTTGAACGAAAGTGTTTAGAGTTTAGGTGTTTGAATAAACTTTGTTTGAATAATGCGAAAAGAAAACATTTTTGTAGTCAGTAAAATTTTTACAACTATACATTTTTTTTAAAATAACTATAGTTATCTTATTCTCGTAACGTTTGACTGTTCTCACTGATTTTGTGTTTGTTTTTATGAGACAATTCAAATAAATGTTTATTTTTGCATTTGTATTAAATGGCCCGTATGATGAGATTTTCGTACGTGACTTGTTTGAAGTTTGCTTTAAGCACATTTGCTACGAGACAAATTATCTATCTATATTATATATAAATCTGTATATGGTTCGAGTTTGTATATAGCGTTTAAAATGTGAAAAAAGATCAGGAGGGCTAATTCGGACTAGCAGATTCCGAAATTGCAATTTTTAAATTTTTTTGGCTGTCTGTCTTTCTATCTGTAGGTCTGTTAGAGTATCACGTGAAAACTACTGAACGGTTTTCAATGAAACTCGACACAGAGCTAACTTATATCCCGGGTCGTAACTTACAATACTTTCTATCCCGATAAATAATGTAGTTTCCGTGGGGTAGACGAAAGTAGCGAAATAGATGGCATTGCGATCGCATATTTTTTGGAAACTACTGAACGTATATTACTAAAACTCGATATAGTGCTAGCCTATAAATCGAGTTAACACTTAGGATACTTTTTATGCCGATAAATAATGTCGTTTCCATGGAATAAACAGATTAGCAAAATACATGGCGCTGCAATCGCATTTTTTAAATCACTAACAAATACCTACGTTGTCATTCAAATACAACATTTCATTCATTGTATATTACTTTAAATCAGGTTGGCTGCGACTCTCCTCTATGTTTCGCTACGCAGTTGTGTAGACTATATGAATTTAGTTTCTTTGTTATTGTAGTGAACTTAGTAACAAGAAACAGTAAAGTTTTAGGTAAAACACCTAATTAAATTTGTATATACGTAACAACGGAAAACTCAAGTATTCTATAAAATAAGAACCTTATAATTTGATGTGAGAGAGATATGAGTTCTTGCTAATAGCATGGAAAAAGAATACTTAGTACTAATAGTGTGAGAATATACTTTTTGTAATTGTGGTGACATCTTGTAGTTTTAATTGATGATCAAATAGGAGATAAAACAATACGGTAATTTATTTCTTTTATAACATTAGCTCGTAAATATGTCATTGTTATTCTCCTTCTACAGAAGAACAGACGTAAAGACCAAAATATGTTTAGCAGTTATCACATTTCAGTAATCATTAATTTATTTCGAAGTAAACAAAATTGTTAACATTTAAATTAAATTAATTGTATATAATTAATTATTTAATTAATTGTATATAATTAGTTATTAATTGCGTGTACTAAATTGACAATTATATGCAAGACTATCTGCAACAATTAGGTCCAGAATTGTCAAACGCTATTAGAAATCATAGAATATTGATTTTATCAAGGTTCTGAATATGAATATGGAGTTGCAGATAGAAACAGAAAATGGATAAAGTATTGTTTTCTAATTCCTTTCTCTTTCTATAAAAAAGGATGTTTAACAACGAATCAGTGGCAAATTGTGTATTATTTTAGTGGCCAAACTCACTGGAAATCAGATCTTTTCGTATTGTTTTCATTTTAAAATAGATTTTATTTAATAAAAGTACATTTTAACGGTTTTAATCGAAATAATTTATATGATTTTTGTTATTCCTACGTGATCACGGCCACTAAAAAGTGGCCGAAACGTCGGAATAACAAAAATCAAATAAATTGCCGCGCTTAAAACAGTTAAAACGTACTTTATTATTTATACTATATTATTTCCATTTATTTATTTTCTCGATGACAGTTCTAATTTGATAGTTGTTGTAATTGTGACCAAATAAGTAATGATATCGATCGCATATATTTATTATGTTTTGAACAAAGACAAATACAACAAAAACATTCAAATATATTTTTTCAAGCTGGAAACACTCAATGGCCCACCGCCATTTTGTGTTTGTTTTAATCTGTCACTCGCAACAAGATGGTCGTGCTATTTATTATTATTTCTGTTCGCTGAGTTTTTTTACATTATCCATACGTTACGTTGTGTATTTTGTGTTCCTCCGTGTTGATTGCTGCCCAGCTGTCAAATATCAAAATGCCTAAAGGATCTGTTCTGAAAAGGCAGGCGAGAGAACTGGTGATCAAGGTTCGTAATTACTTTGAAGCAGAGTATCAAAACGGTGGCCCGCTATTACCTATGTCGCAAGTGCGAGAGCGTGTTGCGGCCGCATTAGGAATTAGTGGACCTACTGTTTCAAAAATTACTACCGAAGCTAACGGTACAAGCGGCATGCAGGAAAATAAGCTTCGTACGCCAAAGTAAAAACGCCAACCACATAGTGTGACATCGGTTGACAACTTCGACACTGACGCTATTCGCCGTCATATATATGACTATTACTTGCGCAAAAAAAATCCAACACTTAAAAAACTTGTTGTTTCTTTACGTGAATGTGGTTTGTTCCATGGCCAAAAATCGTCAATAAGCTTGGTTTTGAAAGAAATTGGATTTTCTTATAAAAAATCGGACAAACGTAAAATATTGATGGAGCGATATTTTTTTACTTTGTAAAAAATTTCGGGTCTGTTATCGTGTTACGTTTATCGATGGCTCCATCCCTATCAGTTTCTCCGACTCTGTTATGACCTTGTACGTGCGTAAGCGTCATATTTTTATTAAATAATGTATACATAATGTTAAAAAGACTCTCGATCAAGTTTCCAGAGGAGCTGTCATTGAGAAAATAAAGAAATGGAAATAGTATAGTCGCGAAAACTTAAGAAAATATTACATTTTATTTGCCTTTTTCTTTTTATATATCCTTGAAAATATCACATATATTTTTATCACTAAAAATACACTCCACAAGCTATTTTATTTTCACTTAAGTTTCTTCTCCTTAAAAAGTACTAAAGAACACTATCTTAGTACGAATACTTTTAGTTAATTGAGCTTTTATTTAAATTATTTATTAGTTTTTTTTAGATTGCATTGCATTTTTGAAATAGTACACTAAAGAAAACAATTAAGTGACCTATAGCGAAGATTTCACGTGCTGATTCATGTCAGCATTTCAGACCCGGCAGTATATTTTCTTCATGTCAAGCTACTGGACTGTGACACTATTATTGGTCGGTGTGACTGCGGCCTTAATCTGACAAACACCCGAGTGAGCGATGTGCACCTAATCCACCGCATTCCAGAGACGTGATAAATTACATACGAACAAATTACATGTGACTGGCGTCTGAAAAACAAACAATTTGTTACAATGACTAATAGTCCGGGAATGTTAACAAATATAAATATTTTAAATAATCACATTTATCAACGAAAATCTGTAACAACTTTTGTAGAGGGGTTGTCTTCTGCTGAGTAATATTAATCTCAGCTACTCTTGGGAACTACTTCTGTATATGTGTATGTACAGCCTGAATCGCTAGACCGATTTTGATGTTATTTTCACGTTCTGTTAGTTACAAGTAATCATCTATAAATTGTAGGTATACGAAATGTAATTTGTAACAAATAATACAATATGTAAATTGTTTTGTTAAAAGAAATAAACCATAATTTTAAATTTTAGAGAACCTCCCTTACATCAGTGAACTTTAACTAAAAATTATATATGAGGTCGTCAAAATTAATTTATTTGAATATTAACGGCATTTCGACAATCCAAATTCATCTTTTATATATTTTATTGTCCGTGTGGATGGCAATGTATTCTTTGTAAACGGTTGGACCGACTCTGATGAAATTGTTGGTGTATGTACGCATTGGATGACGTCCCGGGATGGTTTAGAATTACATACATACATACATACATAACTTCACGCCAGTTCCCTTGCGGGGTAGGCACGAACAACAGAGTAGAATTAGAATTAGATGTACATTTAGTTAATTTTTTATTTATTTAACTCAGCTTATCTCCATTATTGGGCAAAATGGAGTCCTTTTTTTCTTTGTTTAAATTTTTATTCTTTTATTAGTTTCTATCTTGGGATAAACAAGGGGGGAAAACTTTTTATTTTAATATCAGATGTTTACATTGGTGCCTAAAATTTATACATTTATTTTAATATTTATTGGATTACATGTTACCTTATATTAATCTACATTTATATTTCTTACCTTTTACCTTGTCGATTTACAATTTTTAATAGAATTTGGTTACAATTTTAACATAATTTGGATAAACATGTTTTCTATTTTTTTTTTGTTTCGGTTTATTGTCTCTTATTTCCATTCCCTTAGTGCAATACGCTTCTAAGTCTAGCTATTCTAAGTAACATATATATATATATATATATATATATATATATATATATATATATATATATATATATATATATTAGGTTGGGGAAAAAGTTTCTTGGCATGTTATATAAAAATTCAAAAGGTTTTTTTATAAAGTTTGTTTACATTTGACTAAGGTATGTAGGTGCCATTTTGTTGGATAACTTTTTGCCATCTTGTAGGTAGGGACGTGATTCCATTGCTATAAAAATTTTGGGGCTTCTGATCAAAAAACTGCGACTAGTGGTTTTGGCAGTCCTCTCGTGATGTTAACCTGACACTGCCTAAGGAATTCTGCAGAGACCGAAACAGGTGAAAATCTGAAGGTGCAAGGTCAGGACTATACGGCGGATGCATCAACACCTCCCAGCCAAACTCTCGTAATTTTTGCTGAGTGGCTAAAGATGTGTGAGGTCTAGCGTTATCATGGTGAAAAACCATAGCCCTTCTGTTGATTAATTCCGGCCGCTTTCTCTCAACTTTTTGTTTTAATCTCATCAGTTGTTCGCAGTACAGTTCAGAAGCGATGGTCCTGCCTGGCGGTAACAGCTCATAATGAATAAAATACCCTTACAATCCCACCATACACACAGCAGCACCTTTTTGCGATTTAACCCGGGTTTCGCCACAGTCTGTGAAGCCTGACCAGCCTTTGACCACGATCTTTTTCGCACGTTCTTGTCCTACGTGATCCCACTTTTCATCACCAGTTATCAGCTTCTTCAAAAATGGTTCGGTTTCATTACGTCGTAATAAACAATCACAAATGAGTACACGGTTCATTAGGTTTCTTTCAGTGAGCTCATGAGGCACCCAAACACCGAGCTTTTTTGTGTACCCAGCTTTTTTCAAATGCGCCAAAACCGTTTTGTGGTCAATTCCCAATTCTCCAGCTACATCGTAACTACTAATATGCCGATCTTGCTCCACTTTTTCAAAAATGGCATCAATTTTGTCCGTAACAGGGCGACCAGAGCGACGTGCATCTTTGATATCAAAATTTCCAGATTGAAAACGCTTAAACCAAATTTGCGCTACTCTCACAGATACTGCATTAGGTCCATAAACATCACAAATTTTTTTCGCGGCTTGTGTTGCATTTTTACCTTTTTTGTAGTAATATGTTAAAATGTATCGAATTTCTTCATTAGATTCACTCATTTTAACAATAAGAAAAACAAATGAAAATCACACATTTTCCTAATTTAAATTTGGAATTGTCTTCTTTAAAATTAAAACTTTTAATGATACCAAAACCAGCCAGATACAAATGGTATAGCCAAAAAGATCTTATTACAAGTTCATACATACTATATGCGAAAAGACTTTTTCCCCAACCTATTGTATATAATGCTAATATTGACGCTGGGAAGATATATTCAATAATATATCTGCAAGTGTCCTTATATACTATTTAATTATTACCTATAAGTTATTGCTGGTTCATGTCTGTTTATACTGTTTGCTTTTTTATGTAACTGCATCCATTCTTACTTCCAATCATCAAAAGTGCCCGGATACCTGTGTATTGTATGTCTATCTGCATAGATGGGCATTAACTCGTTAATACGTTAATCGTTAATTAACGAAGTTAACATTTCGAGTAATGGATTGACTTTTAAGTTAACTTAAAAATATGTTAACGAACTCTAGATGTACATTTGGACCGGGTAGGTGGCGCTGGAATGGGGTTCGACGTCAATATTTTGACGATGTTAAATTTCTACTGGGGCTTTCGCTGTACTAAAATTATAAGTCCATTATATTAATTGCCACTTGAAAAGGAGAATAACTATT
This sequence comes from Dendrolimus kikuchii, assembly GCA_019925095.2. Lineage (NCBI taxonomy): Eukaryota > Metazoa > Arthropoda > Insecta > Lepidoptera > Lasiocampidae > Dendrolimus > Dendrolimus kikuchii. Next base: position 11,949,473 of record CM034387.1, on the reverse strand, counting down.
AAAAATTCATTGTCTTCAGCCTTTTGTCCTTCCATCACTTCCCTAGAATTATTAATAGTTAATATCTTTAAGACTACCTGGCGCTGTATTTAAGACGTTGCCGCACCTACACTTCAATTTATAAAATACCAAATTTAATATTTAAGTGAGCTAGCTAGACCTTTCCTGTAGCAGAATTGTATACATTTCTGGCTTAAGCGCAGTGTTTTTGTTACATGGCTGGGCCCGGTTGGCAGAACATCGGTTCATGTGCAATATAAGCTGCAATGGATCGCGTAGTACGCTAAAATATCTCGCGGGTAGTATCTCACACGGGCTGTCTCGGTAGAGGTACATGTCTTGCACCCTCAGTGGTACATAAATTTCCGTTGGTGCCGCATCGGAACCGCAGTAGCTGGATGTCAGTACCTCATACGTGTAGCGTTGCCAAATAAAAATATAGAAGGAACCGCATGTTGAACATTATGGACAGTACGCCCCAAGGATACGCAGGGAAAGGGTATATCAGTCGGCCGTCGTGCACGACATGCCGTAATACTTTCATTTTTATTATTATAGAAATTTATTTGGGGTTAGAATATTGCTGCGGTTAATATTTGTGCCTTTAATATTTGCTGTTGACTAAAATTATTCATGAATGATTTACTTATTGTTCGTAATATATCTTTAACATATAATGCTTATATGTTCCAATGTAATCTATAGTATTATAAAATTCTACACATGCCGTGCCTGTACATTGAACCTATAAAAAAACAACAATTGGAATAGACTATATAAACGTCGGAAAACACGATGCAATTTTTTATAGATTTCTTGTCTGTTTGTTCGGGATTCACGTAAAAACTACTGGGCCGATTTTGATAAGGTTTTCCCTAATCGACAGCTAATTCTTAGATTTAAAATCTGCGCTACTCTTTATCTCAGGAATTAAATTTCGCTGAAAAAGAATTCCAATTCCAATGCGTTTTTTTTTACGATAGTTAACTATTTTTTCAAATGGTGCGTTGCTACACGTGAGATGCCCGGTATATAAAGTATTAAATTCCGGGCATCCAGCGGGAGTTTTTCCGCGAGTGTTTTAAAGTGGATATTATACATAAAAATATGTGGATGATTCGGATTTGACTGGTACTAAAACAATCTATTCCGGGACGTTTATAATTTCCAGGATTTCCTAACTTCGAAACCACGTGATATTAGGACTTGCTTGATATGACAGTTTCTATGTTTATTACACATCTTTAGTAGATTCAGATATGTATGCCTTTGGTAACGTGAACTCCCCCGGGTTTCCATGGGAAACTTTGGAATTAATGTATTTTCAAACTAAAAAACTCGTTACTCTGCTAAAAATACCATTTGATTTTAAATACTGGCAAAACAACTGTAAACTACGTTACCAGTCAAGCGTGGATGAAGTCGTGGGCAAATCCTAGAACATGGCGATTAATAAATGGCATTTGGAATGTTATTTTCTTCTACAGTGGGTAAAATAAGACTAATTTTAAGACATTGCTAATGTTCATTCACCTTTATTAACATAACCATAACCATTTAATGTACGAGACAGACGAAACATAACTTTAGTTTTCTCGAGACCAAGGAAAATTTAACCGTTATAATTCCACGAAAGATTTTTTCTACACTAATACTAATATAATTATATTTATTAATATTATAAAGCGGTAAAGTTTGTGAGTTTGTGAGGTTGTAGGGGGATAATCTTTGGATCTACTAAACCGATTTTAAAAATTCTTTTACTGTTGGAAAGCTACGTTAACAGAGAGTGTCATAGGATATACAACATGACGCTATATAACACGGGAGCGGGACAGAGCGCGGGTGAAACTGCGCCGGGCCTCTAGCATTTAATAAGAAATTTGTGATGTGGTACTTTCGCAATGTTGACTTGGGGATAATTCGTGTTAGTTCACATACAGTCAAGGGTACCGTAGAAGTGATTAACGTCCACAGTTTTGTCATTAGCCACACAATTGCAAAAATATTTAATCCATAACATGTGGTGTATCATAAAAAGTTCTCCATTGCAAAACTTTGGTATGGGATGCGACTTGCGCGGACAAGTTGGCCGCATCTTATTTAGATAACAAACATGTTTAGATCGGCCGGTTCGGCAGCGCAAACAGCTATGCAACCCTCGGTGAGAGTTATATGTTTGTGCCGGTTGCTGTTGAAACGCTTAGACCGTGGGGTCTTGAGGTCTATGAGCCTCTACAAAGATATTTCAAAACGACTTATTGACTCTTCGGGAGATCAGAAGGCTGGTTCCTACCTCGGACAATGGATCAGTATGGCGATCCAGCGAGTTAACGTAGCCTTCTAGGAACCTTACCCATTGACTTCGTTGACCCAGGCTCAGTATTTTATTTATAGTCCTACGAGATTATAGGTAGAGTATAATATAAATTATTTACTTCTTTATTTGAGTTGACTTAAATAAAGAAGTTACTAAAACATTGTTATGGTCTTTAAGGCTTGAGTTACCACTATTTACACTAGCCTTTGTTCAATGCCTCAGTTGCATCTGTGGCGCCCACCGCTTAGTTCTATTTTATCACAGTGAAGTGTCGCTGTAGAATACATCTTTCTGTCAAATTAAATTCTTTATCATAGGTATTTTGAGAAAAATAGCTGAGACACACATTATAAAAGTTGAACGTCTATTTGTTCAAGATTAGACTTTTGCTAAAATTTGTCATGATTTTATCTAAAAATAAGCAATAATTTACTAATAAATAAAGAATGACCAGTTGCGCCATCTATCTAGTTATGTAGGGTTTAAGTCAATGCGGTTTTTACTAAGTAATTATTAGTGTTCTTGTTTAGTAGCTGGAAAAATTCGTACATATTAAATTATGTGTATATATTTTATTCCAGAAAAGGGATAGTTTCGCAAGATATAGATCCGAAAAGCATACGTGCAAAGCAGCTTCTTTAGCCTTAATGTTGCAGTAAACTCATTTCACGGTTAAACTAAGTGCTAAAATAAGGAAATAAGAATAAAATTTTAGCTCTGGAGAACAAATAAACCTTAGAGCATGTTCTCACTTCACACAGCGGATTCGATATGAATTTGGTAATAACACATGTAGTAGCGTATAAACGAGTTCACGTACACAACAATATTTTGGATCTAGTAAAATATGCCAATCCGACAAAATCTGTCATCTGGTTTTGTCAACAAAATCTCGATGCGAGAAGGGTAAGAAATGGAATCCGTATCTAAAGGTATATGGAGGGGTATGGTTACCTTCTCACATACCAAGATCTAATATTTTGGTTGTATCCCGTATCTTCGGCATCTTAACGGAATTCATAGAATATGTTTTAATATCAACATCTAGTAGCAACGGATTCGTCAAAAACGGTCCTGTACATGCGGGCCGTTGTGTGAAAGTGCTCTTATATACACATATGTATAACGCACTACAACATATTCTCGCGACGCGGTTTCTTGTTTAACGTGTGAAACAAACAAGACGCTCTGCTTTGTTAGGCAATGATATAAAAATTCTACAAGTGACATCAATTGATTTCGCGGTAATATAAATAAGAAATTGTGAAACAACACGTGTTGTGGTATCTCACAAGAACTTGATGCTTTATATATGTTTAAAATGTGCAGTTCTATCCAAGTTTGTGCCCCACCTACATCATCAGATTATTTAAGAATTTCTTATAAGATAGGTCGCTTTTACCTATAATGCGATTTATTGTTTTGTCAAGAAAAAGTAATTATGCTTGTTTTTGTAATGTGTTTTGGTAAGCAGTAAAGTTTTAATTCATACTCTCTGCTACGTTGTGCTTTCACAGTTAAACGGATTGTTTAAGATTAACGCAACTCTTTCATTTTCGTCAGCCTTCATTACATCATAACATAATATTATTGTTTCAATTTGGGCCACCTGCATACCTGTAGACAAAGCACATTTATTACCCGCCGGCATTTGAGCCAATAACATTGAATTATTTATGACTGTCTTCTTTTGTTTACGTCGTGTTTAAAATTTGTAATTAGAAAAACAGTCCATTGTGTATCGTAATCTTTTATGGCAGTCATCAGACAAATTGTGTCGAAATGATTCTAAGAAATTCGATCTACGCGGGCGGGCAGCCATATTGTATCGGTGCAGTATAAAGCAATGGCCCAATAGAGAAATCGGCGGTCAAGCGGTAACCACTAGCGAGACAAGACGTGCGTACATTCGATAATCTATTTAGTGACGGGCTTTGCGCGTGTTATTGAATCACGCATTACGTTTGGACTGATTGTGTTCAGTTATATTTGTACCTGTGTTATACGTGTTTGTATAGTTCTAATAAATTCAATAGTAATTCCAACGGCATTTTAATTTGAGTCCTGTAACTCGTAACATTATTATAAATCACATAAAAATACATAAAAGGCTGAAATACATAAAAGGCTGAGAAATCACTAATTAGTTGACAGAAGTCAAAAGCAAGTTTTATTAAACAAGTACCAAATCTCGGATCTTAATAAAATTATTGATAGATTATATTCTGAGAACTAAATTTATAATCTTAAATGGATACTCTTGAGATGAGATTTTGTTGGGGTCACTTTATAATTTTTTAAGTCAGGAAAATTTCGTATAAGCCTTTGAAGAAACATAAAACTTATGGTTCATTTATAAAGTAAGGAATAAATACAAACGAAGTAGTAGATATAACTGAATCGAAAATTGACATCCCTGTTACTTCGAATTCACGTTTAAATATAAAAATAAATAGCATTTAATATTCTCTTGCTAAATTTATGTGCGGGCATGACCTCGTCTCATGACAAATCTAGCACTGCTTTAAGCTGTGTATGTGAACGCCAAATGTCTGCAACGTGCCCATTTGAGACATTAGGTACAAATTAATGATGTGGCACCGAGCTCTGCGAGTCTAACAAATATGTTGCTGAAGGTTCATTACCCTGTCTTGGTATACAGCGCCGTGACAAACTTATCGTGGCAATAAGGACAGGTGCTGGAGTTATAGACTGCAAGGATTACTAACTCGGGGCTAATAATACTTATTTTAAGGACATAGTCCAATACATTCGTAAAAAAAAACCACTAACATAATAAAACAGACAACATGAAAATAACCTAATTTTAGTAATTATTATTTTAAATTAACTTTTGTCCGCGGCCTCGCTCTCTTGTGCGCTGCTAATCTTATCCCACGGGAACCGTAAATGTTTCCAAGATAATAAGTAGCCTACATACTATTGCAGATTATAATATTTCTTTCTGCCAAATGTCATTCAGATTTGTTCTGCCGTTCTAGCGTGATTGAGCAACAAAGATCCATCTATACTTTCATATATATAATAGTATGGATACAAACTTACTAAGGTATAAGTTGTGTTAATAATTATTCTTAAAAGACAAACATAAGCATCAATTATCACCAAAATTATATAAAAGTATATATATATATCCCTAATAATATCAGTTTCACCATAGGGTAGCCCTATCTTATAGTGTTTATGTAAGTAAAGGTTTCCGAGTAATTTACATCAAATCTCTGGAATATTTTCTCTTCTTAATGTGAACAGAAGGAATTAGGTTTCACGTTCTTGACATAGGAAGCATAGCTTGGAAGTTATTCATAGACAAAACGTATGCGGGTGGGGTGCTGGGGTTTTCTCTAAATAAACACTTTGTTTTGCTTAAACAAGCAATCCGGCCTTTGAGGATAGGGATTCAAGCAAAACATACACGTGAAAGATAAAATTTGGGGACTTGATATTTTATGATTAAAAATATTTACTTTGAAATTTAAGTCCCTACGTTTTTAAAACTAAAGCTTAAATTAGTCGTTAGACTGTAAGTACCACAGTAATAGACAACATTTGACGTTATGAAAATAAATATTAAATTTTGTATATAACTGTACTTGTATACAACTCATGTAGGTATTAAGCGAATGATGAATACATTTACAAATTGTGTATATTTATCAATCATCATTATGTACTAACTGGACCGCCGTCAGTATTAAAAATCTATCAATTCCGGCCAACAGTTGCTTGGAAGAGATGGCTTTTTAGCGGTAGGGCCTCCCGTTGTACTCTTTTATCTTTTGCTACTTCCGTTTATCTATACTTTGATGTATAATAAATAAATAATACTATACTATACTAATAAACAAAAAATACTATCTATCTATGCTTAAAAAAAAGTAGAAAATTTTGCCGAGGAATGTTTTACCGTATCTTCCTCTAATAACAATGCCAACACGCAGCGAAGCTACTAGGGCTAGGACTGTGAAAATTTGTGTAGTTGCGCACTAAAAAAATATTTTTGAAAATTCAATCTCTAAGAGGGTGAAAAAAGGGATAAAAGTTTGTTTGTAAATCCGTCATTTCCAAAATAGAAGCATGAAATTACGATAAGCCTATATTGTCTTATTGCAGGATAAAGGCCACTCTGCTCACCTTTCTACCATTTCACTTTTTTTACTACTTAAACTATGACTAGTTTTAATCTAACCAGCAAGTATCATGATACAAAATATCTCAGTTGATTACACTGTCAATTACCACGATGACAACGCGCAATGTCAATCTTATAGGTAATATCAATAAAGGGCCATTTACATGCAGAGAGTTTCTTGCCTTCAAGATACGATTGTCGAAAGCAAGATAAAAAAATTATCATGTAAACTAAACATACGATATCGTACGTAGAAGGGTGACAATCGCCTGGTCATTGAATATTGACGTCTCTGTGTAAACATAATACAAAATACCGTGCTCATCACCGAGCTCGAAAGGCAAATCTCGCATTCAAATCGGTTCAAATTGATTTGTACGATACTCGCATGAACTTGATAAATTGTCATATGAGTTCTAGTTTAGACAAGTCGAGAAATAGTAGGCAAAATCTTAATGCGATTTGTATCGTAGTGTAAATAAAACTCTTGGTGTTAATTACCTTACGATTATCGTATAACTTACTCGTAGGTGAGTTTTTTCGTTCAATGTAAACATGTCAATACAATTATTGTTTAAGTAGTATCGTCTACGAAAATAGTATACGATTTTCGCCCCGAAATGTGCGATAAATTCTCTCCATGCATGCAGGCTCTTAATTGTGGCTAACTAAGGTAACTTTACAAAAATGAATTTAATCCTTTAATATATTTTTCGTATGCTCAGTCTGCGCAGTGTGCCCGACCAAAATTAAATTGGTCGCTAAAACTGCGCTCACACGTACTACTTCACAGTAATTTATAGCTTTAGAGCCACATTACTTAAGGACAAAAGACGGAAACTTTTGAAGGGGGATTGTAACTACCCTTCCACTAGAACTGTAATTGTTTTGTTTACAGTTTTCCGTGCGAATTGCTACACTCGACGACATGGAATTAAACTTAATTGTAATTGCTAACGCTTTTGATACTACTCATTCAATAGTCATAGAGTGAGATTGAGATAAGAATTACATATCAAATTAAAATTAAAGTCACAAATTTCGAGTTCCGATATTACTTGTAACTGTAGCAGATGTTACGATTTTTTGTGATGGTTTGTAATACCTTGGATTGCTACAAGTATTGAATTTCATTAGATTTAGGCGAAAAAAGCAATGTTAAGTATTTGTTTTTTTAGTGCCGATTGATGTTAACATACTTGAATCGCGGATTTCAGAAGCTTTAAGACCCCATAAAGAATTTTCAGTGCACCTGATAGACTCTTCAGAATCAGGAGATCAAGGTAATACAAACCCTTGAGATAGGCGTATTACTATTATTCCCTCAATACTCTGCATAAATTTAAAGTTTTATTATTACTGAAAGATTCTTTAACGATGTTTCTGAATTCAAGTGAGGAGAAAATTCTTTGATATTATCGCTATATTTCTACAGGTGAATGTTTTAATTGAATTTTCTGTCAATGCATTTGCCGCTTGGTCTCGGTAATATTGCCTGTAACTTGTGCAGTCCCATTAACTTCAGTTCCGGTTCCATGAAGCTCACAGTTAGTAGAGCTAATATTTATTTATGCCTATAATAACTCTAATGACGAAGTGTTAGGAATGATCTTATCAAAACGGTTGGAATAAGTAATTACAAATGGTTTGTATTTTCAATGTTTAAATTTGGTATTTGCCTTTAAATTCACCGAAGAACGACTTCATCTTGTTGAAGTAGGTTTGTCACAAGTAGACTATAATAATTGAGTCTTTCATTGTTTTATTTTGTATTGACAAGTATAAACATTCGAGAGGTAAACCTCCAAGGTCATGTAGCCGACTGGCTACGTTACCTTGCTGTTTCACATTTAAGCTACTGGCCTAAATTATTATAACATTTTCAACAATTTACCAAACGAATTTTGCTGCTATGCTAAAAGTTTTCTCATGGCAAATAAAAAACCACTAGTCAAACAGCATTAATATACTAAATTAAGACCACTTTTTGCACGTTTTTGCCTACAGTACTTAACGTTGGAACGAGGTTCTAGGAAGAAATAAACAGGGTAAGAGCATAATAAAACCACTTGGGCAAATGGAACACGTTATGAAAACTTCAACAAAATAATAGGAAGCGCCGACATTCGTCGGAGACACAATTCTTTCACGAAAATGTCATGTACTCACCACAGCTTTTGTCAAATTCACAATAAAAATGTTGCTAATATCACTCAGTTCTAGTAATGAAATTTACAGATATTAATTTTTATTTTTATTTTTTATTTTTAAATCAAATTGGTTGATCAGTATATAAGTTAATAAGTATTTTTTTATTTAAAAGGTATTTTTTTAAGAATTCACACAAGTATCGTACGAGTCTAGAAATTTGGTGTAGTAATGTAATTTCAATCATGGAGACGAACGAATTAAAATAATATTCAATCGAAGTCCTATTGAAATTGCTAGTAACACATAAAAACAAATATTCTAAGAATGGACCAGATTTAACACAGTTTGTTAAAACCAGTGTCGTTCTTAAGCTTGAATGTTTGGCAGTGATAGTCAAGTTAATAAATGTATTAAATCGCCGGAATAGGCGATTGTAACTGATATTCCTGGAGTTATTCGTTGTTTGACTTGTAATTAAAACTGTTTGCCAACGTGTTGTTAATTGCTTCACGCTTCAGTTTTCGATGGTTCGTTATAATTGAACCTTTTCCCGTACACTGTATTTGTATAAAGTATTTACGTTCATATTTTACTCTTCATTCCAGAACACAACATTGTGTGTCTATGTGCATTCATCAAAGCTGTGTAGCGGTTGATTTATTTACTTTAAATAGTTTTTTTGCTGACATGTAGCATTATCAAGTTATGGTAGCTCAGTAACGAATGCACCCGCATCTCTTTTTATGACGTGAATTTCACCTGCCACATAGTCTGTTAGATAAGTTATCTCATTTGCAGTGTTATTATTATAATAAAATTATTTACAAATCCGTATACGTATTTTTGATTTAATACTTTTTTTAAGATTCTAAAGGCAAATAACGAAAACACGTTTTTGCCACCGCTACAAAATCCTCCGTTATATGAGGATTACCGACAAATTTATTTTAAACGATTTTATTAAAACAAATTGTAATATTTATAATTCAAATTCTCAAAAGAAATTAGTCAAAATGCTACACGTTATAAAACAGAGAAGACAATTATTCCGGTACATTCATGTCATGCTGCCGCATGCACATGGTTGGAACGAGATGTCACATAGCAATATTGCTGTGTTAAAGCAGGAAAGAATCATAGTCCTCTTGCGGGAACCATTTGTCACTGTCTTCGCCAATTTCCTCTTGTAACTAGTTTTTTCTTTGCGCCACGTAAATTTAATTTCAGCTCTTTGTTGAACCGATTTGAAGCGGTTGTAGCCGACTAGCCGGTAACTTTTTTTCTATCAATTTTCTTTCGTGAATGTTACTTGTTGGTAAGGTTTAGATCGCTTAATGAATTATGTATAATAAAACGATAACTTACCATCTTATATTATCAAATGCACCTTTATTTCTTTTCGGAAACCAGTAGACTAATTTTGACGAGGTTTACTCAAGTTGCTATGTGATTTTATGAGTTGTTTGTTACGACACTTTCTTCACCTATTAAAAATCTTTATTTGAACATTTGTGTATCTCTTTCATATAATGATTTATTCCGGGTTTTATATTATTATAATTACTAAAATAAAATTCATTGCATTTTAGTTTTAAATAACTTTGATCTTTTCTATCTGTCCAAAGGGGATGAAGACGGTGGGTTACAGCTGGTATGAAACAAGGAAATAGCAACCGATATTTAACTTTATTGTAAAAACATCCAATACAGGTTTTTATGAACAAAAAAACTGGATTTCCTTAGATTTATGATAAGATTCGCAATTTTGTTTGCTCCCGTTCTTTGATCAAAAGCTTAAGTTTTCTCAAACCTGATTTTATCATAAAATGGCGACATAATTATGTACAAAAAAGTCGTAATGGCTCAGTGTGTAAGGCAAAAGCAAAGCAGAGTATGAAGAGTTTAGGTAGTTTTTTAGTTTCTTTGATCTGCCATATCGATATAATTACCACGTGATGTTGGCGAAAGAAGCACATTTAGTTACTAGGGAGTGCAATTATGCCACTATGTATGTAACAGGATGTTATGTAAAGTGTAATAGTACATTTTTGGCCAAAATATTACCTAATAATAAAATGAGCAAACCAATAATTCCAGTTTTGAATTTCAAATTATTATAATTAAAGAAATAAATATTAATATCCCGTAACGATACGGACGCTGTAAACGAAATCGGTTTAAAAAAATATTACTAATTTAATACGAATTTCTCTCTTTTTGCATTCACATTTTTATAATCGTTTCAAAATATTGTTACACATTTTTTAATTTTGAAAACGCATGTATGCTAATAAATCGAGAAGTGCGTCTCGTGCCGTGTAAAAGGAAGGGTTTCTGAATCGACCAACGCACTTTTTGTCGCTTACGTAATCGTAGAGAAAAGGTTTTATCGAAAATACGTCATATCTCAAAAAAGCTTAGTAAATGTATACACTTTTACGACTTTGGAACCAAATATGTCACAACTTATTGACATAAATAAAAAGCGATCAAACGAAATCTTGCGTGACCAAAGGGCTGGCCTGTATTTGGACGACGGCGGATAACGGAAAAAGAATTCCTGCGGCCGGGCGGTCTGTCGTAAGAGGCGACAAAATAACCCACAGCCAGCTGGTAGGGCATTTGCCCGACTGGATGGCTACCACCCCTGGTCTAAAGTATGTCGCCATAATAAACTTGAGTTGTGTTCCGGCATCAGTGGCCAGGTTCCAGTTTCTCTTCGAGGCCGGCAGCGCATTGGAAACACCTTTGTTATTGTTAATGTTCATAGGCGACGATAACCACTTTCCATCATAGTTGCCGTTAGTCTGTATGCTGTGCTTTAGCAATATAAAAAAGGGATGCCATATATATACAACATGAAAATGCAACCAATCTTTTGGGAACGCTGCCCACCGACAATGATCTGGACTACATGTTTTACCTGTAAATATGTTTATACTACTTTTTAATATTTATGTTATAGTGTAGTTTAATTTTTTTTAATTTAGTAAAAATATTTAAATTGGATATAAAATTAAAAACAGTGGCGAAAAAAAGCACTATGAAAGATAAAAATGATTTTTGTGCCTAAAGGGTTTCTGTATTTTTACCATTCATACTTTTATTTGATGAAAATTGATATTATATGCATGAAGTTTTTGTTAAATTTGAAGGCAAATGAAATGGATTTTTTGGACCCTCAGACATATGTCAATTACGGGACTCTAGATATCAGTTAACATAAACAGAACCAATATCAATTTAAGTGAAATGGCTTAAAACGTACAACTTTTCTCGATGAATAGGCCGTTTTCAAATGATGAGGACACTATCCCGTTATGGCATTAAGCCAAAAACGCGTGAAATATTATTATAGGTACGAGAGAAAAGTTCCCGATTGAAATGTTTTCTTTTAGTTTTGACCGGAAGTTTGGATACTTTCCATATATAATATTATATGTGACTTAGGACTTGTTCTTATGACTTTATATTATAATGTCATTTATTTTTGTGTATAACATTGTTTTAAAGTTTTCGTCGAAAAGGTTCTAATTTTAGCGTAGTATATAGTAGCAAGTTCTTGTGCTACTATAATTTTATTTACTACCGCTTCGCAACATGTTGTTGGAAAAGAAAAGAAGAAGCGACACAAGAAACTCGTCAGCAACATGCATATTTATATTTTGATATACCTAGATAATTGTAATAATGTCTGTTGTAACACAATATGATTTAAGCCTTTATATTTTTGGATACGCCCGTTTATTTTGTTATTATATCATTTCATTAATTTGCATTAAATTATTGTGTTACACAGTTCGAAAGCACCTCATTTTCATTATAAATTTGCAATATACAATTCGGTTTTGTGGTGGAACAATTGGAAATTGGTTCAAGCTATTGTAAAGTACCTGTCGTTACCGGATTTTATCATGCACAACGCTAAGGTAGTTGAATTTGCAATGGTAAAAGATTTTACGATCTACAGTTTCTTTAAATTAAAGCCAAAATAAAATATTATAATCTTTTTCTTTAATACATAATAATCACAGATCACGATGTTCGTCCACGGTAATCTTTGAAACCACTCAATCGATTTTAATGAAATTTAAAACGTAATATTTTCAAAAATGAGATAATTCGCCAGCGAGATATTTATTGTACTCCTTTTAGGTAGCTCCTGAAATTTAAAACGAACTTTATTAAGACTTTTAATTATTTAACTGGTTTAGTCTAAAACACGATGTTCCCAGACCATAAAACGTTAAAAACTAAAAGAACTATAATCTATGGTACCATAGATTTGTATGTTGGTTTGTGATTGTTATTTCAAGAATTTTCTTCCATACTTGTACAATAGAAGAAAAACAGCCGTATTATTGATTATACACACACATATATTGTAAATATCTAATTAATACCTTCAACATTTCTGTAAACATAAACTTGATATCATTAAAATATGGTAGGTACAATTAATCTAAATGTAAACATAGCGCTCTGGTGAACTCACGTAGTATAAGCAAAGAAATATTATCTTACTACGTTCAAATTATGTTCGAAAACGTTTGTTTATGAATTGAATTTATGCGGGGTTTAAATTATGAAACAATATAAATTAAAAAGAAACGTTTTCACGATGGCCCATCTATCTAATAAACCTAATATTGGTTCGATACGCGCTCAAGAGGCGTGAAATGACGCCCCACTCTCCGCCCTTTTGGGAGCGATTCGCACCAGCCGGTCTTGACCTTCGTTGTTTTTATTTTTGCCTGAGAAAAACTTACTTCCTGCACTATCCAAACGACTCTCAGAGTCCTCTTTTAATTGGTCGTTGGCATCGTATCCTGTCCCCTGGTAAGCAATTTAGAGTTGATAAGGTGGAAAGTTTTCTTTCATTAATACTGTGAAAGGTACTAATAATAATAAAATGATGATTATTATTATTATACATGTAGTAAAGTTTACCGCAGCCGTGGGTCAACCTCTAGGGCGTGTCTCTTGTTTAAAGAGCAGACGTTAATACAAGTTACATTGTATTAAATTTCATGTTAGTGCTATTTGCCCCCGGAAGATTCACCATCTCCCGGGATGAAAAGCATCTATGTCCATTTTCAGTATACAAAATTACAACAAAACCGATCCAGTAATTTTTCCATAAAAGCTTAACAGATAGACAGATTGAGTTTCTATCGCATTTTTTATACATGATGATTTTTTAAATCTCTAAACTTGAGAAATGATTGATCGCCCATACAAACTTTCGTCCTCTATTCCAACCCGTTCTTGATTCATTTGTCTTTTTTATTTATGTAATGTTATTCGCTAAAATGACAAAAGGGGCTAATTGACCAAAACGCCCAATGACCAAAATAACCGAAATGACGAAAACGACAAACAAAACCTATCCTCCTTTCTGGGATAAACTTTAAATAAATCTATCCCATTATCCGTGATGAAAGTATTCCTTCTCCACCTTCGGTATTAAAATTACATTAATATCGTATTTCACCCAAATCGGTTCAATAGCTTTTCCGTAAAATTATAACAAACAGAGAGACAAATATATTTTTATCCCGGAAAATATCCCATTTTTCGGGATGAAAGTATCCTCTGTTCATCCTCGGTATCGAATATATATATATATATATATATATATATATATATATATATATATATATATATATATATATAACTATACTAGTTTTTAGCCAAATTAGTCCAGAAGTTTTTCCGTGAAAGCGCAATAGACAGACAGAGTTACTTTCGCATTTATAATATTAATAGGGATGAAGGACAGCACGCTTGATATATGTCGGGCGTGTCACCGCCCTGGTGAGTATCTTAGACATGTCACTTCCGCTTGCTCTCGTCTTGCTAAGAGCAAGTACTTGCACAGGCACATTCTAGTAGCCAGGATCATCCATCAGCAACTTGCTCTTAAATACAGAGTTGTCTCGTCAGGGGTACCTTATTACCAATACAAACCCGTGCCAGTTCTTAACAATGGTCAATATCTGCTCTACCGGTACCGATTAATTATCACAGACAGGACTATTGTCGCCAATAAGCCCGATATTGTGATAGTTGATTGGTCGGCGAGACTTGCTACAATTGTAGATGTCCCGATTCCCCGTGATGGTAGCCTCGTGAAAGCTGACAAAGAAAAACAAACAAAGTATAAGATCTCGCTCAGGAGGTTACTGCCATGTGGAACTTGGACTCTACAATCATAGTATCGATAATGGTGTCAGTGAATGGACTAATAGTGAAGAGTCTTGACCGCGACCGCTACCTTGAAAGGCTCTCACTTAGTATTTGGCTGAAGGCAGCCCTGCTGGATACGATTCCTATTGTGAGAAGGTTCCTGTCTCTGGAGCCTTAACCACTGATAGCATGGACCCTAGACCCTGCTGCTGGCGGACATCGATTTTAACATATTTTTTTTTGTATATATGTATTTTTATTTAAATAATACATACTAGTATTTAAATAAAAATACAAATAATTTGAGGCCAAATAAATATGTAAATAAAAATGATGATGATTATTATTATACATGTATGTTGCTTAAGGCCACGAGTTATAAAATTGGTTCGAAGTGATGGAGGGCTTGCGTGGGGAGCCATGGGAAGGCGAACACGTAGAGGCCCCTTGACAAATTTAATTTAAATGTGGCGTGACACTGATGGACGATTATCCCTGTCTACAACATATTATAATGCACTCAAGGACAAGTCCCAGCCAGTGTAGGACTATTATAGAAAATCAGAACAAAAGGTACCGGGCTATTGGAATGAACTGCTACTAGAACTAGGGATCGGGGCTATGGGGACTATGACGTATGCCCGTTGAAATGTTCGGGGAATTATTATTATTATGATGGGAATTAATATCAGAAAGTGCTGAAGAGATTTAGAGGTGTGATAAGCTTGTATAATGGAGGTACAAAATATCTTAAATAAGTATACATAATTGAGTTTGGCAAGAGCTGTAACATGGCCACATGCCAACAAGTGGTATATATAAACCTCATTCACCATCACGGTAAGATTAACGAGTTTCAGTTTTGGTATTTGAAAAACAATTTCTAACTAGTTGCAAAGTAAAACTAAAAACTGAAAATCATGTTTCGGTAAAAAAATAAGTTCCAAAAGTGCAATGACGAAAAATATATTTTACATAAAATCTTTCACAATGTTAAAGAAGTTTCTAACTAAATGGTTCAATATGTTTAATACTCAAGCGCTGCTAACATTTGAGCACTATGTGCAGAAGAACGTGACCTAAGCTCGTCTTATTATCGTCGTAACTTCTTGAGAGATTTACGGATGGAATATAGATAAGTAAATGAAGTTATTATTGCGTTACAATTTGATAATAAATTATAATCAATCGCTATTTTAGCGTCTGACATATAATTATTTATTTCTCTAGTTTCAATAGTGGAGCTGAGTTTTTACAATTATACTTTTAACTTGTTACTAAAATAACTTGTGTCATTACTTTTTAATTTAATTATATTTAACAATATAATTAAGTATCTGTGTCTTTTATAAATTATGTTAGCTTTTTTATATTTTTGCAGGTAAGCAAACTGGCAAACGATTCATGTTATGGTAAATGGGTATCGACGTCCATGGACATCTGCAATACCAAGGAGGCCTTGTTGGTTACCTACTTCGTCAGAACTTCGTTTTGAATCAATTTATGCGTTTTTGATGGGCCTTTGCTGGGGTAAAATAACACAATTTGCAAACCTACTTCTTCTTATGTTATTTGGTAATAAATATTTCTTTTCGCAAAGCATTGCACGTCAAGTTTAGGCGACAATATAATTAGAAGTGTAGGTGAATGCTCATGTATTACATCGCATACCGTGTTAACTCAGCGAATTCCGTCGATGACCAAAGAGTTACTTTCTGAAATTACGTTCGTCCGTTGTCCGGGGCTAAACAATTTGGATGTCCTCACGTCGAAAGCGAGGCATTCCTTGAGGGGTTCACAAAACTATGCGCCTTAAAATGGATAGAACGGCAATACAACGCCGTACTAACGTCGCATCACATACCGCTTATGAACTTCCAAAGGTTTTGTTCACGCGTCGCTTTTACTTGATATTCGATGTTAGATCACAGGGATATTACGTTACCAATCGTGTCCAGGAAAGTTCCTTATGAGTAAACAAATATTATACACTATGTATGTATATATATATATACATTTATGTATATAAATAAAACTATTAAAATACATAAATAACTACGAGATGAGTATGATTGTATGATAATCATATATGTATATCATACAATCATTCTCGTCTCTCTAATTACTTATTTTGAAATAGAAACAACAAACACAGGTTTT